>CM056051.1:19806590-19991590 GCA_029574335.1 Rana kukunoris
CTGATCCTTACATCTGTCCATTGCCTGCCTGCCCTACTCTGATCCTTATACCTGTACATTGCCTGCCTGCCCTACTCTGACATTACACCTGTCCATTGTCTGCCTTTCCTACTCTGATCCTTACACCTGTCCATTGCCTGCCTACCCTACTCTGACATTACACCTGTCCATTGCCTGCCTACCCTACTCTGATCCTTATACCTGTACATTGACTGCCTTCCCTACTCTGACATTACACCTGTCCATTGTCTGCCTTCCCTACTCTGATCCTTACACCTGTCCATTGCCTGCTTACCCTACTCTGACATTACACCTGTCCATTGCCTGCCTGCCCTACTCTGATCCTTACACCTGTACATTGCCTGCCTGCCCTACTCTGGCTCTTATACCTGTACATTGTCTGCCTGCCCTACTCTGATCCTTTCACCTGTATATTGCCTGCCTTTACTACTCTGATCCTTACACATGTACATTGCCTGCCTGCCCTACATTGATCCTTACATCTGTCCATTGCCTGCCTGCCCTACTCTGATCCTTACATGTGTCCATTTCCTGCCTGCCCTACTCTGATCCTTACACCTGTACATTGCCTGCCTGCCCTACTTTGATCCTTACACCTGTCCATTGCCTGCCTGCCCTACTGTGATCCTTACATGTGTCTATTGCCTGCCTGCCCAACTCTGATCCTTACACCTGTACATTGCCTGCATGCCCTACTCTGATCCTTACACCTGTACATTGCCTGCCTGCCTGCCCTACTCTGATCCTTACACCTGTACATTGCCTGCCTGCCCTACATTGATCCTTATACCTGTCCATTGCCTGCCTGCCCTACTCTGATTCTTACATGTGTCCATTGCCTGCCTGCCCTACTCTGATCCTTACACCTGTCCATTGCCTGCCTGCCCTACTCTGATCCTTACATGTGTCCATTGCCTGCCTGCCCAACTCTGATCCTTACACCTGTACATTGCCTGCCTGCACTGCTCTAAACCTTCCACCTGTACATTGCCTGCCTGCCTGTCCTACTCTGATCCTTACATGTGTCCATTGCCTGCCTGTCCTACTCTGACCCTTACACCTGTATATTGCCTTCCTGCCCTATTCTGATCCTTACACTTGTACATTGCCACCTGCCTGCCCTACTCTGACTCTTACACCTGTACATTGCCTGTCTACCCTACTCTGACCCATACACCTGTACATTGCCTGTCTACCCTACTCTGACCCATACACCTGTACATTACCTGCCTGCCCTACCCCTACCTATACAACAGTACATTGCCTGCCTGCCCTATTCCAACCCCTTACACCTGTACATTGCCTGCCTGCCCTACTCCGACCTATACAATGGTACATTGCCTGCCTGCCCTACTCCAACCTATACAATGGTACATTGCCTGCCTGCCCTACTCTCTTCCATGTACCTGTAAATTGAATGCCTTACTCTTTTCCATGTACATTGTCTGCCTGCCCTACTGTATAGACCAGGGCTCAAAATTTCAAGTCCTGAGCTACTAGCCAGGCCTCAAGAGTTACTCGCCACCAGTTGCCCCACCTAATTCATACACAGCCCTGCGCCTAATTGCACCCGTAAACACGTCCTCATAGATTATCTCATGGAATGACACTGTTAAATGTTTTATGCAGAATCAAGTTACAAAATTAAATATTACCAACAACAACTTTAACAAAATAAGACAGGATACTGGGGGCAGACCAGAGGGACAGGGCACTGGGGGCAGACCAGAGGGACAGGGCACTAGAACTGGGTCTCTTCCCCATTCTCTTGCTGTCTCCTCTGCAACTCTCTCTCTCTCCCTCTCCTATTCATCTCATCATCAGGAGCCTGTGTGTGTGTCTCTACGCTTGCATGTCCCCACTTCCTCCTTTTATTCAGGCTGGCAGTGAGGAGAGGAGGTCCCATGGCTTACTGAGAATTGTAAGGAGAGCACCTGTGTACTGTTCTGCCTGTGTGCGGCTCACCAGACTACTTTTCCCGAGCATGCACCTTTCCTCTTCGGCCGCCAATCTCATCGGGACTCTAAGTGTAAGCACAGATTGGAGGGAGATTGGTCATGTCGCACTGTCATCACTCGCCCCCAGCTTAAATCCACTCGCCAAATGCTAGTAGGCGAGTGGAAATTTTAAGGGCTGGTATAGACAATAGATTTTTTTTAGCAATATTATATATGATTCTCCACATTTATTGATATAAACAAGATGGACAAAGAGAATAAATCATGTCAAGGAATAAGATAGATAGATAGATAGATAGATAGATAGATAGATAGATAGATAGATAGATAGATGTTCTAATATAGACTGAAATTCCTCTTCTCTAAATGTACAGATTGGGTTGGTGGATTTTAGATTCTCAGATAAATAAATAGATACTTATTGTTATATAGATTATAATCTATAGATGTATAGGGCCAGATTCTCTAAGAATTCCGGCGGCGTAGCGTAAGCCATTTACACTACGCCGCCGCATCGTACTAGAGCAAGTGCTTTAATCTCAAAGCACTTGCTCCGTAGTGTTTGCCTGCGTCGCGTAAATCGCCCAGCGTAAACCCGCGCAATTCAATGAACGCGTCGAACGAACTGCGCATGCGTCGGACGGGGAAAAAGCCCAGTGCGCATGCTCCAAAGGACGTCACATTTTCTCAATGTAAACGACGTAATCGCAGCGTACGCCAGCCCCATTGAGAATCGACGTACGCAAACAACGTAAACGACGCACAACACGACGCGGTCCCGAGGCCATACTTAATATGGCATCCGACGGCACCCGACGGCATCTGACGGTACTTCGTAAGGTTACTCCACATCAAAGCTGGGGTAACCTTACGCGGACGAAAACGACATACGCGACGGCGGGGCGGCGTAAAAGCGATCGGGAATCGGCGTACTACCTCATTTGCATATGCAAATGAGAAAACAACGTAAAGGCCACCTAGTGGCCGGAGTTGTCATTACAACTACGATCCGCAAGTGTAATGGTTTTACACTTGTCGGATGTAGAAGCGTATCTGTGCAAAAGTGATGCTAAGCATCACTCGCATAGATACGAGCCAAAAAAAACGGCGATACGACGGGGTATCTGAGATACTCCGTCGTAACGCCGCTGAGAATCTGGCCCATAGATTGTAATTATTTTATAAACTATAAATGTCTATATAGATAAAATATAAATAGACAGACATACACATAGAATATAGACTCTGATGGATTCCACAAAGACAGAGGTAGGGATAAACATAGTATATGTTGTCACTACTATTTTATTTATTCCCCTTTCATATCTACTGATTTCTGTAATCATTCTCCATTTATTATTCATCACATTACAAATAACATTACACATAGGACCTTCCACATATACATGGACCTATAGGTCAGTGTTGTTCCGCAGGTATGTGTTCTCCTAATTAAGAGAATTCTCTGTTCACATCCTCGGGTCATTATATGCTTAAAGTTGTGTTTTTATTTGTTATTCAGATTGTTACTTTTGGGAAGCAGTTTGACTTTTGTAACAGTTCTCTATTGCAATTGGAGAACTATGATTATCTCATTTGACCTCCCGAGGTTGAGCTCCGTTCACCAGGCAGACCTGTGCTGGGCTCGCTGAGAGGTGAACACATCTACTAGAAAGTCCTTAGCTGGAGAAATGTCTCCATCTTTATTTTTTAACCTAAACTATAAGACATACAATTTAAGCAGGTTATGCTAGAGCACTAATTCACTAATTAGTTCCAGCATGGGAAGCACAGGTGTTATCACATTATCTTTCCTTGTATAGGAACAGTGTTGTAATTGTGTACATAATGGATGCAATAATACATGATAGGCCTTTAGAAAATGTTAGCCAATAGTGGTACTTTGATTCTATAAATATATCATTTTTAAGGTTATTTCTGGTCTTGAATGTACACATGCAACATATAACATATGCATATTCACAAAAGAATACATAACAAAATAACATTTTATATATATATATATATATATATATATATATATATATATATATATTTTTTATATATCAATGAATATATATATTTATATTTATAAAAAATCTAATATTTTATACATATATATATATATATATATATATATATATATATATATATATATATATATATAACATGTTATTTTGTTATGTATTCTTTTGTGAATATGCATATGTTATATGTTGCATGTGTACATTCAAGACCAGAAATAACCTTAAAAATGATATATTTATGTGTGTGTGTGTATTTTTTTTATATAATATTACAACTTACAGCAATTGTAATTTATTTTATAGTTAGCTATTAATTATTTATTTTATATTTTTCAATTGCTGCAAGGTATATGTGTCAGTTGGCCTCTCCATGGGAGGATTTATTCTTTTGATTAGCAAGTCTAGACATGCGCATTCATTTTTGTCCGAATGCATTTTCGTCTGAACTTTGGAGATTTTCACGTTCATTTTAACAAAAGATAACGAATGCGCAGAGTCCGAAATCCAAAAGATCCAACATAACAAATGCTTTATTTTCGTTTTGTTGCGACAACAGTTCAATATAGATAAGAGATTCAACATGATGGTGACAATAGCGATCTTTGTCTTTCGGGCCTGCGGTCCAATGTGCCTAACCTTAACTCTATTAGTCCAAGATTATTCGACATAGAGAGAAAAAAATTGACATTATAGAGACATGAAGATTTGACATAGAGAGAAAAGATTTGACATTATAGAGACATGAAGATTCGACATTATAGAGAGAAACGATTTGACATTATAGAGACATGAAGATTCGTCATAAAGAGAAAAGATTCGACATTATAGAGACATGAAGATTCGTCATAGAGAGAAAAGATTCGACATTATAGAGACATGAAGATTTGACATAGAGAGAAAAGATTTGACATTATAGAGACATGAAGATTCAACATTATAGAGAGAAACGACTTGACATTATAGAGACATGAAGATTCGACATAGAAAGAAAAGATTTGACATAGAGACATGAAGATTCTACATATAAAGAAAAGATTTGACATTATAGAGACATGCAGATTCAACATAGAGAGAAAACATTTGACATTATAGAGACATGAAGATTCGACATAGAGAGAAAAGATTCGACATTATAGAGACATGAAGATTCGACATTATAGAGACATGAAGATTCGACATAGACAGTAAAGATTCAACATTATAGAGACATGAAGATTTGACATAGACAGAAACGATTCGACATTATAGAGACAAGAAGATTCGACATAGAGAGAAAAAATTTGACATTATAGAGACATGAAGATTCGACGAAGCAGCTAAAAACATACGATCGCCACAATCGTACATTTCCGGTCAAATGCTCCACCCATAGGCGATAGAAGAATTCTAATGTTGGTTGACTAGTAACAATAATTAATAAATATAATTATTACTAGTGTCATACAACATTAGAATTTTTCTATAGCCTATGGGCAGAACATTCGACCGGAAATGTACGATCGCGGCGTCGTTCAGTTTAGCTGCCTCTTCGAATCTTCTTAGAACATCCGACAGATGTTAGAACATGACAGATTTGACCTTAATTCATTTGGATTTTCAGACGAATGCATTTTTTAACAAAACAAATAAATAAATAAAAGCAAACTTTTTTAAACTGTTTCTTTATTAGCCTTTTTCGACATTACAATTCATAAATACTTAAAACAGACATACATATAACACAAAAAATACAACAAACGAAAATGGTCTCAATATACCCCAAACATTAAAGTATACATACAATGTTGGTAGAGCTCTTCCTATAAAAAAAACTACCCTTCTTATTTAAAATATACCTCCTATTAGCAACTAAGAGGATTCCTAATATATAGTTATACATCTTGTCATTAGCATGATACTCAAAGTGAAGGTGACATAAGGTAGAGCTCTAGTTTTGCATTTGTAGGACCAGTAAGCTTTAATGGAGAACTTTTGTGATCTGTCCTGTTCCCAGCGCAGGCACATCTTAGCTCTTGGCAGAGTAATTGTTACCTGCTAATAAGAAAAGCATCACTAGATAATCTAATTCAATGGAGGGTGAATCTTCTTTCACTGTGATCTTCCCCTAATTAGTGTGACTCTCTGGGTGATGAGGACAATGGCACCCCCCTTCCATGTGGTCCATATAGACGGAGGCAGGAGCAACAAGGTCGTGGATTTAAATTGTTTAGCGTTCTTTAGAATTGAGACATATGGGGGATGGTTCAAGGTAAAGCATCTGACACAGGTCATGCCTATATTCTGGGATTTAAAATCTCATCACAAGAGCCCAACGCAAAATCTCATTTTCTGCAATCCTATATAAACACAAGAGCTAATACATATACATGGAGCATAAAATAATAAATATGGTTCAATGCAGCCTGCTAGCTTCTGCCATCAATGATATATATATATATATATATATATATATATATATATATATATATATATATGGACTTCTGCAGTTTACAAACTAGGAGGCTGAACTTATAAAGAATGTAGGAAGGGAAATGGAGAACGATGGAGTTGTTGACCAGTTTCCATTGTTCACTTCTTTTCCTAGAGAATGAATGGTGACCCTTGATAGGCTTGCTGTGGACATTTGCCCCCCGGTATTTTTTTTTTAGAAATCAAAAGCTGTATGATGTAAAATCTATAGCTGGAGCATTCTATTTCAATCGCTGGTAGGAATTTATTCAGCCAGATGCTCAGAACAATGTTGTAATGAATTGCAGCCAACCCAGTCCCCCTTTCAAGGATCAGAACAAAGAAATATGATTTCTGATTGGCTGCTGCTTTTTACATCTGCTACACTTTTTCACGTCTTTCATATATATTATTTTTGGATAATAATCCCATATCCAGTCTCTCATCCCATAGCTGGGAGAGGGGTCATTTTTATGTCTTCATCCTCCCTCCTTTATCCCCTATCTGCACAAGTGCTCCAAAGAGAAGTGAAGAAAGGCCTTGAGTCTTAACAAACAGACTCCCTTAGACATTGACGCTCGGTGCCTATTCACTTGAAACAAAGCGGTGCCCGTATTGGGGTTTATCTGTGAGGAGGGCTCCTGAGGTCAGTACCCCACCTGCTACCAGTCTATATACAAAGACATGCAAATTAACCCTTCGCATGCAAAAGGGCACCACTACCAATAACTGGCTGGGGTTTGGAGAACAAGGCATCTTCTTTAATCAGTGTTAACACATTCCATGTATTGAATTAGATCTGTGGACGTGCATTGGAAAATTCCTTTAAATTAAATGAATCAGCCAGTCTAAGTAAGTGGAAGTGTATGATGGCGCAATGGCACAGGGATAGGACTGTCGGTATATTGCTTGTTAGAACTGTGAAGGTCCAGAAAGTTTTATGGGAAACTTAGTATATTGAAGTGCTAAAGTATATCAACGTTAATCAGATTGATGCCTTCATACCATCAAAGTATTGTAAAGAGAAGGGAGGCTAAAATTAACTTATTATCTAAAATTCTTCTTTGAGTTCAAAACAAGTTTCCCAAAAAATGGACTTTAGTGGCATTGTATGGACTGATGGACAGTCAAGATTCTAATATAAAATAATATTTTTTATAAAGTATAAAAAGTTCATAACATTTACAATAAAATATTGATTGTGGCAACCATGAATTAACTCATCCCTGACATCATTGAGTCTGTATACGCTGCACAACTACTGGTGATTGGATATATCATTGGTAACAGAATGTCAATGATGAGTTGATTCATGGTTGTCACAATCAATATTTTATTGTAAATGTTATGAACTTTTTCTACTTTGTAATAAATATTATTTTATATTATAATCTTGACTGTCCATCAGTTTCACATACGTTGCCACTTACGTCCATTTTATGGGAAACTTGTTTTGAACTCAAAGAAGAATTTTAGATAATTCCTTAATAATATGTTTTTGTATTTTTTGTAGAAGTTACTCAAGTTTGTATTTTTTTTCTTTTTTTTTGCATTATTCAGCTCTTGTTATAAAATTTACTGACTAGGGCATGATTTACTAACAAGTGTAAAAGGGCCCATACACTAAGACCCCTCTTCTCCAATCCCTACACTGGCTCCCGATCGCCCAGCAAATTAAATTTAAAATACTGACCACAATCTACAAAGCCATTCACAACTCTGCCCCGAGCTACATCACAAATTTTGTCTCCAAACATCACCCAAACCGTCCTCTCCGCTCTTCTCAAGACCTCCTACTGTCAAGCTCTCTTGTCTCCTCCTCCCATGCTCGTCTCCAGGATTTCTCCAGAGCCTCTCCCATCCTCTGGAACTCGCTCCCTCAACCTGTCCGACTATCCCCTATGCTTGCTACTTTCAGGCGATCCCTGAAAACTCATCTCTTCAGGAAAGACTATCACGTCTCCAACTAATCTTTTACCACTTCCATCAGCTCATTCTCCACTGTTACAACCTTTTGTACCACCTGCTGCACCCTATTGGTTGTAAACTCTTCTGAGCTGGGCCCTCTTAATCCTCTTGTTTTTTCCTGTATTATAACTGTATTGTCTCCCTTTTAGATTGTAAAGTGCTGTGTAAACTGTTGGCGCTATATAAATCATGTATAATAATAACACTAAAGGGAAATAGGCTGCTCGGTTTGCAAGGGAAGTTGAACTTTTCAAGGGAATTATCCTCAGAGCTTAGTAAATGATGGATGGAAGTCATCTCATTGACTAAACTCTGGGGAAAAGTCCCTTGCAAAGTACAACTACCCTTGCAAAGTGAAGAGTCTGTTTGCCTTCACCCCCAGAGATTCCAAATGTGTTCACTTCATTAGAAAAAGTGATTAAGAATCTTCAGAAAAGAGGAAAATCTGGAGAATGTGGCCCATTGCATTAAGCTAAAGGAGAAGTCCAGACTGAGCTCATTTGACTGGGCTTCTCCTATAGGGTCACATGATTGCAATTCCTTTTTTCACACCTGTGACCCGTTTTCAGCAGCGAGCATCTGAAGTCCGCTCTCTGCTGACGTCACCAAGTTCAGTCAGGGCAGCGTGTCATCCGACTTCGGAAGTCTGGATCTACCAGGTGCCTGGACTGATGGCAGTCTCAGCATCTCAGCGAGCCACTGAGAACCTGAGATGGACGCTCCCCGCCCTCCACAGCTCAGCACTCCAGTGAGCATGGATGAGCAGAGCAGGGGAGCTGCTAATTGACAGTCAACGGCTCTCTGCTTGGGGAGTCAAACGACCCGAGCCATCGGCGGTGTTTGATGGCTCTGCTCTCAGTGCAGAGACACCGGGGGTAAGTGTGATTAAGGAAAAAAACTGAACACATACTTCTCCTTTAATGTTTAATTCTTCTGAACACAAAACTGCAGATTTTTTGATTGGTGTAGAATCACATAATTCATAAAATCCGAACTTTCCAGACCAAGAAAAATCTCTGCTCGACCTTATTTAGTCTATGTGGTTGACATGTGTAAGATGGCCTCAGCCAGCCTTGCACCATTCCACAAGCCATGCCATTTAGAGGGTGGCCTGATGAAGGAGCACTCATGCTCCGAACGTGTGCTATGCCCGACGCACCTGTCGCTAACAGCATCCCCACTCACCCTTGTGTCTAGATGTGACCTCCCAAAGGGGGGCCGGGGTGCTTGGAGAAACCAGGCCACAGGAGTCTATAAGTCAGATGTTATAGAACTCAGGTGTCAAACACAAGGCGCAATGACCTCCAGGTCCTTTCATGTGGCCCTCGCACCTCTCCTGCAGCTGCAGGAGAGCTCCAGCCCTCCTCTGGTTCTCCTCAAGACCCTTACTTTATACTTTCAAGCAATGCATTCAGCTTCTTCCCAGCAGCAGCTAAAGGAAAGGGGGTGCACTGTGATGTAAGGGAGAGTGGGGGACTCAACTTCTGTTGGTGGGGTGGCTCTTGACATGTAATGTAAGGAGATGGGATGTGCTGGACATCTAATCTTACAGATGCAACCAGCCCTTTTGAGGGCAATCATAATGCTGCGAATCATGAAAATCGATGAAATTGGGTGTGACACCCCTGTTATAGAAGATCTCTAGTTACAGGAGTTTAGCGAAAAATGCTTTTCCAAAAATGAATTACTGGTTAATCCACAATCACAACAACCAAATGGCCAAAAGCAAACGGCCGTGTGTCAATGATAGTGTACAGATCTGTGATATCTGGCTGTAGAGACCATGCAGACCTTAATGATGTAACTTGCACAGCACTTCCTTCTGTCTCCCAATGGAACAACCTAGTGGTGTTCACTTTTCTCCTTGGTAGAATAGCATTCACCAACAAATGCTGTCTGACGATAAAGACTGTTTTATATCTGGAAACCAAGTAATAATACATAAAAAAAGGTCTGAGGGTCGGTGCCCCCAAATTAATACTGATGTTGAAGAAATGTACTTCTTTGTCGCACTAGCCAAAACCTGCCATCACCAATCCCCAACAACGCCAACTGTCCCTCTTGAGGTTACCAAGATCCAAATTTAATATTGCAATTGCTTTCCAAGGAAAGGAACTTCCTCATAGTGGTAGACTTTAACTTTGTGTAATTAAATTTTTTTCATCTCAGAAAAGTTTTTTTTTTGACCACTGCACTGCATCCCACTGACATCTGTTTGGCACACATGGCGGACCAGGTTTTATTTTTCTGACAGGGGAGTTTCTATTTCACTTTCACTAAAAACAGCTTAATCAGAGCTGTAATCATTGTTCCATGCTGCCCTCAAGGTGAAGGACAAGCAGAAAACATGATTCAGACAGCTAAATATGCACTTAGTAGGATGAGTGACAGGAACTGGCCAACAAGACTTGTATGTCTCCTTTTAGCTCAGCATGCTACCTCATGCCCAACAACAGCCTTCAACAATACTGTTTGTTATGTGGGCTAGCCTAAAATATGCCTTGATTTATTGCAAACCTGACTGAGGATTTGGACGAGAAAGCAACATCAGACCCTAGATTTAGTTATATCCTCCAAAAGTTTAGTTTTGGGTTGAACCATCATGGTCCACAACCAAATCAACTAGGCCTGTTTTAAATAAGTGTTGCATCCACCTAGTTAGGTTGCTAGGATGTTTGGCATATTTAGTTCTGTATGGCTCTGTAATCAGTGGAAAATGTGTTGATTACTTTGGGCTGTTCTTTGTTTCACAGGCTGCAAGTTTGATTATTTACCCTCCCATATTCTAGACCTCTTTAGAACATAGCAGGCTGGAAAGTCAAATAACCAGGTGACTTCAGTCAATCCCTGGGGTAGGTGTCTGAGTCTGAGGTTAGAAGCAGCCAGGGTTATTATCCTACCAGAGAAGTCCCCAACCTGAGAGGCTCTGCCCCTCTGCGAAGACTGCTGGAGTTTTCTGCATGTTCATCGCAGTCCCAGCTGTGGCATAGTGGCCTACTTCTAAAGATTATTTTCTGGAGCCAATCAAGGGATTTCACTTAGGGCCTGGTCTGAAGAGCTCGTTGAAGGGTGCCCGGTAAAAGTTGGAAGGGGTATAGCATTGTGGGCATTAAAGTGGTTGTAAACCCTTATGCCGCGTACACACAACCGTTTTTCGGGTTCTAAAAAATTAAGTTTTTTTTTATGTCATTAAAAACGATTGTATGTGGGCTTCACTGCATTTTTCAGGATCTAAAAAATGGGCATTAAAATTTTTGAACATGCTCTATTTTTTCACGACGTTTTTAATGTTGTCGTTTTTATGGTTGTAAAAAATAGTAGTGTTTTGGCTTTAACAACGTGAAAAAAACGTGCATGCTCAGAATCAAGTTATGAGACGGGAGAGCTTGTTCTGGTAAAACTACCGTTCGTAGTGGAGTAAGCAGATTCATCACGCTGTAACAGACTGAAAAGCGCGAATCGTCTTTTACTAACATAAAATCAGCAAAAGCAGCCCCAAGGGTGGCGTCATCCGCATGGAACTTTCACTTTATAGTGCCGCCGTGCTAGAGCATTTTTTTTCCACGATCGTGTGTAGGCAAGGCCGTTTTAATGATTGAGACCCTTAAAAACTTCATTTTTTACAACCTGAAAAATGGTCATGTGTACGCGGCATCCCCGACCAGTTTTCACTAGAGGTAAGCCTATAATAAGGCTTACCTGTATCTAATATGGTTTGTATGGTTTAGGACAGGGGTCTCCAAACTTTTCAAACAAAGGGCCACTTTATTGTCTTTAAGACTTTAGAAAGGGCCAGATTGTAGCCAGTGGGTGCAGAAAATGTCCCGGGCCCAGCACCAGTAAGAATAATTGTGGCCTCAGGGTTGGTGGTCAGTAGGAGGAGGAGTAGTGCCCCTAACAGTAGGAGGAGTAGTATCCCATCATTGATATCAGTAGAAGAAATAGTGCCGCCTTGTTGGTGTCAGTGGAAGGAATAATGCCTCATATCAGTTGGAGGAATAGTGCCCCAAGGGCCGCATAAAGACTAGCAAAGGGCCACATCTGGCCCTCAGGTCGCAGTTTGGAGACCCCTGGTTTAGGAGATATCCCCTGTATCAGCATGTGCCGACATCATCAGCACATGGGTACTGAAGCAACCGCTCATTGGCATCATAGCGGCTCCGGCCAATCACAGCTCTGGAGCCTACTATACCCACAAATAACTTTGGGAGACATGTTGCCAGGCAAAGCAGTGTGCCCGGACTGCTGTGGGGGCTTCAATCTTAGGTGAGTATTTCATAATGAGCTAGTATGCTATGCAACAAATGGCTGATACACAGATGCCACCTGCTCCTTAACAACCATGCTATTTACTGGTTGCTAAGGATGCCGGTGGGTGCCGGCATCCTAACAAGTAACGCTAATTGGATCTATTCCTTAAAGTTTAAGTAAACCACCCTATCATTTTCAGCCAAGGAAGCTGCCATTTTTTCCTCTGTTTAATCTACAACTGTCATGATGCTGCACATGTGATCAGTTATGACTCCAGCCATTGGATGACAGTTTGGTTGAGAGCACAACCAATGGGAGTGTTACATTTCCGGCACGTTACAGAAATGAAACTGGTAAATGGATGGGTTTACTTCCGCTTTAAATAAAGCATGGCTAGACCACAACTTATTCAACAAATGTATTTGTTTAGTTTAGTGAATTGACTTTTCAGTTTATGGGGTATTTACAGGGCTCTATTTGTGGGGAAAAATATTACATACATTTTATTTGGGTACAGTGTCGAATGAACCCGCAATTGTCAGTTAAAGTAACGCAGTACCGTATCGACAAAAATGGCCCAGTCGCGAAGGGGGTTAAATTTGGAGGTCAAGTGGCTAAGACACACATGCAACAATAAGTCAATGGGCGGCATTTACTAGTGCAAAGTCTGGTGCAGCTCTGCATAGAAACAAACCAGCTTCCATTTTATATTTTTTTGACAAAGTCTATCCACTTAAAAGGGACGTTACCTGTCTTACGCCCCCCCCCCCCCCCGTTTTACTTACCTGAACACAGACAAAAAAATTATCCTTTACAATCACTTTAAGGACTGGAAGGATTTGCCCCCTTAATGACCAGGCAATTTTTTGCGATGCGCACTGTGTCGCATTAACTGACAATTGGCCAGTACACAAATAAAATTTACATCCTTTTTTTCCCCCACAAATAGAGCTTTCTTTGGGTGGTATTTGATCACCTCTGCATTTTTTATTTTTAGCGCTATGAACAAAAACAGAGCGTCAATTTTGCTAAAATATATATATTTTTACTTTTTGCCATAATAAATAAATAACAATTGTAAGGCCTCGTACACACGATCGGACATATCCGATGAAAACGGTCCGCGGACCATTTCCATCGGATATGTCCGATCGGGAGTTTGATCCGATGGTGTGTACACACCATCGGATCAAATTCCCCGCCGCCGGACGGCGCGGTGACGTGGCGGTGACGCGGCGGTGACGTTGACGCCGCCACGTCACCGCCACGTCACCGCCACGTCACCGCACCAGGAAGTTAAACACTTCCGCGCATGCGCCAAATCCATTCGGCGGCGGCGCGGCGGTGGTGGGGGACGACATGTCTGCTGGTAAGTGTACTAACCAGCAGACATGTCGGGCGGACAGATTCCACCGGATAGATTTCAAAGCATGCTTTGAAATCTGTCGGGTGGAGAAATCTGTCCGCTAGCCCATACACACGAGCGGAGATGTCTGCTGAAACGGTCCATCGGACCGTTTTCAGCGGACATATCCCCTCGTGTGTACGAGGCCTAAGTGTCCTCAATATAGGGCACTTACACCCCCTTCTTGCCCAGGCCATTTTTTAGCTTTCAGCGCTGTCACATTTTGAATGACAATTGCGCTGTCATGCTTCACTGTAACAATGTGACATTTTTATAATTTTCTTCACACATATAGAGCTTTCTTTTGATGGTATGTAATCAGTTCTGTCCTAAAACGAAAAAAGAAATGACCAAGCATTTTGAAAAAAAATGTTTCTTAGTTTCTGTCAGTAAATTTAGTAAATAACCACTTAAGCCCCGGACCAATATGCTGGTAAATGGCCAGAGGCGTTTTTACAATTCGACACTGTGCCGCTTTAACAGACAATTGCGCGATCGTGCGACGTGGCTCCCAAACAACATTTGCGTACTTTTCTTCCCACAAATAGAGCTTTCTTTTGATGGTATTTGATTGCTTCTGCGATTTTTATTTTTTGCGCTATAAACAAAAATAGAGCAACATTTTTGAAAAAAAAATCTATATTTTTTACTTTTTGTTATAAGAAAAATCAAAAAAAATAAATTTTAGTCAAACATTTAGGCCAAAATGTATTTAGCCACATGTCTTTAGTAAAAAAAAAATTGCAATAAAAAAAAAATTAGCTACCTAGCGACAACAGCGACACTAATACAGCGATCAGAAAAACGATCGCTTAGTGACACTGGCAATAGGGGGTGAAAGGGTTAACTAGGGTGGTGATCAAGGGGTTAAAACTTTATTAGGGGGGGTACTGGGCTACCCTTGACCTAACACTAACTGCCTGTCACACTAACTGTCACACTGTCACTAAATGCAGTGATCAGTAAATATATGATCACTGCAATCAGTGACACTGTGACAGGGGGTGGGGGGGTGATTGGAAGGTTTTAAATGTGCCTATGTGTGTGGTGTCAGTGTAGTGTTGGTGTGACTTACTGTGATGTCTTCTCTCCTCTCGTCAGATTGAAAATGCCGCCGAGAGGAGAGGTGACATCACTTCCTCTGCCTGTGTTTACATTATACAGGCAGAGGAAGTCACACGGCGGAGGCTCTGCTGATTCGCTGGGAGCGATCACGAGGGGGCGGACAAAAACGAACAGCCGCCCCCTCATCCCGGATCGCTCCCGCAGTTAAGCGTTTAAGTAATTGCTCTCCTTCACTGATGGGCGATGATGAGGAGGCACTGATAAGCACTGATAGGCTGCACTTATGGGCACTGATTAGGTGGCACTTATGGGCACTGATGAGGTTGCGACTTATGGGCACTGATTAGGTGGCACTTATGGGCACTGATGAGGTGGCACTAATGGGCACTGATTAGGTGGCACTGATGAGGAGGCATTAATATGCCGCACTTGCGGTCACTGATCCGTGTCACTAATCCCTCTTAGATTGTAAGCTCCAAGGAGCAGGGCCCTCTGATTCCTACTGTATTAAAGTGTACTGTATTTGTACTGTCTACCCTCAAGTTGTAAATTGCTGCATAAACTATTAGCACTATATAAATTCTGTATTATAATAATAATATGTTGCACTGATGAGCACTGATAGGCAGCACTGATGGGCACTGATAGGCAGCACCGGTGGGCACAGATAGGCGGAACTGATGGGCATTGATGGGTGGCATTAATAGGCAGCAGTGATAGGCATTGATGGGCAGCACTGATAGTCAGCACTTACTGGCATCACTAATGACCACTGATTGCTGGCACTTGTGGGCACTAATTGCTGGCACTTGTTGGCACTAATTGCTGGCACTTGTGGGCACTGTGGGCAAAGGTGGGCATTGATTGCTGGAACTCATGGGCATTTAATTGTAATTAGGGCACTGGTGATTAGTGCCCTGATTACATCCCTAAATGTCCTCTGTGAGGAGATGGCGCGAGATCAGCTCTCCTCTCCTCACACTCTGTCAGCGCCAATTACCAACATCTCTGTGTTTCCATGTGACCGGCTGTGATTGGACACAGCCGATCACATGGTTAAAGAGTCACGGCCAGGGGCGGACTGACAACTCATGGGGCCCCCAGGGCAATAGAAGATTATGGGACCCTCGTGCTTACAGATGGTCACCACGCCAGGAAGCAGTACAGAGGCGGGGCAGCTAAAATCTCTGGATTTTCACATCAAAAGCATGTCAGTTTCAGACATATCAGGGTCAGATGTAAAAAAAAACACAGATTTTGACATACTGTCCCTGGTTTTACTGAGCCTGGCAACCCTGATGGGGCCCCCTAGTGGCATGGGGCCCTCGGGCAGTGCCCAAGTGCCTCAATGGTCAGTCCGCCCTGGTCACGGCCGTTGGTCGGCAAGCCGTTAATTGAACAAGCTGAAGTTAGAAGCTGATTGGCTACCCTCCAGAGCTGCACCCGATTCTGCACTCTCCAGTTTTAGTAAATCAGCCCCCCAATATGTTGGTTCCCTAGAAATTCTCCATACTTTCCCTTTAATGTACACATTGCTTTATGAAGTTAGATCCTTGGAAAAGTCATCCCCCCAAGTGAACAAAAAGAGGAGCAGAATATTATCACGTTGTTAAAATGGATTATGTTGTCAAATGTGACATATATTATTACTGGATTGTAACTGTCATTTAAATCTCGACTAATATGGAATTAAGCTTACTTTAAACACCGTGTCCCAGGATCCCTATATAATAGTCGGTGTAAATTACTTTTATTACTCAAGTGGTAAGCTGACTGCAGGTTCTTCGCTTAGGTTTTAATCTAATAAACTCCTTTTTAGAAACACAGAGGAATTATTATCATATGCTCAAACTATTCATCCATAACGTATAAGAGATTTTTTTTTTTATGTCAAAGAGAAAATACACATAAGCAGTTACAAGCCTTATTAAGACCATCAGTATTAAAAATAAATCAGTTTCTGCTCATTAGGGAAGTTACAGTCAATTTAATTAATGCACATTAATCCATAGCTGACATTAAAATCGTCTATAAACCAACATTGATATAGATTGTTTCAGCTCCTTCTATAGTAAAGGTGACTTGGGTGTCGAGGGGGGGAGGGGAAATCATTCCATCAAATTTGCAGTTGTGTAGTTTACTTGTGATGTAAACTAAGGTGGAAGGATTGATGGTGAGTCGTGTAGCATTACCCCCGGAGGAGCTGCTGGATTTTTGGGTGGCTTATTACCTCTTGGCTCCCCCGAATTCCTAGGGGTGAACGATGCGTATTGCATGTAGTAGAAGTAAATGAATGCCCACGACAGGTGCTCTTTGCTGTGCTCTTTATTACTCAGCCGGGTAAAAACAGTAAACTTGTGGTGAGGAAAGTAAAGTTGAAGATGAAAGGAGAATAGCAGATTCAGGTGTGATGATAGGAAACAGTCCTGCTCCCAAACGTAACCCTTCTATGCACCACTCCCGCCGGAGTGGGTTTAGTGTACCCGGACAGGCCTCTCTCACTGACCCGGCAGCCAGAGTATCACTTGGACAATTGTAGGATAAATTATCTGCCACAGACCCTCCTTGGTGAACTTGAACTTGAGGAAAAGTCTCTGCCACAGACCTCCCTCGGTGAGCCTCAGAAAGACACCTCTGCCACAGTCCCTCTCTGGATTGAATTATTGGAGATATCCCTCCTTAGATTAGTTATGCCTGGACCTCCTTCAACTTGTCACCCAGGTATCGACTGACAGGTGATCAATCCCTCAGTGTCCGGCTACCTCGGTGGTCTGTCCAGGCCCTTTTGGACTGCCAGCCTCTCAATGGTGCTCCTCAGACTGACTCCCCACTGAACAGCAGAACAGCTTGGGATCTTCAAAGGTGGGAGCCCAGTCACTTACCGGGTCCCTGTAGCTGTTCAGATGCTCCGGGCCAGCATGGTCCTGGAAGCAGGAACACCGCGTGGCACTCACTCCCCAAACAGGTAGGCCATAACGCCGGGGGCGCCGTGATGTGGCCATCCTAAAGGTGAGTGCCACACTGGACGTAGAAGACCCAGAACCAATAGCGTCTGCCTTATAAATACCCCTCCCCAGCATGCACAGCGAGGGCAAACCCTCCTGATTGGCTACCTGTAGCACCGGGGCTGGAAGAACACCCTAGTACAATCTGGATCAAAGTTTAACTACACTCTGATATGCCCTTAAATTTAACTAGCACCGGTACCATAGTACACAGGCGCTACAGTTATATCAGACCTGTAATGCAAACAGTTTTTGTGCAATGCCACTGCTAGGGGTTCAGCAAAGAGAAATTTCTGCATCTTAGATAAGTTCCCACTGACACCATTGATCTTTTTAGCTATCTGTAAGGGGGTAATTCTTCCCACTGACCAAAACGGTAACGAGCATTGAATAATAGGAAAAAGGAGGTTGAAGCACCCACATTGCCACATCCGTATAAGCAGGAGGAGGAAGGGTATTACTCAAAGAAGAATATCCAATGGTCAGACTTTGGAGGCAAGACAACAACAGAAATAGCAAAAAATATTTTATTACAAAAAGTATAAACCAAACAACATAGTGTTCAAAGATAATAAACCTTACAAGATATTGGAGAGTATGAGTTGTATCCCTTGTGCATCTACGCGTTTCGCCGTGAGGCTTCTTCAGGACAGCAAACAAAAGGGGACAGTGACAAAGAACAAATCTCACTATCTGAAATGAGATACATTATATTAATATACTAAAATTAAAATACTTTCCGATGATTAAAAAAATATATAAATATATAAATGTAAATATATATATATATATATATATATATATATATATATATGTATTCCAGACATTCCCCATGCATCAGCTCCGGCAACATATGATTGAAATACCTTAAGACGGATAGAACCAGATATAAAAATATGTATCCAGATATCAGGGATTCCACATATATAAATGATATGCCATTAGAAGATGATATGGGTAATATAGATGAATATATCCAAGGACTCTAATAAATATAAAAAACAGATATTCAATACCCAGAAAAAAAACAAAGTCAAAGCAACTTTCAAGAGACAAAGCATTCTTCTCACATTATTTCTACAAAACTCCTGAAAGAATGTAGCACCCACAAATCGTGGCACCCAACATAACACATCTCATAAATTAATCGTTCGAAGAAGGTATTGTTCCGACTTCCCTCAAGCAAGGCATAATCAAACCCCTCCTAAAGAAACCTAACCTTGACCCTAAAGACCCAAACCACCGCAGACTGGTGACAAGCCTTAGCACCATCTCCAAGATCATGGAGAAAGCAGTAGTACAACAGATACAACTCCATTTGGACACCCACAAACTCCTGGACCCACTACAATCGGGCTTCTGCCCAGGCCATGGGACAGAAACGGCACTTCTTAAAATATGGGATGACGCCCTTGAAGCAGTAGACAACGGAGAATCGTGCCTCCTGGTGCTGCTGGACCTCAGTGCAGCTTTCGACACAGTAGACCACACAATTCTGCTCACTCTTCACACAAAAGCGCTGGAGTCGCAGGCTCAGATCTACCCTGGTTCACATCATTCCTAGAGAATTGATCCCAGATAGTGAAACTGGGAGCCTTCATGTCGGAAGCTAGCACCGTCACATGCGGGATCCTCAAGGATCACTCCTGTCACCTGTGCTCTTCAACAACTACCTCCGCGCACTCCTCAAAATCATCAGCAAACAGGACCTGCTCTACTACTCCTACGCTGATGACACTCAACTTTATTTTCACATCACTAACAAAAAAGACCAATATCACGGACTAGAAAACTGCCTGACATTGATAGATAATTGGATGACAGAAAGCTCCCTCAAACTCAATGGATCCAAAACAGAACTTCTCTTTCTACACGCAAACCGAAAGACAAACTCTAGCACGACTTTGACATCACCCACAATTCTTGGATAAACCATCACTCCGAGCTCCAAAGTCAAAAGCCTCGGAGTCATTTTTCACTCAGACCTGACGATGGACGCACAAATAGGATCAGTGGTCAGCGGATCTCACTATCTTCTCCGCTTGCTGCGTGGACGCATCCCCTTCATCCCGGAAGAGGACACAGCAGTAGTAGTTGGATTAATCGTCAATTTCTGACTCGACTACGCAAACTCGCTCTACCTAGGACTACCCAAATACCAGATTTCTCGTCTACAAGTCATCCAGAACACAGCAGCAAGACTGATAACAGGAAAAAAAAAACTGGGAATCAATCCCCCCGGGCTTGAGGACTCTCCATTGGCTATCCATAAAGCATCGGGTGACATTCAAGACCCTCTGCCTCACCCACAAATGAGGAATAGTGCCCCATCACTGGCATCAGTGGGAGGAATAGAGCCCCATCATTGGTGCCAAAGGGAGGAATAGTGCCCCATCATTGGTGTCAGTGGGAGGAATAGTACCTGCCCCATCGTCAATGTCAGTGGGAGGAATAGTGCCCCATTGTTGATGTCAGTAAGAAGAATAGTGCCCCATCTTTGGTATCAGTGAGAGGAATAGTGTCCCTTCATTGGTGTCACTTGGAGGAATAGTGTTCCATCATTGGTATCACTGGGAGGAATAGTGCCCAACCACAGGTGTTAGTGGGAGGGAATAGTGTTAGACTGTTGGTGTCAGTAGAAAGAATGGTGCTTCATCATTGGTGTTAGTGGGAGGAATAGTGCCCCCGTATCAGTGGGAGGAACAATGCCCCAAGGGCCAGTAAAGGCAAGCAAAGGGCTGCATTTGACCCACAGACCGCAGTTTGTAGACCACTGCACTAATGTATCATAAGTTGAAGGTATTGTAATTTTTACCAGGGGTTCTTTGAGACCATAAAGGTATTTCAAGGGTTCCTCTGTGTTGTAAAGGTTGAAAAAGGCTGCTATAGACATTAGATGACAACCTCTTTCGTCTATGGCCAGATAATGATCTGTCAGTGAAACTTTATACTGTCAGTGAGTCGTGGTCCAGGATTGTTAGTGATGACTTTTATTATGTGCTGTGTTTCGCCTACACCTAGTATTTCTGTGAAGGTTCTCATTTATCCTGTCACAGCATAGCTAGTCATTTACGTTCAATGGGACTGTTGAAGACATTCTAATGACTCTAATGTAATGAGATACCCCAGCAATTATATCCACCTAGGTAGCACCAACACCTTCACCAAATCACTATGGAATGTGTCAAGGCAGATGTTGATTGTCCAAGGACGCCTCTCCTCCTGTTCTCGGACAGTAACATTTGCCTTTCCATGGTGATTGCATTAAGATGTTGGTGCTACTTGTTTGGATATAGATGCTAAGGTATCCTTCTGACACTCATTAGAACAAACAAATAGGCTTGGCCTGATCAAGAAACTTCAACATTACAGAGCAAGTCTAGCGGAATGTGACTAACTACTACTAGCTGCTACTAGCATTATTATCTATGTAAAAAGTTGCCACCTGCCTTTATCTGCTTAGTGGAATTTAGTTTTCCGACAGATGGTGCTCCCCTTCACTCCTGAAGTGGACTGTTCCTTATCATCCTCATCTCCAGTGGATAAGGGTCTGGTATGGATTTAGGGAGGGAACATTGGCCTTTGTTTTACTTTTTGTATGTGTATTCCCACATAAAATTCCATACCAGACCCCTATGGATTTTGAGAGGGAGCATTGTCTTTCATTTTACTTTTTTTTATGTGTAGTCCTACTTAAAATTCCATACCAGACCCCTCTGTAGGATAAGGGTCAGGTATGCATTTTTGGATGGAGTATAGACCTTCATTTTGATTTTTTATGTGTAGTCCCACGTAAAATTCCATACCAGACCCCTCTGTAGGATACGGGTCAGGTATGGATCTTGTAATTGGCCTTCATTTGACTTTTTTTATGTGTAGTCCCGCCTAAAATTCCATACCAGACCCCTATGTAGGATAAGGGTATGGTATGGATTTTGGGAGGGAACATCGGTCTTCATTTTACTTTTATTATGTGTAGTCCCACGTAAAATTCCATACCAGACATCTATGTAGGATAAGTGTCTGGTATGGATTTTAAGAACAGTCCACATATGTATTTATTTTTTGAGTGAGGTGCCCTTTAAAATCTACACCTGACACCTATCCAGGATAAGGCTCTTGTATGGATTTGAAGGAAGACCACGCACTGTTTTGGTTATTTTTTTCTTTTTTCTTTTTTGTCTTTTGCAGGGAATTAGTATACTATATACTTATATATTATTGTTTACTTTCTGCTATATAACATGCATGCCCAATAAAAAAAATGTAAGAAAAATCGAATTTGTTCATCAATTTAGGCAAATGTGTATTTTTTTTTTTTGGACAGCATGAAATCAAGGCACCACAGTTTGGGCAATGTTTAAACTCATCAATGCCAGCTGGAAATCACCGGCTTAAGGAGATCCAAAACAGCATTTCACACTGCCAAAGCAAGCCCTGGTCAAGATAATAAGCAAAAAGGAGTGGGCAGCAAAATTTAAAAAAAATCTAATTTCTTCATCAATTTAGGCCAATATGTATTTTTTATTTATTTTTTGGTAAAAATAAAATTCCAGTAAACGTATATTGATTGGTTGGCGCAAAAGTTATAGCGTCAGGGGCGGACTGACCATTGAGTCACTTGGGCACTGCCCGAGGGCCCCATGTCACTGGGGGGCCCCATCAGGATTGCCAGGCTCAGTAAAACCAGGGACAGTATGTAAAAATCAATATTTTTTTTTTACATCTGTCCCTGATATGTCCGAAACCAACATGCTTTTGATGTGAAAATCCAGAGATTTTAGCTGCCCCGTCTCTGCACTGCCTCCTGGCGTGGTGGCCATCTGTAAGCCCAGGGGCCCCATAATCTTTTATTGCCCGGGGGCCCCATGAGTTGTCAGTCCACCCCTGTATAGCATCTACATACTATGTTTTTTTTTCCCTAATACATTGACTGGGGCACATAGACTATGGACAGTTGGACACTAACTGTAAATTTTGACACTTTTTGGAGACCAGTTACACGAATACAGTGATCAGTGCTAAAAAATATTCTCTGTCACTGTACTAATGACACTGGCTGAGAAGGGGTTAACATCAGGGGTGATAAAAGGGTTAACTGTGTGCCTAGCTAGCGATTTTTTGTATACTGTGTGGGAGGTGCTTTTACTAAGGGAAGGCTTGGATCCATGTCCCTGCTTTGCAGAGATACAGGATCCATGCCTTGCTTACTAAAAGAATGGTGATCTGCCTTATTTACATAGGCAGGCTACCATTCTCCCTGCAGGATCGGCAGGTGTCGACGGACATTATATAATCACAGTGGTAGTGGGCAGCCAACGGCACGCACATGCGTCCCCAACCCGGAAGTGTTTGATCACCTACCTGTCGCCGTATATGTAAGTTAGTTAAAAAAAAGCAGGGTTGTTCCCCCAATCCATACCAGGCCCCTCAGGGTTTTAAGGGGAACCCCACTCCAAAACTTTTTTTTTTTAACTGTGTGCCCCCCCCCCCCCCCAAATCAATACCAGACCCTTATCCGAGCATGCTGCCCGGCAAGCCAGTAATGGGGGGAGACAAACAAGTAGCTCCTTATGATATCATCGACCCACCATTCCCCTTTTGGTAATGTCATAAAAGGGCATTGTAATCCAGTGACATCATCAGGTGGGCCCTGCCCCTTAGTCTATTTAGAATAGCTCATGCGGTATTTTAGTTTATTATTTTTTTGTGAGTTGACAAAAGATTTTTGCAAAACACTAAAAGGTATTTTACTGCAGTTCTTAAAAACGATTGATGTGACTGATCACATACAGTAATGACAATTGATCCCCTGGGCTTCAGTAGGGTTCAGGCTCTATGTTCAGGGTTTGTGGATGTTTCCAATGAACCAAACTTTACTTGGTTCACTCAACACTAGACATGTGCACACTGAAATATTTTGTTTCGGAATTCAATTTTGTTAAAAAATGCATTTGTCCGAAAATCCGAATGAATTAAAGTGGGGGTTTACCCTAAAAAAATCTAACATTACATGGAGCCGACCTAGCCTGTGATTAGGAATGCCCAGTCCCGCACGATTACCTACCCGGAAGCGGGGGTGAAAATAGCCCTAAAATGGTATGTACGAAAAAAAGTTCTTAAAAACGAGAGCAACTGTGCTTCTGGAAGAACGGTCAAACATTCCAATAGACACACTCCTAAGCCTTGTGGACAGCCTTCCCAGAAGAGTTGAAGCTGTTATAGCTGCAAAGGGTGGGCCAACTCAATATTGAATCCTACGGACTAATGCCGCGTACACACGATTGGATTTCCTGCTGGAAAAACCTTGTATGTTTTTTTCCGATGGAATTCTGCTCAAGCCTGGCTTGCATACACACGGTCACACAAAAGTTCTCTGATCTTTCGGCCGTCAAGAATGCGGTGACGTACAACACTATGACGAGCCGAGAAATTAAGTTCAATGCTTCAGAGCATGCATCGAATTGTTTCCGAGAATGCGTCGGAATTTTGCGTGTCAAAATTGCTACACACTATCGGACTATCTTTTGTTGGCAGAAATTCCGACAGCAAAAGTCCGATGGAGCCTACAAACGGTCGGAATTTTGGTCCAAAAGCTCACATCAGACTTTTCTTGTCAGAATTTCCGATTGTGTGTACGGGGCATTAGACTGGGATGCCATTACAGTTCGTGTATGTGTAAAGGCAGGCATCCCAATACTTTTGGCAATATAGTGTATGTCAAATCATGATGATGATCCAGGGTAAACTAAGTCCCGTGCTTGCGGCACCCCATGGGAACCCAGACGGCACCCCAGGTTAAGAAGCACTGCTGTAGTCTATACATATCATATACCTGCCTCCAGCACAGGTACTAATTCACAGTTATATAGTTCTATTATACTTAGTAATGTCACATACACAAAAGTGTCCTGCTGAGAATTGTCCCCCGATGGATTTTGCCCGCTCTGTCCTGCGCAGGCGCAGCGAACCTCCTGCGCAGGCACTGCGGACCTACGAAAATTGCCGAACCTCAACACACCTTTCCATCGCCTGGACATGGCGCATGCGCATTGAGCACAATATTGTGCCACATGCTGACGCACGCTGACGATGCTCGCTCCACTCTGCAAGGGGGGCGGGTGTGTTACAATTATATCGTGTAAGGGGCGGATGCCACAAACTCCCATATCAACATGTAAAACTCGCCCTACTTTTCATACACCCGCCCCCCTTACAGACGATATAATAGTAATACACACGCCACGCCCCCGTGGTGTGTGTATTACTATTATATCGTCTGATGGGCGGGTGGGTGTATGAAAAGTAGGGCGAGTTTTGCACTGTTGATGGGCGAGTTTGTGGCATCCGCCCCTTACACAATATAGTTGTAATACACCTTTTTTTTTGTTGAAAAGTCTATGGCGTGTGAACACACCCAAAAAACTTCACCCTGTGCAGAAAAAAATGTGCACACACATAAAGAGTGGTCACAAAACCGTGCAGATGGGTGCAACGTCAAATGGTCCGCCTGTGAAAAAGGACTCAAACCCTGATCCCCTGGGGGGTTAGGCTCCAGATGGGGACTGAGGTACTGTGGTCCAAGCAACCAAAGCCGACACAGACCCAACTTCCTTGGAGGGACTGCCGAAACAGAACCCTCCCAGTACTAGGTGGGGCTCCCCCGAAGGGAGACCCCATGAGAGCTGGTGAACTAAGCCAGAAGGCCATGTCCACCCACTCCCAAGACGTTGAGGGCAAGCCCGAGGACCAGCACCCTACTAATCTCACAGTGAACAAATAACATGCACAAACAAAAAAAGACAAAAACCTGACAAACAGGCTTATTAATTAAATTTAGTGGGGGAAAGGGATAGTGGAAAGGAGAGTGAAAGAATTGGTCATTGTGTTCTACAATGACCAGGCCCTCCGGCCAGGAATACAAAATTAGCCAAAAGGCCCGGCCCAGGAGGCAGGTGCTAAAAAAAAGTGTATTGCTGGTGCAGTGACCGTGGTATCTTTAAATCAAAGTGACCCTCACTCACAGTGATTCTCAGATACCCCTGGACTGCCACTCCAGGGGCACATGTACCATAGACTTTTCCGTTGTAATACACCCACCCCCTTGCAGAGTGGAGTGAGCATCGGCAGCGTGCGCCAATGACTGTCACTATGCCCTGTTCATTGCGCAGGCGCAGTCTCCAGCTCATGCCCAGCTCCTTATGTTCAGTAGTTTTCGGAGCTAGAGCGCTGCGCCTGCGCAGTCCAGGGCGGGCATTATCCGCCAGGGGGACACATCTCGGCAGAACACCGGCATGCTTTATGTTCAGTAGCAACCTTTGTATCCTTTGTGTAAATCAGGGGTGTCCAAACTTTTTTTTTAAAGAGGGCCAGATTTGATGAAGTGAACATGCTCAAGGGCCGACCATTTTGCCTGACATTCTTTGAACCATTAAAATTTGATCTAAGTGTGTTCGTCCGAGCAACTAATACACTGCCCAACAAGAATTATCTTGCCTTTGTGGCTGTGTGTGGTGAAGAGATGAGCTTGAGCTTGTTATTTGGATAGACTATATATATCTCTTTTGTGGCCCCAACGAATTCCCGAGCGCTGCTAAGGACTAAGGATGAGCTTGGGTGTGTTATTTGGATATACCGTATTTATCAGTGTATAACACGCACAGGCTTACCATTGCCATGAATGCAGCCTCACCATTGCAATCAATGCAGCCTTACCATTGCCATCAGTGAAGCCTGATCGATGCCCATCTGCAGCCTCGGAGGGGACAGGGAGGGGGAGGGACAAGTGCCACCAGATTACAACCAGGAGAATTTCTTGTTTACTCTGTGGCCTCTTTAATACAAAGTCCCGCCTCCTATAATAAACAGAACAGTCATCCAATGGCATCCCAGGAAACGGGGGATTATCTTTATGTAATCCGACCGCGCACGTCCTGTCCCCTCCGCGGCAGTGCCGATAAATACGCTATAAATCTTTTGTGGCCCCCAGGGCACATGTGAGGCTGCAATGGCTATATATATTCAAATACCCAGGGGGGCCATATTAAATCACCAGGGGGGCCACAATTGGCCCCCGGGCCAGACTTTGGACATGCCTGGTGTAAATGACCTTGCACAATGATGTGTTTTACCATCTCAATTATGTTTAGGACTGAATATAAAAAAAGAAAAAAAAAAGAAAAAATCAAAAACTAGCCTGTGTGCTATGTGTAAAATGTGTGAACGCAGAGATAAGTCACACAAACAAATCGAACGCGAGGCAGTTCACATACACTATACTCTGTGTTCCCTGCCTGTCATACCGTGTATTTACCTTGTAACAAAATACATGTGGAGGTGAAAGGGTGAAAATAAGAGATTACATGCACTGAAAAGTACCGATGATCCCAGAGCAGGACAATACGGAACATTACAGATTAACATGATCTGTCAACACTCCTTTGACCCATGTGATTATGGGAGATCTATTAAGTGCCACCTACAATGCTCTCTTGCTCACCTTGGTACGACTTTGTATCCCCAGCCACAGCTGAGTCATAGGCAAATATTTTCCATGCCAGGCCGCTCTTTCTCTTTGGACCCTGGTGTGTACTCACTGTGATAACAAGTGTTTTCTTAGCAAAAAAAGATGGACCCTATGGAGCCTTGCAAACATTTTTGTCATCCAACACTAGCAGCAGTACAAACAAGCAGTCCACTGAATCAAATGACCAACAATGACTTATCAGTTCTGGGGACATGCCTCTATGGAGACTAGGTTTGCCAACCATTAGTATATTTATGATATAAAATGACCTTTGGATGTATTTATTTTTCTTTAAAAGCACCCAGGCCTTCCACTTTTAAATGAACAGATTAACCTAGTCAACTTGACAATGCTTCTTTTCTTAGCCCTACAATTTTATTAAACCAACACATAGAAAGTGCATTAGGATTAAAGCAGTATTTAAAATAATATATTGCAGCTTACCAATACTTAAATGTGGTGGCTGCATTGTTGTTTTCCATTCTTTTCTTTTTTTACCTAGTGATCTGGCCAGTAAGTCTGTGATTTTTCAACTTCCTTTAACAGACAAAGCTGTCATAGCAGCCAGGAATGGGACAGCAAGAAATCAAGGCACCATAGTTTGGGTAGAGAGAACAATGTATAAACTCATCAATGCCAGCTAAAGATCACTGGCTCAAGGAAATCCAAAACAGAGTTCCACACTTTCAAAGAAAGCCGCTGTCAAAATGATAAGCAAGAAGGAGGGGGCAGCAACAAGTTTTGAGGGTGTACTTCTTTACAAAGTTGGCAAGTGTGTAAAAGAGGTAAACCCTTGAAACGTGTTGCCCCCCCTCTTCTTGCTTAACCTGCTGAGATGATAAAAGAGGTACACCCTTGAAACACGCTACAGCCCCTCCTTCACACTTAACCTGCCCGGTTTGTAAAAGAGGTACACCCTCGAAACACGCTACTGCCCCTCTTTCTCACTAAACCTGCCAGGTTTGTAAAAGAGGTAAACCCTCGAAACATGTTACTGCCACTCCTCATTTAGCCTGCCAGGTTTGTAAAAGACGTTCACCCTTAAAACACATTACCACCCCTTCTCATTTAACCGGCTAGGTTTGAAAAAGAGGTACATCCTCAAAACATGTAATCACCCCCTTCCTCTCAGTTAACCTGCAAAGTTTTTAAAAGTAGTACACCCTTGAAACATTTTATCACCCCCTCCTTCTTACTTAACCTGTTAGGTTTGTAAAAGAGGTACACCCTTGAAACATGTTACAGCCCTTGATTTTCACTTAACCCACCAGGTTTGCAAAAGAGGTAAACCCTTGAAACACATTACTGACCCTCCTCACTTAGCCTGCCACTTCTGTAAAAGAGGTAAACACCTGAAACACATTACTGCCCCTCCTTCTCACTTGACCTGTCAGGTTTGTAAAAGAGGTACACTCTCGTAACACGTTACTGCCCCTCCTTCTCATGTAACCTGCCAGGTTTATAAAAGTAGTACACCCTTGAAAAATGTTACCACCTCCTCCTTCTTACTTAACCTGACAGGTTTGTAAAAGAGGTAAACCCTCGAAACATGTTACTGCCACTCCTCATTTAGCCTGCCAGGTTTGTAAAAGACGTTCACCCTTAAAACACATTACCACCCCTTCTCATTTAACCGGCTAGGTTTGAAAAAGAGGTACATCCTCAAAACATGTAATCACCCCCCTCCTCTCAGTTAACCTGCCAAGTTTTTAAAAGTAGTACACCCTTGAAACATTTTATCACCCCCTCCTTCTTACTTAACCTGATAGGTTTGTAAATGAGGTACACCCTTGAAACATGTTACAGCCCTTGATTTTCACTTAACCCACCAGGTTTGCAAAAGAGGTAAACCCTTGAAACACATTACTGACCCTCCTCACTTAGCCTGCCACTTCTGTAAAAGAGGTAAACACCTGAAACACATTACTGCCCCTCCTTCTCACTTGACCTGTCAGGTTTGTAAAAGAGGTACACTCTCGAAACACGTTACTGCCCCTCCTTCTCGTGTAACCTGCCAGGTTTATAAAAGTAGTACACCCTTGAAAAATGTTACCACCTCCTCCTTCTTACTTAACCTGACAGGTTTGTAAAAGAGGTACACCCTCAAAACACGTTACTGCCCTTCATTCTCACTTACCTGCTAGGCCTGTAAAAAAGGTACACCCTCGAAAACACGTTACTGCCCCTCCTTCTCACCTTATCTGCCAGGTTTGTATAAGAGGTACATTCTCTAAATAAGTTACTGACACTCCTCACTTAACCTGCAAGGTTTCAAAAAGAGTTACACCCTTGAAATACATTACTGACCCTCCGCACTTAACCTGCCACTTCTGTAAAAGAGGTAAACATCCGAAACACATTACTGCCCCTCCTTCTTACTTAACCTGTCAAGTTTGTAAAAGAGGTACACCCTCAAAACATGTTGCTGCCCCTCCTTCTCACTTAACCTGCCAGGTTTGTAAAAGTAGTACACTCTTGAAACATTTTACCACCCCCTCCTTTTTACTTAAAGCGGAGTTCCACCCAAAAATGGAACTTCCGCTTAACCCACTCCTCACCCCCTTACATGCCACATTTGGCATGTCATTTTTTTTGGGGGGGAGTGGGGGCTTCAGGAGGAATGGGACTTCCTCTCCCACTTCCTCCTTCGGCCGAGGGGCTGGTAAGGCGATTAGCTTAATCGCCTTACTGCAGCCCCTCCCTGTAGGCGATCGCCTGGGACACGTCACAGGTCCCAGGCAATCGCCTGTCCAATGGGACGGCGCAGCGTCGTTCACGTATGCGCAGTGGATGCCCGGCCGTGAAGCCGAAAGCTGTCACGGCCAGGTGCCCACACTTAAAATAAACACGCCGGCCGGGGGGGGGGGGGGGGGGGAGAGGAGCGAAGAACCGGCCGGCGTGTTGCTGGAACCATGGAGAAGGTAAGTGTATGTTTATTAAAAGCCAGCAGCTACACTTTTTGTAGCTGCTGACTTTTAACAAACATAAAAAAAGGCTGGAACACCCCTTTAACCTGACAGGTTTGTAAAAGAGATACACCCTCGAAACACGTTACTGCCCCTCCTTCTCACTTAATCTGCCAGGTTTCTATAAGAGGTACACCTTTAAAATACATTACTGACCCTCCTCACCTAACCTGCCACTTCTGCCCCTTCTTTCTCACTTAACCTGCCAGGGTTGTAAAAGAGGTACACCCTCAAAATACGTTACTGACCCTCCACACTTAACGTGCCAGGGTTGTAAAAGAGGTACACCCTCAAAATACATTACTGACCCTCCATACTTAGCCTGGCAGGTTTGTAAAAGAGGTACACCCTCGAAACAAGTTACTGCCCCTCCGTCTCACTTAACCTGCCTGGTTTGTAAAAGAGGTACATCCTTGAAACAAGTTACCACCCCTCCTCACTTAACCTGCTAGGTTTGAAAAAAGAGGTACACCTTTGAAACCTATTACTACCTCTTCCTTCTCACCTAACCTGCTAAGATTGTAAAATAATTACACCCTAGAAATACATTACCACCCCCTCCTTCTCACTTAACCTGCCAGGCTTGTAAAAAAGGTACACCCTCAAAACACTTTGCCGCCCCCTCCTTCTCGCGTATCATCTTGACAGCGGTTTGCTTTGGCAATGTGGAACGCTGTTTTCGTTTTCCCTGATTTAGCGAGCTCCAGCTGGCAATAATGTATTTATACATATCACTCTCTGCCCGGACTTGGTTCCCTGATGTTATGCTGTGCCAAACTGATTCCTGGCAGCTGTGATGTAAGTCTGCATTTGTTTTTATATCCAATAAAGATATTCAACTTTCTAATCGGATCTCGTGCTCCTGTCTGCTTTTGTCATTTGATTGCCAGCTACGACCAGCTTGGGTCTAATAAAGGAGCCTGCAGGACCAGATCCAGAGCTTTCAAGAGTTCCTTGTGCTGACTGCCACTAGTTCTCCCTTCCTTGATGCAATTTGACTATTCTCATTGATTATCTGTGCGCTTGTAGTTTGGTGCATAGTACACACTATAGAAGGATATGCTTTGTTAATTTTTCATCTCAAAGTTCTACTACTTTACGAAGCTTATTTGGAAGGGAGGGTCTATTCTGTTGAGCAATAGGGTTTCAAAGGGACTACCACATCATATATAGAAAGACCAGCTATTATCAACCAGGGTTGCATGAAACCCTAGGATTCCTCCAGAAATTGTTAGGGGTTCCCTAAGATGTGTCTGAATGATCCCACATTTGATGGTGCCTGCAAATTTCTGGGTCCAATGCCACTTGGCTAAACCAGATGCATGACACCAATGATATTTTTAGTTGTCTACAAAGGTGGCATTTTGACCACCACTATAAGGGGGCATCCTTCCCACTGGCCAGCAATGTAAGGGGCATTTTTTTTCCACCTACTCCCAATGAAATGGTTTTAGCAGGGGTTCCCAGACACCTGAAGTTTATTTTAAGGGTGCCCTCTGGGGTAAAAGGGTTGAGAAAGGGTGAGATAGACATTGTCCTCTGTATTCAGTAGTTATCGCCTCAGGATTGCAGCATAGGGGTTCCTGCTTCAAATCCTGGCCAGGGCATTGTCTGCATAGAGTCTGAGTGTTTACCCTGTACTTGTGTTGGATTCCTCCCATGCTTTAGAGACACGCAGAGATATTTAGACCCTGTATTAATTTACCTTACAGTAGTGGAACTACCAGGGTCGCAGAGGTCACACTTGTGACCTGACCTAAGATGGCACGTATGGGTCAGCTGCAGAACATGTGAATGGATTCCAGTGCAAGACCGTGGGATCAACATTGCAACCAAATTGCACCAAAGTCACAGGAGAGGAGGGAAGCAGGCAGCGCTGTGGGGTAAAGGGGCACACAGGGGGGCCAGACAGCAGATGTAAGGGGTGCATGTGCTAAAACCAGCCACTTCCCTGCAGTGCAGCTGGAGGGAAAAGCTGGCAGCATTGCAGGGGAAGGAAGAAGAGGATAGGTGTCTGCAACAGTGGCGGCCGTCCATGCAGGGCACATCCTTGGGAATCCCGACTGTTTGTACGCTCCATTGTGCTTTTTCCCCACAGGAAAACTGCCAAAAACGACTGTTTTCCGCTGAGAACCTGCTCTCTTTTTTTGTCCGGCAGGTTTTTGGGCAGTTTTCCCATCGGCAAAACTGCGAGGAGCATACTGACGACCGGGATTCCCGGCCAAAAGCTCTCTTCGCAGTTTTCCCATCGGGAAACACGGTACGTGTGTCAAAAGCGCTCTATTTTCACGCCTGTGAACGTTGGTTAGCCAAGATGTGAAAATCTTTAATAAATAACTCCTTGGCGGATAAAGATCTCTTTTTGCATAGAGCGCCTGCTACAAGGCTTCAAACCCCATTACTGTAAAATTAGACCCGGCAGGTGTTGTTTTCCTCCCTCTGCCATCTCCACTTTATATGCAATCCATGTAAAATCCCTTACAACAGAGAAGTTTCCATGACTTTTTAATGTGCTTTCTCTATCACTAAATCCCACCACTGCTTCGCAGTCTGTTTCTTTTTCCAATGAAACTCCTTTAGCCTAGTTTTTTTTTTTTTTTTTTAAATTGAGCTTGTGATGTAGAACCTGCTGCGTTAAATTATGATCCAAAGGCTTTGGGTGGTGACAATCAATCACAATACCTGGGGTACTGTGTAATGTGCGTGCTCTGAGCAGCGTGAGCACGCTGACCCAGGACATGGTCCCCCAGCAGGCTAAATAAATATGATACCATAGACAAGCAGGGAGGATCACATAGCTGCTTCAATCAGCTGTTGATAAAATACAATCTTGCTTTAATGCACGCTGAGCAAGTTATTTAACACTTACAAAACCTGCATCCCTTTTATTTCTCCCAGTGACAAATAAAAAAAAAAAAAAATTCTTTGAAAGAAATGCCCTTTCAAGTGATAGGGAAGAAATGGCTTTCTGCGCTTTGATGCTGGGTGCAATAGACGTTTTAAATTAAGTCATACAAACTGCAAAAGTACATCTGGAAAGGGACACCGAGCCTCGCCAGAGCGGCGGGAAACCAGGCGACATGTTAAGAACTTAAGTGGTATCAAATTGAGGAAGGTCTCTTCTTGTACAATTCAGCACGCTCTCCGCCGTCTTGTTCTCTATGTGTGTCGCTGCTTTGATCAGAAGAGGAATATGTACATAAAAAAAGCACATTGGCAAAACGGAGAGGTGATATTTATTTGCTGGCGGTCTCTTGTTACATTGAATGCATTAATCTGATCCGGTCAAGATTGGTCAGGGGTACAGACCTATGGCTAGCGACTCAATGGTCAATTAAATGTCAAAGCATTGGCTGTCACCATAGGATAGGGCATTTGTCTGTCTGAGAAAGTCTGGGACTTGTTCAGTGGCGGCTGTTGGGTTTTTCTTTTGGGGGAGGTGGCAAACAGGTGTCAGGAGTACATAAAGCACAGAGTGCGAGGTCAGCAGTACATAAAGCACAGAGTGCGGGGTCAGGAGTACATAAAGCACAGAGTGCAGAAGTACATAAAGCACAGAGTGCAGGGGTCAGGAGTACATAAAGCACAGAGTGCGGGGTCGGGAGTACATAAAGCACATAGTGCAGGGTTTAGGAGTACATAAAGCACAGAGTGCAAGGGTCAGGAGTACATAAAGCACAGAGTGCAGAGGTCAGGAGTAGGGATGAGCTCCGCGTTTGATTCGAACGTATGTTCGACTCGAACATCGTCTGTTCGACCGTTCGTCGAAATTTGAACGTTATGGGCCGTTTGCACCAAATTCGTGTGGCGCGTCATTTCCAATAATTCACTGCGCATTGCGCGCTGATGATTAGCCAAGCATGCACTATGACCTGCATGCTTGGCCAATCACAGAGCGCAAAAAAACGGAGAGCCATAATTGGCCAAAGCCAGGGTGGGCCAGGATACATTCCCCCCCATAAAACCACCCCTCCCAGCACAAATCCCCCACCCCATACCCCTAATTCCCACCCATGATATAAATGGCACCTTTCCCTTTCCCCACCACACCATACATGTGCTGCGATGGAAGAGGCAACCTCAAAGTCTGCGAAGTGCTCAAGCCCCAGTGGATCCACCAGCTTTTGGAGGTCTTCAGACTTCATTATCTCTTCCGTTTTTTTCAATGTCATTGGATAAAGTACAAGTTGTTTATTTACCTCTAATTTTGTTGGCACCGCGTCCTCTATAAAGGCCTGGGCCTCCTCCAGAATAATGGATTACAAATCACAGAGGATCCTCAGCAGAGCACACAAGGACTCCAATGTGTGCCTAGGCATACACCAAACATCTGGTGCAGGCTTACAACACCCCGTGGCTCACCAGCTGTTCCTGCCACCTCATATGGCATGCTGGCATTTTTAGTTCAACAGCAGCTGAGCGAAAGACCCTCAAGAAGAACTTTATGTTGTTTATTCTATCAATCATGCTCGGAATCATTGAACTTAATTTTTCTCAGTTCGTTGTAGTGTTGTACATCACAGGGTTCTTGGCGATCGGAATTTTCGACAACGTTTGTGTGACTCGGTGTATGAAAGACAAGTTTAAGCCAACATTCCGTCGGAAAAAAAATCCACGGTTTTGTTGTTGGAATGTCCGATCGTGTGTACGCGGCATTAAAGTCAGGGCTTGTTTCATTTCCTGCAATTACTCCATGCTCCTCAGTAAATTCCTTCCTGACAATAAGGCAGGTATTGCATCAAAGTGGGAGAGGGACATCAGAGCATTTGAGGAGGACTAATGGGAAGAGGCCCTTTTGGCAGTCCTCCTGAGTTCTCTTAATGTGGCCCAAAGGCTGTCTCAGCTATACATATAGCTACGTGTGCATTACTAGTAAGAATGGGGGTGAGAGAGAACCCTTCCTGTACTAGATGCATGAGGGACCATGGTGACCTGATCCATATTAGACATGTGCGTTTCCGTTAGTGACAAATGGATTTTCGTACAAATTTGTTAGTTTTTGTACATTCGGATCAATTCGAACATCTGAATAGCTGAAAGTACTAAAATACGAAAATTACGGAATTACGAATAAGTAAAATAACGAAAAACAATTGAAAATACGAAAGTACGATTGGACAATCTTACTAAAATACGAAACACCGAAACAGCAAAAGAACGGAAATGACATCTATAACTAACAATTTACATTCCGTATTTTAAATCCTTTGTCTGTTTGTAATTTCGTAAATTCGTATTTTCATACGTATGTTCGTATTTTCATTTGTGTGTTTTGTAAATCTGTTTCTTTGTCTGTTTGTAAATTTGTGTACTCTAATCGTTCTTTCGAATGGGCACTGGGCAGTGTAGTTAGTGAGTGATGTATCTTACTTAATATCTTAGCCAATCAGCTCATCTCTTTTGTGTTGAGTCACATTGGACAGTGTAAAGCCTCGTACACACGAACAACTTTTCCGTGGATTTTTGTCTGAAAGGAGTTGGCCGGACTTTTGAAACCAAAAAAGTTTGTCCGATAGAGCGTACACATGGTCGGATTTTTTGGAAAACGCTCATTTTGAAGATTGTTGGCAAAAAGTCTGACCGTGTGTACGGGGCTTAAGAGAAAGTCTATCTTAATATGGATTAGCCGCATAGTGAAAATTAAACTAAAATACGAGATTGCGAATTACCACGCCGTGATGTATTTACAAAAGTACAAAATTACAAATCCATTAAACTAAAATGATTATCTAATAAAATTACGAATTTCGAATCAACGGAAATAAATTAGACAGAATTACGAATCATTCAGTATAAACGAAAATAAAACTGTTACAAGAATACGTACGGGTCCGAATAGGAAAACTTGCGTCTTACGAAATACGAACGGGTCCGAATAGGAAAATTTGTGTCTTACAAAATTATGAATCTTTACGAATCTACGGAAACAAGACGAAACGAAACAAAAAAAATAAAACATTTTTTGTTGTGCACATGTCTAATCCATATGTTGTGGCGGTGCCCCAAATTGCATCTTTAATGCAGGGAGGTCTTGGATACTATCAACTGTGTATTTCAGGTGCAGCTTGCTGTACAGCCTAATGCCGCGTACACACGGTCGTTTTTTTAAATGAAAAAAAACTGCGTTTTTTAAAACGTCATTTAAATTGATCGTGTGTTGGCAAAACGTTGTTTTTTGTCTCCAAAAAACGACCCAAAAAAAAATTCCAACATGCTTGAATTTTTTGTGTCGTTTGTCGAAACGTAGTTTTTTGTTTCACAAAAAGTCACCGTGTGTAGCAAAAACGTTGTTTAAAACAACGTTTTTCAACCCGCGCATGCCCAGAAGCTAGTTATGAAGCGAGCTTCAATGGAAAAGAGTGGTGAACGTAACCTCGCTTTTTGTGGAAAAAAACGATGGTGTGTATGCAACATCGTCTTTGAAAAGTGACGTTTCAAAAACGTCGTTTTTTACGTCACAGAAAACGTTGTTTTTTTTCATCACAAAAAATGATCGTGTGTACGAGGCATAAGTCGTGCCTTCTGGGAATTATTGACAATGTGCCGGAGGAGGATCCCATTAGGTTGGGGATAGCAAGAGCTCTTTTCCAGGCGAGGAAACTTATTCTGTGGCACTGGTAGTCGGAGGAAACCCCCCCCCGGTGAGGGAATGGCGGAATCACATGGGGGACACTATTAAATTGGAGAAATACATATATCAACATAGTGGGAGTGTGAAAAGATTTGAACAGATTTAGGCAAGATGGTTTGAGGTCCTGGGTCTAGCCCCGGTTGATCTGATTATGGATCGTCTGTTTGCGTAAGGGCTAGGTCATAGGTAAGAGAGGGATTATAGCACCCAGGATAGTCCCCGATCTGACCCCCCCCCCACACGGTGATCTTTTGTTCTGTGGCGGGACCCCTATTTTCAAAAAGTTTTTCCAAGTATTGGTCATTATACTTTGTGCTGGTTACAACTATGGTGTATTCCTATATTCTTCCAAGTGTATGTGCGCTACCCTTATTGATGTATCGCCAGAACTACATTTCTGGTGTAAACCAGTGTTGCCAACCTACCAGATTGAAATTTACTGGCACGACACCCAAAATGTACTGGCGCAGCCATGTTTTTACTGGCATTTCACAAAAGTTATTAAATTAAATTTGTAGGTGCAAATTTCAGTATTTAGGTTACAAACAAGTGCGCTAAGCAAATAGCAATGTGATTTAAGGTAGATATTAAGGTAAAAAAACATATGTTTGTTATTTTCGATATAATAAGGACAAATTCATTAGTCACCTCACCCCCTGCCTCCATCCCCCTCTGCCACCAACATCCAATTCTCCCCCCACTGCGGTGCCACAATCTCCCCCTGCCTCCAATCTCCCTTTGCCCCCAATCTCCCCCTGCCTCCAATCTCCCCCAGGCCCCCTGCCTCCATCGTCCCCAGCCTTCACCCCCCTCTACGGTGTCACCAACAACCCCTGTCTCCATCCCCCACCCTCTGCGGTGCCACTATCCCCCTCTGCGGTGCCACCAACACCCCCTGCCTCCAATCACCCCCTGCCTCCAATCTCCCCCTGCCTCCATTGCCCCCTGTCTACATCCCCCTCTGCAGTGCCACTGCAGCCACTATCACCCCCTGCCTCCAATCACCCCCTGCCTCCAATCTCCCCCTGCCTCCATTGCCCCCTGTCTACATCCCCCTCTGCAGTGCCACTGCAGCCACTATCACCCCCTGCCTCCAATCACCCCCTGCCTCCAATCTCCATGCGCAGTTCCAAGCCAAACCGATCTTGGCTATTTTTACTGGCACATTCCCACAACCACGGACATTTACGAACGGGGGGGGGGGGAGTGCCCGTTTTAAGAACTGTCCGTAAAAATACGGACGGTTGGCAACACTGGTGTAAACGTATGTGGTCAAATGTATTTACCTAGAAAGTGTACTTTTACTGTGTGCAAACAAATGTGTGTACTGTACTGTGCGACTTGTTTACTGTATGTCTGTTGTTCTTTTTTTTAAACGTCTTTTTTGATAAAAAAAAGTCAGGGCTTGGTTGGAAGACACTTCATAGGGATGATGAAGAACATATATTTATCACGTAAGACACAACAGTGCTTATTTACAATGGAGAGAAATTGGAAGTGTCTATGATACTTTCCCAGGGTCATTAAGACTAGACCCAAGCCGGAGTTGCTGTAAAAAGCTCTTTACCTGTAACAGACACCCTCAAATGCTCTCCAGAGCCTCGTTGTGTGGATGGAATGGCGTCACACAAGGACATTTGTCTCCGGTGACCCTGGCTGGATGAGCCCAGCATTGTACAACATGCCTCATAGAAGAGGGTAAAGGAGAGGAAAGGCCAGTCCTGCCCCAGGGCCAACACATGCTTACTCCCTTTTACTGCCACTACAACATAACTGTGACTTCATTCCATATTCCATTAATATTTACTACCTCTATTGAATTCTCCATCACAGAGTTCAGCCTACGAACTGCTCCTATGAAACATTAATGGGACAGTGGGACAGTGAACATCGTAAAACGTCTTAGCACTAAACAGGGGAGGGGGGGGGTCGTGTGTGAACGCTTTGTAGAGGACAATTCATTATGTCGTCCTGTTAACCACAATACTTTTTCTTCATAATCCAGGCATAGTCATTTATCTTCTGATCCCTCACCCTGTAAACAGAACGACCTGGTTCCTTCCCATTAGAACATTTTTATTAAACGGAATCATAACATTTTCTTAGGGATGCTGTATAAGCCAGAATAAAGTGCAGTGATTATGCGCAAGGTGACGTACTCTCCCCCACCACCACCCAGGCCCATCGCGACAAGTCAAGCAATAGTAGCAATTGCTTGGGGCCCCAAGCTGGCCGCCTGGGTGCTCTATCTCTCATCACTTCTTCCCCTTCCCTGTAGCATGGCCGAGCTCCTCTTCCTTCCTCCTGTCAGTCTATTTTCTTTTTACTTTCCCCCTCCCTACCATACCACACCAGCAGAAGATTCAGTTTCCTGTTCCCGGCCGGACTGACAGGAAGTGCACACTAAGCGCTCACGTCACTTCCTTTTAGTCCGGCCGGGAACAGGAAACGTGTTAAAAACGCATGTGCCAAAAAGCATCTGGCGTGCGTTTTTGTGGTGTGAACCAGCCCTCAAAGTGGTTGTTAAGGCTGAAGGTTTTTTACCTTCATGCATCCTATTATAACGGGTCTCACTATCTTGCAGGAGAATAAGCCTTATATATTAGCTTCCAAAAACAGTGGTTTGGTCCAAAAAGGGAAAAGCTAGCTCCAGGCGTCTGTCGGCAGATAATTATAAAGGCCCGTGGCTCATATATACTAGGGATCCCTGTTTTTTCCCAAAATAGAGCTTTAATATTTTCATAGGGGGGCTGTCAGGTAGTCTGCATGGGACCCTGCAATTTCTATCAGCAGCCCAGGGCCAATCAGCACTCTCCAGACCAGTGCCGGCTGGTGGGTTTTTATTTTGGGGCATAGGCAAACAAACTACACCCACCCCCCGGTGGCACGGCACTGAGACAGCCCCCCACCACCGGATTGTACAGCACTGACAGCAAACCCCCTCCCCCTGCGGGCGGTTCGGCACTTACCCAATCATGTGGTGGGGCTTTGGTATCCCTTCCTCCTCTACTAGAGTGTGGGCAGCAGCGGCTCCGCTGTCCACTCCTCCAGTTTCCTACGCTGAGTGTCTCCTCTTCCGCAAAGCACTAGGCATCCAATAGAATCGCCTAATGCTTCATCAACCTGAAACAGGTTTCATGACCTGCCTCAAGATTGGTGGGGAGGAACTTTAAAAATATGTAAAAATAGCGATAATTTATTCGCTATCATCACACAACTGGGTGGGCTCATAGTGTAATGCTCTGCACTCCGAACACTTCTTTTTTAAAGCCTATTAGAGCCTCTGCTTAAAAAAAAAACACCCGCTCAATATTGGAATCCATAGTCAAGCATCCTGATATATAGGTCAGGGGAGCAAGACTAATGCGGAGGCGGTGCCCCCAAGCTCCCTCCATGGAGTTAATAAGTAAAAATGAAGATGAGGTGAAACAAAGTTACAGAGATGACAAACTCAGGAGCAGAGCTAACATTAAAGTCAGTGCTGGGAGGGGGATAAGTCAAGGAGGACTTTTTTTTTTCTCGGCAGATAAAAGCTGGCAGTAAGGAAATGGGGAGAGGCCAGCTTTCAGCTGCTGGAGCAACAGTTCTGCAATTGTTTCCAGACAAAGGGTCAGGGGTCTTGCAGTCCCATAGGACAGTTAGAAAACTCCTCCTACACGCTTTAACTCCTCCTTTAGACTTTAACCACTTCAGCCCCGGACCATTTCGCTGGCCAAAGACTAGGTCACTTTTTGCAATTCGGCACTGCGTCACTATAACTGACAATTGCGTACGACGTGGCTTCCAAACAAAATTGACGTCCTTTTTTTCCCCACAAACAGAGCTTTCTTTTGGTGGTATTTGATTACCTCTGCGGTTTTTTATTTTTTGCGATATAAACAAAAATAGAGCAACATTTTTTTTTTGCTATAATAAATATCCCCAAAATATATATATATATATATATATATATATATATATATATATATATATAAAAATCCTCAGTTTAGGCCGATATGTATTCTTCTACATATTTTTGATAAAAAAAATCTCAATCAGCATTTATTGATTGGTTTGCGCAAAAGTTATAGCGTCTACAAAATATTTGTATGTAATTTTTATACATTTTTTTTTACTAGCAATGGCGGCAATCTATGATTTTTATCGTGACTGCGACATTATGGCGAACACATCGGACACTTTTGACACTATTTTGGGACCATTGTCATTTTTACAGCGATCAGTGCTATAAAAATGCACTGATTACTGTATAAATGTGACTGGCAGGGAAGGGGTTAACACTAGGGGGGCGATCAAGGGGTTAAATGTGAATCCTAGTGAGTGATTCTAACTGTAGGGGGAGGGGACCGACTGGGGGGCGGTGACCGATCTGTGTCCAAGGGACACAGCATCTGTCTCCTCTCCCTGACAGGAGGTGGATCTCTGTGTGGATCTCTGTGCTCAGTTACTGGGCAATCGCCGGGTGCTCGTCGGCCATCGCGGCCGCCGGGCACGTGCATCGGGTTCCCAGTAACGCGTGCGCCCCCTATTGGTTAGGCAAGGCGAGGATGCCATATGACGTCCTCACAGAACGAGAGGATTATCGTGCCGCCGTCAACTGAAAGCGGCCGGTAGTAAAGCGGTTAAAGGGGACGTAAATGTTCATTCCGGCAGTCCTTAACCACTTAAGCCCCAGACCAATATGCTGCTAAATGTCCAGAGACGTTTTTACAATTCTGCACTGCGTCGCTTTAACAGACAATTGCGCGGTCGTGCGACGTGGCTCCCAAACAAAATTTACATCCTTTTCTTCCCACAAATAGAGATTTCTTTTGATGGTATTTGATTGCCTCTGCAATTTTTATTTTTTGCGCTATAAACAAAAATAGAGCGACATTTAAAAAATTGAATAAACTAAATTTTAGTCAAACATTTAGGCCAAAATGTATTCAGTCACATGTCTTTAGTAAAAAAAAATCGCAATAAAAAAAATTGCTTCCTAGCGGCAACAGCGACACTAATACGGCGATCAGAAAAATGATTGCTTAGTGACGCTGGCAATAGGGGGTGAAAGGGTTAACTAGGGGGTTAAAACTTTATTAGGGGGGTACAGGGCTACCCTGAACCTAACACTAACTGCCTGTCACACTAACTGTCACACTGACACTAAATGCAGTGATCAGTACATATATGATCACTGCATTCAGTGACAATGTGACAGGGGGGTGGGCGGGTGATTGCAAGGGGTTAATGTGCCTATGTGTACTGGTGTCAGTGTAGTGTTGGTGCGACTTACTGTGATGTCTTCTCTCCTCTCGGCGGTTTGAAAATTCCGTCGAGAGGAGAGCTGCATCACTTCCTCTGCCAGTGTTTACATTTTACAGGCAGAGGAAGTGACACGGTGGGACACGACGGGATTGGCTGGGAGTGATCACGAGGGGGCGGACAGAAGCGAACAGCCGCTCCCTCAAGACGGATCGCTCCCGCAGGTAAGCCGCCTGCCGCACGCAGCGGAGGGGGTCCCGATCGGACCCCTGACCCGCTAGAAAGCAGGGACATATATATATATGCCCATCTGCCTGTACGTGCCATTCTGTGGACGTACATAGACGTGCGGCGGGCGTTAAGTGATTAAGTGGTTAAAACGAAAAACAAGCATTCTGACTTGTTACTTATGGCATCAAGAATATTTTTGCAATACACATATATAATAAGTGCTCATACATAAAGTGCAAAAACATTTCTTGTTGCCAACAGCCAGCACCAGAATGCATAAATGGCAGTTGGAGTTTAGTTGCTAGGAGCAATAATAACAATGCATCTGATGGAGGATAGACATACCTTACTCAGGCTTGCTGCTGTAGATGTAATCAGTGTATTTTCATTAAAGAGTATCAGTGTGGCCATTGATTTGTTGTAACCAATGTGTAGCCCCTACATAAAGGTTGCTGTCTTCTCTCTTTGTCCCCAAGCAGCACACACAGTCAGCCCTTTACCGTTTGATGTTATCTGCAAATCACAGCTGTGTTTGAAATACTTTCTACTCCAGATTTGACAATATCGATTTCCTTGCGATAATTTGCCTTAATGTAGAAATGAATACCCTGCAGATAAAGTCTCCCCCAGCCAGCCTGCTTCACATCAATGTCCTTTTATCAGGGTGCTCCCTTTTCATATACTTTTATACCTCATTTAAACCTAGTTAAAACTTTACATGCTGCTTAATCTGCCTCATTAAAAGCAAGGATTCCGAGATAAGACCAAAGCAGGGTGACCAGCTCTGATTTCCTACTGTAAGCACACACAGCATTCCTCTATGGCTTCCTAGAACTACCAATGCAACCAAGCTAATGCCAATGATATAGTGGAGGAGCACACCTAGAATAAAAACTCACAGGAGATTATTTGGAGGGGGGTATTTTTACACAAATAGCCAACTTCTTACCCAGGCATCTTATAAAATAAAAATCTGTTAATTAGATTTTAGAAGCTTTCTTCCAATTAGACAGCAGCAGAACAATAGAAATGATAAAAAAAAATACATAAGAATATCTATACATATAGATAACTGTATACAAATGAATATCCTTTTTGTTGCACTTTATCATTTCCAATATAGAATAAAAAAAAAAAAAGAAGATTTATTATCTATTTTTCTATGCTGTTGATATACTTTTACATCCCTTTATAGGATAAATAAATAACATAATAAGATATCTTATGTATTTTTCTATGCTGTTTATATACGTTTACATCCCTTTTATAGGATAAATAAATAACATAATAAGATATATTATCTATTTTCCTGTGCAGTAAATATACTTTAAGATCCTTTTTGTTACAGTTTATCCCTTTCAAAAAGATGTATTATATATTTTCATATGCTGTTTATTTACTTTAAAATCACCTTTTTTATAGGATAGATAAATAACATAATAAGATAAATTATCTATTTTATTTTCCTGTGTGGTATATATACTTTAAGATCCTTTTTTGTTACAGTTTACCATTTTCAATACAGAAAAAAAAAGAATAAAAGAAGATGTATTATATATTTTACTATGCTGTTTATTTACTTTAACATCACTTTTGTTATAGGATAGATAAATAACATAATAAGATATACTATCTATTTTATTTTCCTGTGTGGTATATATACTTTAAGATCCTTTTGTGTTACAGTTTACCATTTTAAATACAGCATTAAAAATAAAAAAATAAATGTATTGTGTATTTTCCTATGCTGTTTATCTACATTAACATCACTTTTGTTATAGGATAGATAAATAACATATTATGATACATTATCTATTTTATTTTCCTGTGTGGTATATATACTTTAAGACCCTTTTTGTTACAGTTTACCATTTTTGATACAGATTAAAAAATAAATTAAAAAAGAAGACGTATTATGTATTTTCCTACACTGTTTATACACTTTTACACCCCTTTTATAGGATAAAAATAAATACAAAATAACATACTAAGATATAGTATCTATTTTCCTGTGTAGTATATATATTTTAAGGACCTTTTTGTTGCAGTTTATCCTTTTCAAGAAGATGTATTATGTGTCTTCCTATGTTGTTTATTTACTTTAACATCACTTTGTTATAGAATAGATAAATAACATAAGATATATCATCTATTGTATTTGCCTGTGTGGTATATATACTTTAAGATCCTTTTTTTGTTACAGTTTACAATTTTCAATACAGAAAAAAAAAACCAAGAAGGTGTAATATGTATTTCCCTATGCTGTGTAAATACTTTAACATCAGTTTTGTTATAGGATAAATAAATAACATAATAAGATATATTATCTGTTTCCTGTTTTGTATATATACTTTAAGATACCCTTTGTTACAGGTTATTATTTTCAAAACAGAATAATACAAAAATAAAAAATAAACAAGATGTAATATGTATTTTCCTATGCTGTTTATATACTTTAAATAACTTTTGTTATAGGATAAATAAATAACATAATACAATATATTATCTATTTTCCTGTGTGGTTTATATACTTTAAGATCCTTTTTTGTTACACTTCATAATTTTCAATACAGAATAAAAAAAAAAAAACAAGACACATGTAATATGTATTTTCCTATGGTGTTTACATACTTTACCATCACCTTTGTTATAGGATAAATAAATAACATAATAAGATATTTTCTGTTTCCTCTGTGGTATATATACTTTAACATGCTTTTTGCTATAGGATAAATAAATAATATAATAAGATATTTTCTTTTTCACTTGTGGCATATATATTTTAAGATCCCTTTTGTCACAATTTATTTCCAATATAGAATAATAATAAAAAAATAATAATAATGAAAGAAAAAAAAAACAAGAAGAAGATGTATTATCTATGTGTGTATGCTGTATCCCTTTTGCCCCCATGTCGCCATTTTATTTTTCCAATATAAAATAACAAATAACATAATAAGATATGTTATGCATTTCTCTGTGTGTTTATATATATATATATATATATATATATATATATATATATATATATATATTTAGGGTTGTCCAGATACCGATACTAGTATCGGTATCGGAACCGATACCGAGTATTTGCGGGAGTACTTGTACTCGCGCAAATGCTCCCGATACCTAAATAGAATACTTTTTTTGTATTTATCAACATGTTCTGTGAAAATTCTTTGAGTTTTTTACTACTGCGTGACAAGAAAATAAAACATTTTTATTAATTTTTACTCATTTTTATTCTTTTATAATGTCTTGAGTTAGAGTTCTTCATAATTCTAAAGAAAATATCCTTAGTCTGTATTGTGGTTTGAAAACTGTCACATGACATTTAAAAAAAAGTATCGGTATTCGGTATCGGCGAGTACATGAAAAAAAAGTATCGGTACTTGTACTCGGTCCTAAAAAAGTGGTATCGGGACAACCCTAATATATATATATATATATATATATATATATATATATATATATATATATATATACTTTTTTGGGATCACGCTGGATCAACTATAAGGCTGCGTACACATGATCGGTTAACCAGAGGACAACAGTCTGATAGACCGGTTTCATCAGTCAAAACCGATCGCGTGTAGGCCCCATTGGTTAAAAATCGATCGTTATTGTTAGTAGGCATGACCATCGGTTAAAAATCCACGCATGCTCAGAATCAAGTCGACGCATGCTTGGAAGTAGGGTTGTCCCGAATCCCAATGCCGATACCAGTATCGGTATCAGGACCGACACCGAGTATTTGCGGGAGTACTTGTACTCCCGCAAATACCCCTGATACCAGAATAGAATACTTTTTCCGCCCCCCCCCCCCCGCCGCTGCCGCCGAACGCCGCCGCCGTATCGAAACCCGCCGCCGCACGGGTTAAACATCGTGCGGGAACATCACAGCATTCATTTGAATAGCTGTAGTCTTCCCGCTCGCATAGACACTCCCCCTTGCTCGGGATTGGATGGGTGATCGTGATCTGTCCAATCCCGAGCAAGGGGGAGTGTCTATGCAGGCGGGAACACTACAGCTATTCAAATGAATGCTGTGATGTTCCCCGGGCGGCGGTGGCTAGGTAGGGGTGACATGGCTGCATATATGGGTGACATGGCTGCATATATGGGTGACATGGCTGCATTTGTGGGTGACATGGCTGCATATATGGGTGACATGGCTGCATTTGTGGGTGACATGGCTGCATTTGTGGGTGACATGGCTGCATATATGGGTGACATGGCTGCATTTGTGGGGGACATGGCTGCATTTGTGGGGGACATGGCTGCATTTGTGGGGGACATTTAAAAAAAGTATCGGTATTCGGTATCGGCGACTACTTGAAAAAAAGTATCGGTACTTGTACTCAGTCCTAAAAAAGAGGTATCGGGACAACCCTACTTGGAAGCATTGAACTTCATTTTTTTCAGCACGTCATTGTGTTTTACGTCACCGCGTTCTGACACGATCGGTTAATTAACTGATGGTGTGTAGGCACAACTGACCATCAGTCAGCTTAATCGGTTAACCGATGAGAACGGTCCTTTGGACCGTTTTAATCGGATGGACTGATCGTGTGTACAAGGCTTGAGGATTGTGAGGATTGTGTATGTATTTTTTTTAGGGCTGTTACTGATCAAAATGTTTGTGTTCGATTAATCGTTTTCTTTTTTAATCGATTAATCGACTAATTTCGATTAATTATAACGCACATACAGATCCAACTACTTTTAGCTGATCTCCTTGCTGGCTGATTCCCAGTGCAGCTCCCAACCACTGGAAAAATGGATAGCAGGATACAAAAAACACACAAAGGCCGCGCTCAATGGGAATAGCATTAAAACTTTTATAGTCTTCAAGTAGGTAACAAAATAAATATTGCACTGCAGATAAAATCGATGTAGCTACATGAACTGTAAAAATGGAGCGAGTAATACCAAACAAAAGCAGTCATAAAAACATGTAGCTAAGTATGATACTGGTATAAAAATGTGTACAACGATACCACTGCTGAATCCAGATGAGGAGAGGTTAACATCAGTCCGTCGGCATGTAGATGTCCCATGAAGGGAACGATCACAACTCCCAGTGGATGGCTGTAGAATCCCAGGTTGATAGAGGGAAGTGATAGAGGGAAGTGTAACGGCCCTTGCGTGTGGCAGATAGTAAGGTCCCGCCGGCACGCAAATATGAAGGCACAGCAAAGGAGCCCTTCAGATGGACACTGCAAGCCCCGCCGGTGTCTGTGACGTCACCGCATCTCCGACGGAACTCCCTGAAGGCCAGGAAGCCGGCAGAGAGGTGAGTACCAATCAAACGAATTTTAATCGATCAAAAAGATTTTGATCGATCAAAAAAATTAAAGATTAATCGATCAATTAATAGTTATTTTGCACAGCCCTAATTTTTTTCTTTTGGGTTGAACTGGATGAACTTGAGTCAATTTTAAGCCAGACTATGGAACTATATGTAACTTTCAAATCCCTGATGTTATATTCTAAACTTTGGCTAAAAAATAAATTAAAAAAATGAACACAAGAAGATATATTCTCATTTTTTTTCCTGTGCTGTTTATATACTTTAACACCCTTGTATCCTTTCCAATATAGGATAAATAAAGAACATAATAAGATATATTATCTATTTTCCTCTATGGTATATATACTTTACCATTCCTTTTATTATATTGTATCCTTTCCAATATAAGACAAAAAAATAATAATACAATGTATTATCTATTTTTCCTCTGCTGTATATTTTCTGTAACATCCCTTTTGTCCCATTTTATCCTTTCAAATATAGAACAATAAATAACATAATCAGATATATTATCCATTTCCCTGTGTTGTATATATACTTTAACATCTCATTTGTACCATGTTATCCTTTACTTGGATAGATAACACAATAAGATGCATTTTCTATGTATGTGTGCTTTATATATATACTTTAACATCCCTGTTGTTACATTGTATCCTTTGGATAAAAAATAACATAAGAAGATGTACTATCTGTTTTTTGTTTTCCTGTGCTGTTTATGTGTTTAACATCCTTGTTGTTACATTGTATATAAACATTGCAAACATTTCTTTTACATAATGTACCTTTTTTTTCCTCCTTCATTTTAACTAGTATAAGCTGGTTGACAAGCGTTAAACGCTCATTGGCTTATTTTACTAAGAGAGTTGAGAATTTTCAAAAAATATTCATTTGAATTTTCTAATTATGCAAAGACCAAAGTAAAACGGAATTTGCTTTTCATGTATTTTTTAGCGTTAGGGGGTTAAGGTTAAGGGTTAGGGGTTAGGGTTAGGGGGTTGGGGTTAGAGGGTTAGGGTTAAGGTTAGGGTTAAGGGTTATGGTTAGGGTAAGGGGTTGGGTTAGGGGTTAGGGTAAGGGGTTGGGTTAGGGTTTATGGTTAGGGGCAAGGTTAGGGGTTAGGGTTAGAGTTAGGGGGTTAGGGTTAGGGTTGGGGGGGGGGGTTAGGGGGTTAGGGTTAAGGTTAGGTTTTTATTGTGTGAAGATTGGAAACTATTTTATTAAATCAAACTCTTTGGGCCAGATTCTCAGCGGCGCTACGACAGAGTATCTCAGATACTCCGTCGTATCGCCGTTTTTTTTTGCCTCGTATCTATGCGAGTGATTCCTAGAATCACTTTGGCATAGATACGGCTGAAGATCCGACAAGTGTAATACCATTACACTTGCGGATAGTAGTTGTAATGACAACTCCGGCCACTAGGTGGCCTTTACATTGTTTTCTCATTTGCCTATGCAAATGAGGCTAATACGCCGATTCCCGATCGCTTTTACGCGGCCCCGTCGTCACGTACGTCGTTTTCGTCCGTGTAAGGTTACCCCTGCTAATATGATTGTTAACCTCACGCAGTACCGTCGGATGCCGTCGGGTGCCGTCGGATGCCATGTTAAGTATGGCATCGGGTCAGCGTCGGCTTTTTCCGTCGCTTACGTCGTTTTACTAACTCGTTCGCGAATAGGGCATTGCGTAGTGTCGATCACATCGTTTTGACGTCGGTTTCCACAATGCTTTCCGACGTGAGCTGGAGCATGCGCACTGGGCTTTTTCCCCGGCCGGCTCATGCGCAGTTCGTTCGACGCGGGGGCGCGCTTAATTTAAATACAAGCCGCCCCCTTTGAATTACGCGGGCTTACGCTGGGCGATTTACTCTACGCCTCCGCAAACTACGGAGCAAGTGCATGGAGAATACGGCACTTGCTCTGTTACGTTGCGGCGGCGTAGTGTAAATAGCTTACGCTACGCCGGCGAATTTGTATGAGAATCTGGCCCTTTGGGGGAGATTTACTATAACTGGCACACTTAGAATCTGGTGCAGCTGTGCATGTTAGCCAATCAACTTGTAATTTGAATTTTATTATAATGCAAACACCAAAGTAAATATAAATTTATTTTTTAGGGTTAGGGGTAGGGGTAGGGTTAGGGTTAGAGGGTTAGGGTTAGAGAGTTAGGGTTAGAGGGTTAGGGGTAGTGTTAGGGGTTGGGTTAGGAATAGGGTTAGGGTTAGAGGGTTAGGGTTAAGGGTTAGCATTAGGGGTTAGGGTTGGGGTTAAGGGTTAGGTTAAGGGGTTGGGTTAGGGGTTAGGGGTTAGGGTTAGGGTTAGGGGTAGGGGTAGGATTAGGGGGTTAAGGGTAGGGTTAGGGGTTAGGGTTAGGGGTTAGGGTTAGGGTTAGGGGGTTAGGGGTTAGGATTAGGGGGTTAGGGGTATGGTTAGGGGTAGGGTTAGGGGTTAGGGTTAGGGGTTAGAGTTAGGGGTTAGGGTTATGGTTAGGGTTAGGTTTTTATTGTATGATGATTGGCAACTCCTTTAGTAAATCAAACTCTTTGGGGGAGATTTACTATAACTGGCACACTCAGAATCTGGTGCAGCTGTGCATGTTAGCCAATCAGCTTGTAACTTCAGCTTGTTCGATAAAACCTGGAAGCTGATTGGTTTTCATATTCTGTGTGCACCAGTTTTAGTAAAATAGCCCCTTTGTGTGGCCCTGGCTGGTTAGGTATGCTGTGATCTGTGGTGCCCCCCCGGGAAATTCCGATACCTATTAATACTTAAATTATCCAATCATTTGAAGACTAAAAAGTAAACAGAGATTTGCTTTTAACATGATGAGAATATTCACCCAATGTACGGTGTGAAGGTTCTCAACTCTTTTGGTAAATCAGCCTCTTTGTGTAGCACTGGCTGGCTAGGCATGCTGTGTTCTGTAGTGCCCCCCAGGAAAACATGGCACTGTTATACAGATTCCTGTTTTCCCAAAGCACTCCAGTGCAATGTTTTCCTGTTTTACTAAGGCTCCATTCACTCCTGTGTGATTTGGATCACGAGGTGAGGCTGCATTTGATTGGCGCTGGTAAGGCTGCATTTGATGGGCGCTGGTGAGGCTGCATTTGATGGGTACTGGTGAGGCTGCATTGATGGGTGCTGGTAGGCTGAATTGATGGGCAATGGTGAGGCTGCATTTTATGGGCGCTGGTGAGGCTGCATTTACACATAGTGTCAGAGGTGCAGTGGTGGCAGAGAACTGTGTCTATGTCCCAACTCCCAAATTAATGAAAGCAAGCAAACATTCATTGATGGGCACTGGTAGGCTGCGTTTGATAAGCGCCAGCGAGGCTGCATTTGATGGGCGCTGGTGAGGCTGCAATTAATGGGCGCTGGTAGGCTGCATTTGATGGGCGCTGGTGAGACTGCATTTGATGGGCCCTGGTGAGGCTGCATTTGATAGGTGCCAGTGAAGCTGCATTTGATAGGCGCCGGTAAAGCTGCATTTGATGGGCGCTGGTGAAGCTGCATTGATGGGCTCTGGTGAGGCTGCATTTGAGGGGCGCTGGTGAAGCTATATTTGGTGGGTGCTGGTGAGGCTGCATTTGATGGGTGCTGGTGAGGCTGCATTTGAGGGGTGCTGGTGAGGCTGCATTTGATGGGCATTTTGTTAAAAAGGTGGGGTATACATGGGCAGGGCAAAAAGGGTGAAGTCAAGGGTGGAACCAGGGGGGTGGCAAAATGAGGCTTTGTCTAGGGTGTCAGTCACTCTGCCCTTTCCCATGCTCACTGGAGCACTGGGCTGTGAAAGGGGCAAGAGGAGCCAACTTAGACTCTCAGTGGCTCGCTGAGAGGCTGAGCTGGGTGGTAGTCCAGGCATGTGGGCGGATCCCCTGATCATATGTTCTCAATCTTTCCTGAGCCTGGGCCGGTGATCTGCCAGTCTGGTTCCACCTATCTGTTTTGTTCCAGCTGAGTACGCCCATCCCACGGAAACTGCCGAGCGCGAACAGCTGTGTGTTAGCTGCCAGATGCGCTCGCTCCCGATCGTGCGGATGGCAGGTAATGCATGCTGCCGCTCGGCAGACAGGGGAGGAATGAGGGGAGGAATGTATTTTTTTTTTTTATTGCTAACTAATCTGTTAAACAGCCGCCGTGGCCGAGAGCATAGACAGCTGACGATCAGCTGTTGCGTTCGGCTATTTCCGTAGACTATTACTGCGCATGCGCAATTGGTAACTTTAGTTCTGGAACAAATCTCATAGTGGAACAAGGCTGACAAGTCACCGGCTCTGTGAAGTGACCTGACAACGGACTTCAGCCCACTGTCTGCTGAAAGCAGCTCACTGAGACATTTTCTCACACTTCCAATGGGGTTGATTTACTAAAGGCAAATAGACTGTTCTTTTTGCATGGGGATTTTCATTTAGCTTGGTGAGTGAGGTGAAGCTCTGCTGACTTCCATTATCTAATTATGTGTATGCAAAAGTACAGTTCTTTTTAAAATGATTTACTTGCAGCTGATTGGGTACTCTTTGCAAAGGGAAATTTCACCTCCTCTAATCAAACAAGGCAAAATTCCCTTGAAAAGTGAACAGCTTATCTGCTTTCAACAGCACAGTGTCCACAGTGCCAAGATAAGGTCAACCCGGGGGCCAGGGTGAACATGCCAAACTGCCCCCCCTAAATGTATGAGCATTATATGTCAGCAAACTCACCCTCCGCCCCCGAAAATTGAGCATGTATCTGTATGCGTCCCGCCTAAACACAAATCCCCCCTTCTCCCAGGGAAAACACACCTCCTGCTGAAATCCGCCCTCCCAGCAAAGTTTTTTGACCCCCCCCCTCCTGCACAAATCAACCCCTCAAAAAAAACACTTCTCTTAGCACAAATTCTCTATCCCTCAAATTTCCCCTCCCAATACACATTCTTCCCCCCTCCCCCTGCTCCAAACCTCCCTCCCAGCACAAATTCACCCCCCCCCCCCCGAAAACAAAACACTCCTCTTAGCACAAATCCTCTATCCCTCAAATTTCCCCTCCCAATACACATTCTTCCCCCCTCCCCCTGCTCCAAACCTCCCTCCCAGCACAAATTCACCCCCCCCCCCCGAAAACAAAACACTCCTCTTAGCACAAATCCTCTATCCCTCAAATTTCCCCTCCCAATACACATCCTTCCCCCTCCCCCCGCTCCAAACCTCCCTCCCAGCACAAATTCACCCCCCTCCCCCCGAAAACAAAACACTCCTCTTAGCACAAATCCTCTATCCCTTAAATTTCCCCTCCCAGGACACATCCTCCCCCCTGCTCCAAACCCCTCTCCTCCTAACAAAAATCCACCCCCCCAAAAAAAATCCACTCCTAGCGTATATACGCCCAATCACCCCTACTAGCACAAATACCCCGCTGCAAAAAACAAGAAATATTCCTCTACTAGCACAAATCCGCTCCCCTCTCCACCATATTACCTCTTCTAGCACAAACCACCCAAATACCCCCTATTAGCACAAATCCTCTATCCCTCAAATTCCCCCTCCTAGCACAAATTCACCCCCCCCCAAAAAAAAACACTTCTCTTAGCACAAATCCTCTATCCCTCAAATTCCCCCTCCTAGCACAATTTCACCCCCCCCCCCCCCAAAAAAAAAAAAAAAAAAAACACTTCTCTTAGCACAAATCCTTAATACCTCAAATTTCCCCTTCCAGTAGACACCCCCCCAATCTAAACCCCCCAATTCCTCTACAAATCCACTCCCCCCTCCACCATATCACCTCTTCTAGCACAAACCACCCAAATACCCCCTATTAGCACAAATCCTCTATCCCTCAAATTCCCCCTCCTAGCACAATTTCACCCCCCCCCCCCCAAAAAAAAAAAAAAAACACTTCTCTTAGCACAAATCCTCAATCCCTCAAATTTCCCCTCCCAGTAGACACCCCCCCAATCTAAACCCCCCAATTCCTCTACAAATCCGCTCCCCCCTCCACCATATCACCATTTCTAGCACAAACCTTCCAAATACCCCCTATTAGCACAAATCCTCTATCCCTCAAATTCCCCCTCCCAATACACATCCTTCCCCCCTCCCACTCCAAACCCCCTTCCCAGCATAAATTCCCCCCCTCCCCAAAAAAAACACTCCTCTTAGCACAAATCTTCTATCCCTCATATCTCCCCTTCCAATACACATCTTTCCCCCCTCCCCCCACTCCAAACCCCCCTCCAGCACAAATCCCCCCCAAAATAACACTCCTCTTAGCACAAATCCTCTATTCCTTAAATGTCTCCTTCCAGTACACATCCCCCCCACTCCAAACCCCCCTCCCAGCACAAATTCACCCCCCCCCTCTTAAGGGGCTCACAGCGCTGCCACCTCTCTCTCTCACCATAAATAGATTCATGATTTGCATGAATCGATCTATGGTCACTGCTGACACCCCCTTTTCAGGCACCGGGCACCTGAATTACAGCGGCGTGTGTTTTTTGGAAGCACCCTATTAGAGCCATAGGCTCTAATAGGCATCCAAAAAGGTGAGCAGTGGGCGCCATGCTGGGCGCTTGCCGTTTACTCAGCGTTGTGTTAGGAAAGCAAATGAATATTTACTTTCTTAACACTGAACCGCCTCTCCGCTAATCAGGTGCTCAGGTATGTTACCTGTCACCTGAAACCACAGTTGTTGTGATTGGATGCCTAGCAGACATCCAATCATAGCAGAGGACATGAAGAGAGTATGGAAGAAGACATTGAGGAGCGTGGAGGACACCCCCATGACCTGCTGCCCTGCAGAGACAGGAAAGTGCTGGGCAGGTGGGGGATGCACACTGGCAGCAATTGATGGGCACACCAAAAGCAATTGATGGGCACACTGAAAGCAATTGATAGGCACACTGAAAGCAATTGATGGGCACACTGACAGTAATTGATGGGCACAGTAGTGCCAATTGATGAGCACACTGGCAGCAATTAATGGGCACAGTAGTGGAAATTGATTAGCACACTGGCATAAATTGATGGGCACACTGGCAGCAATTGATGGGCACACTGGCAGAAATTTATGGGCACAGTAGTGGCAATTGATGAGCACACTGGCAGCAATTGATGGGCACAGTAGTGGTAATTGATGAGCACACTGGCAGCAATTGATGGGCACACTGGCAGCAATTGATAGGCACACTGGCAGCAATTGATGAGCACAGTAGTGGCAATTGATTGGCACACAGGCAGCAATTGATGAGCACAGTAGTAGTAATTGATGAGCAAACTGGCAGCAATTGATGAGCACAGTAGTGGCAATTGATGAGCACACTGGCAGCAATTGATGAGCACAGTAGTAGTAATTGATGAGCAAACTGGCAGCAATTGATGAGCACAGTAGTGGCAATTGATGAGCACACTGGCAGCAATTGAAGGGCACAGTAGTGGTAATTGATGAGCACACTGGAAGCAATTGATGGACACAGTGGCTGCATTTGATGGCACAGTGGCGGCAATTGATGGCACAGTAGCTGCGTTTGATTGCACAGTGGTGGCAATTGATGGCACAGTGGCTGCATTTGATGGGCACAGTGGCTGCATTTGATGGCACAGCGGCTGCATTTGATGGGCACAGTAGCTGCATTTGATGGCACAGTGGCTGCATTTGAAAGGCACAGTGGCTGCATTTGAAGGGCACAGTGGCTGCATTTGATGGGCACAGTCACTGAATTTGATGGCACAGTGGCTGCATTTGATGGCACAGTGTCTGCATTTGATGGGCACAGTGGCTGCATTTGATGGGCACAGTAGCTGCATTTGATGGCACAGTGGCTGCATTTGAAGGGCACAGTGGCAGCAATTGATGGCACACTGGCTGCGTTTGATGGGCACAGTAGCTGCATTTTATGGCACAGTGGCTGCATTTGATGGCACAGTGGTTGCATTTGATGGGCACAGTGGCTGCATTTAATGGCATAGCGGCTGCATTTGATGGGCACAGTAGCTGCATTTGATGGCACAGTGGCTGCATTTGAAGGGCACAGTGGGTGCATTTGATGGGCACAGTGGGTGCATTTGATGGGCACAGTCACTGAATTTGATGGCACAGTGGCTGCATTTGATGGCACAGTGTCTGCATTTGATGGACACAGTGGCTGCATTTGATGGCACAGCGGCTGCATTTGATGGGCACAGTAGCTGCATTTGAGGGCACAGTGGCTGCATTTTAAGGGCACAGTGGCAGCAATTGATGGCACAGTGGCTGCATTTGATGGGCACAGTAGCTGCATTTGATGGCACAGTGGCTGCATTTAATGGCACAGTGGCTGCATTTGATGGGCACAGTGGCTGCATTTGATGGCACAGCGGCTGCATTTGATGGGCACAGTGGCTGCATTTGATGGCACAGTGGCTGCATTTGAAGGGCACAGTGGCAGCAATTGATGGCACAGTGGCTGCGTTTGATGGGCACAGTGGCTGCATTTGATGGGCACAGTAGCTGCATTTGATGGCACAGTGGCTGCATTTGATGGCACAGTGGCTGCATTTGAAGGGCACAGTGGCTGCATTTGAAGGGCACAGTGGCAGCAATTGATGGCACAGTGGCTGGGTTTGATGGGCACAGTCACTGAATTTGATGGCACAGTGGCTGCATTTGATGGCACAGTGGCTGCATTTGATGGGCACGGTGGCTACATTTGATGGCACAGCGGCTGCATTTAATGGGCACAGTGGATGCATTTGATGGGCACAGTAGCTGCATTTGATGGCACAGTGGCTGCATTTGAAGGGCACAGTGGCAGCAATTGATGGCACAGTGGCTGCGTTTGATGGGCACAGTGGCTGAATTTGATGGCACAGCGGCTGCATTTTATGGGCACAGTGGCTGCATTTGATGGGCACGGTAGCTGCGTTTGATGGCACAGTGGCAGCAATTGATGGGCACACTGGCAGCAATTGAAGGGCACAGTAGTGGTAATTGATGAGCACACTGGCAGCAATTGATGGACACAGTGGCTGCATTTGACGGCACAGTGGTGGCAATTGATGGCACAGTAGCTGCGTTTGATTGCACAGTGGCGGCAATTGATGGCACAGTAGCTGCGTTTGATGGCACAGTGGCTGCATTTGTTGGGCACAGTCACTGAATTTGAAGGCACAGTGGCTGCATTTGATGGCACAGTGGCTGCATTTGATGGGCACAGTGGCTGCATTTGATGGAACAGTGGCTGCATTTGATGGGCACAGTGGCTGCATTTGATGGGCACAGTAACTGCATTTGATGGCACAGTGGCTGCATTTGAAGGGCACAGTGGCAGCAATTGATGGCACAGTGGCTGTGTTTGATGGGCACAGTCACCGAATTTGATGGCACAGTGGCTGCATTTGATGGCACAGTGGCTGCATTTGATGGGCACAGTGGCTGCATTTGATGGCACAGCGGCTGCATTTGATGGGCACAGTGGCTGAATTTGATGGCACAGTGGCTGCATTTGATGGGCACAGTAGCTGCATTTTATGGCACAGTGGCTGCATTTGATGGCACAGTGGTTGCATTTGATGGGCACAGTGGCTGCATTTGATGGCATAGCGGCTGCATTTGATGGGCACAGTAGCTGCATTTGATATCACAGTGGGTGCATTTGATGGGAACAGTGGGTGCATTTGATGGGCACAGTCACTGAATTTGATGGCACAGTGGCTGCATTTGATGGCACAGTGTCTGCATTTGATGGACACAGTGGCTGCATTTGATGGCACAGCAGCTGCTTTTGATGGGCACAGTAGCTGCATTTGAGGGCACAGTGGCTGCATTTGAAGGGCACAGTGGCAGCAATTGATGGCACAGTGGCTGCATTTGATGGGCACAGTAGCTGCATTTGATGGCACAGTGGCTGCATTTGATGGCACAGCGGCTGCATTTGATGGGCACAGTGGCTGCATTTGATGGGCACAGTAGCTGCATTTGATGGCACAGTGGCTGCATTTGAAGGGCACAGTGGCAGCAATTGATGGCACAGTGGCTGCGTTTGATGGGCACAGTCACTGAATTTGATGGCACAGTGGCTGCATTTGATGGCACAGTGGCTGCATTTGATGGGCACAGTGGCTGCATTTGATGGCACAGCGGCTGCATTTGATGGGCACAGTAGCTGCATTTGATGGCACAGTGGCTGTGTTTGATGGCACAGTGACTGCATTTGATGGCCCAGTGGCTGCATTTGATGGCACAGTAGCTGCGTTTGATGGCACAGTGGCTGCATTTGAAGGGCACAGTGGCAGCAATTGATGGCACAGTGGCTGCATTTGATGGCACAGTGGCTGCATTTGATGGCACAGTGGCTGCATTTTATGGGCACAGTGGCTGCATTTGATGGGCACAGTAGCTGCATTTGATGGGCACAGTGGCTGAATGAATTTAATGGCACAGTGGCTGCGTTTGATGGGAACAGTGGCTGTGTTTGATGGCACAGTGGCTGCATTTGATTGCACAGTGGCTGCATTTGATGGGCATGGTAGCTGTGTTTGATGGCACAGTGGCTGCATTTGATGGGCACAGTGGCAGCAATTGATGGCACAGTGGCTGCGTTTGATGGGCACAGTGAGGCTGCATTTGATGGGTTTTTTTTTTTCAGTTTGTTTGCGCCCCCTAAAAAATGTTGATCACCAGCTGCCACTGGATTGCAGCAGAACTTTGAGGCGTATTTTCTTCACAATGTGTTCATCCCAGATAGCAAGGATGACTTGCCACAAATGTGTGTCCGTGTTGAATTGTAGGTGTGTTAGTTTGCTGCACATTTTCACTGCGAGTTGCACACTTGCAGAGCACTTGAAGGACAAGTTCTTTTTGACACTTTTCCAATTTGTAGCAAATTTGAGTGGCAAGTCTTTAGCAAGAGCAAAGTTACACCGTATTGCCTCATTTAATCAATGTGGCCAGCAGTGGCGGCTGGTGAAGTTTTAGGATGGGGGGGCGCAAGACCCCGCCCCTCCACGATTGACTCCTCCCACTTCTTGTAAACCACACCCCTTATATAATCCACCTACTTTGTCCGCTGTATCTGTATTCTGCAACCTGTAAATAGCACATATCTGCACCCTGTACATAGCACATATCTGCACCCTGTACATAGCACATATCTGCACCCTGTACATAGCACATATCTACAACCTGTAAATAGCACATATCTGCACCCTGTACATAGCACATATCTACAACCTGTAAATAGCACATATCTGCACCCTGTACATAGCACATATCTACAACCTGTAAATAGCACATATCTGCACCCTGTACATAGCACATATCTGCACCCTGTAAATAGCACATATCTACACCCTGTACATAGCACATATCTACACCCTGTACATAGCACATATCTACACCCCGTACATAGCACATATCTACACCCTGTACATAGCACATATCTACACCCTGTACATAGCACATATCTACACCCTGTACATAGCACATATCTACACCCTGTACATAGCACATATCTACACCCTGTACATAGCACATATATGCACCCTGTACATAGCACATATCTGCACCCTGTACATAGCACATATCTGCACCCTGTACATAGCACATATCTACAACCTGTAAATAGCACATATCTGCATTCTGCAACCTGTACATAGCACATATCAGCAACCTGTACATAGCACATATCAGCATTCTGCACCCCCCCCCCCCCAAATCAGGTCAGCTACAGTGCTACACTATACACATGTCAGGGGGGTGATGGACACAGCAATCAACCCCCCCCCCCAGACTAACACAGGATGGCAGGGCAGACAGACACACTCCTCCAGGCTCCAGTACAATACTACTACAAGTCCCAGCATTAAAAAAACAAGGCATGACCACTCATCCTCCTTGTAGATCTCCATCTTCTCCTGGGGCTCAGGTGCATGCTATCCACCATCTTTGTCCAGTTTTTCTCACTGCTGGTAATTGTAGTCCCATAGATGGTGGATTGCATGCACCTGAGCCCCAGGAGAAGATGGAGAACTACAAGTCCCAACATGTTATAATATAAGGCTCCTAGGTGGATGGGTGTCCAATGCAACCAAGCACACATGTATGCAGTTCAAGGCAAATAAGCATATATCTATTACATGATCAGATTAGGTGACTCACCCTAATGAAGGGGAATCTCCGGAGGACTTATATTGAATCTGTCATTTTACAAGGCCATGTGTGGATCAACATACCAGAAAGACAATTTCCCAAACAAGTGGGCAGATTCCCAAAAGATTGGTATACAGTGACCCCAGACAGTATGCTATCAAAATACATAGGATTAATTGTACGTAAAACAGATTGAAAAAAGGCAAAACCAGTCCATTTAAAACCTCCAAACACCACAAAAATCAATGTTGTCATTATGTAATTTAAAATTTAACACATACAGAGCCCAAGCACAAACTCCTATGAGCGGGTGGGGGGAGGATCAGATAACACCACATAAATACCCTTTTCCCTTCAGATTGATAATTCTTTAAGTGGGCGATCCACTGCCCATGTGTGGTGTTATCTGATCCTGCCCCCCCACCCCTGGGGATTGATAGGTGCATGCAATCCACACCCATCCACCTCAGAGCCTTATTGTATGTATAACCTGCTGGGACTTGTAGTTCTCCATCTTCTCCTGGGGCTCATGGAGAAGATTGAGATTGGAGAACTACAAGTCCCAGCAGGTTATACATACAATAACAGGCTCTGAGGTGGATGGGTGTAGATTGCATGCACCTACCAATCCGGGGGGGGGGGGGGGGGCAGGATCAGATAGAGTTATCTGATCCGCCCCCCCCTCTGGATTGATAGGTGCATGCAATCCACACCCATCCACCTCAGAGCCTTATTGTATGTATAACATGCTGGGACTTGTAGTTCTCCATCTTCTCCTGGGGCTCATGGAGAAGATGGAGATTGGAGAACTACAAGTCCCAGCAGTCTAACTACAATAACAGGCTCCGAGGTGGATGGGTGTGGATTGCATGCACCTATCAATCCGGGGGGGGCAGGATCTGTTAGTGTTATCTGATCCTGCCCCCCCCCCCCCCCTCCGGATTGATAGGTGCATGCAATCCACACCCATCCACCTCAGAGCCTTATTGTATGTATAACCTGCTGGGACTTGTAGTTCTCCAATCTCCATCTTCTCCATGAGCCCCAGGAGAAGATGGAGAACTACAAGTCCCAGCAGTCTAAATACAATGACAGGCTCTGAGGTGGATGGGTGGGGATCAGGCTGATGACCTAATGGGGCGATCAATCAAAGAAAATACAAAAAATAATCATGTGGCTTCACTTGGCTGGCTTACCTTACCAGCGCCAGCTCCGCTCGGGCAGTGTAAACTTCAGAAAGCCTGCAGCCTGACGTCACTTCCGGTTTGCGAAATGCCGCCGGAAGTCAAAGTAGTAATGCTCCTGGCACCCATAGAGAGGAACGGGAAGCATATCAGCGCTTTCCAATGCGCCCATAGGAAATCTAGAAGCCTGCAAATCAAGCGCCATGTCTAGATTGCAGTGACACAGCGCTTCATAGGGCAGTGGTGGCCGGCGCTCAATCAGAGTGCATTAAATAAATATATATATATTTTTTTTAGTGTATTTCTTAAAGGGGCCAAAAAAAAAAAAAAAGATTTTTTTTTTTTTTTTTCCTACAGGAGGGGAGGGGGGCGGCGCCCGGGCGCCCCTATGGGCGGGCCGCCACTGGTGGCCAGAAGGCTGATTTCGGTGTATTGGAAGAGACCACAAATTCCTACACCTGCTGAATGGATTATCTTAATGAATATTATAATGGCTGCAGGGGAATGGATGGCGACGTGCGAAGACCAATATGACAAGTTTTATAGTATATGGGCCCCTTGGATACACTGTACTAGTAAGATCTCAGGGGTCCCCACACGTTGGGAATGTGGAGGCTCCCGACCCTTAGACGAAACAGACCGGCCACTATACCCACACACCTGGTATGGGCCTGAGTTTTTCATGGAATGCTGGCTTTATATGTTTTGTTTACTTTATTCTGTTTTGTCTCTTTTTACCTCTTACTTCTCCTTAGTTTATTATCTATGTTCAGGAGTCTGAATCATCCTTAGCGTCATGTCGGGGGGTATCAGGGGCGACACACTGCTGCTTATGTTCATATGATATAGATTATGATGCTCCCCTTGCCCCATTCTTCCCCTCTTTTTCTAATCATTCAATTGAGTAATGCGTATGACCCCAACGAGGATTCTTTCTGTATGTTTTTTTTTCTTTTCTATGGTGTTTTGTTTTATGTTTTTTGTATGTTGTGTGATGCAAAAAAAAAATGAAGATTACACGGTCAATGCAATGCGGACTTGCTGGAAACTTTTGAAGCCTGCCAAGTCTAGCAATAGCTTAGCAAGTCAGTATCAAGCTTGCTATCACAATTGCTTGCTATCTGGGATCTTCTCTTGACTTGTTGGTATGACGGTTGCAGGGCTGTCTTAATGAGAGGGCACTGCCCAGGGGGCCCAACTGCATGGGGGGCCCCTGCACTTTCCCCAAAGCAGCTGGTCCTTGGGCCCACACTGCCCCAAAATTGGGGGCCCCATGATGGCACTGAGAGTGATAGATACACAGGTGAGGCAGTCTGCTTCCTACCTACTTGTTGTCTGTTTACCTGCCATATCATCATTGTAGGGCTCCAGAGCATTACTTTGCCCAGGGGCCTATGATGCTATTAGGATGGCCCTGGACGGTTGATTTACTAAAGGCAAACAAAATGCAAATTCCCTTGCAAAGTGAACAGCTTTTCATTATCAGCCCTAATGTGTCTTGAGTAGTGCTGGCACTCCTTACCTCATGATACCTATGTTCTGCCACATCTACCTAAGAGTGTGTTGATGCAAAGCAAGGATGCCCAGTGTGTTGATGTCACAATTATCTTTGCAGTGGCAGAGTTTTCCTAAGACTTTGGCTCAGTAGAGATGACTGTGAAGGACAGAACATTGACATTTCTATGCTAAGAAGCATTTTTTTTTTCTTTTTTATCCTCCCTCCTCAGTTTTTTCTCTCCAGCCCTAAACATGTCAGGCTTTGTCACATGCTCTGTGTGTGTTTTTTGAGTACATTTGAATAAAAGGCTCTATGCCAGGTATTGGTGACACAGTGGGTGGAAATTTCAGCCTCTCCACAAAGAGTTGGGAGCTTCTATTTGCATAAGGTCAGAGTAGCGCTTCTGATAGAACTTTCGCAGCATCTCTGTCGCCTAGCAACGCTCTTGCACTCTTGGTCCCTGCATTAAATTGACTGGTCCTTCCCTTTTCTTCCTTTCACAGTCAGGCTTACAATAAAATGTCACCCTTCCAACCTGAGCCTGTCACCCACCAGGTCAACTCTGGCTCTCTCTCACTCTTTCTCTCCTCCAACCCAGCTCCTCTCCTAATCAGGCTGATTTCACACACAAAAAATAAAAATAAAAATAAAAAAATATATATAATTATAAAATAAACTCATGCTTTGGATTTTGTTAATTAATATTAATCATATCTCCCTATTGTGTTGTTATTAAATCTCTCCAAATGGCAGCACCTGCACATCATTGGCATCAAGGGAGACTGGCAGCAAGGCAGAGCTCAGATATGGGGGGGATCAAGCTTTGGGTCAGCCCCAGTTACCCATCTAAGTTGATCCAAAGGTTGGTCTCAGCATGGCACTCTCACAATGAAGCCTCTCTTGGCTCAGAGATGAAAGCTGGTGACAGGATACAGATGCTAAGAGCTGGTGTTAATGGAGGGTCATTTCTGGACAATGGTATCCATCACATGTCTCATGACTTGGGTGTCACCACCAAGCCATTTGTGACAATCAGAGGAAAGACTGGAGTAAACCCATCATTATATTCCAGAGCAGCTACAGTGTATGCCAACCCATGCATGGGCTAATACATTATTTATGTATATGTACTAATAGCAGAGCCATGCTTTAGCCAAGGATTAATGCATCCCCCCCATCAAATCATCTATTTGATCTACTGTTTGTAAGTAGCTGCTAATCGGCCAGTAAAATAGTGGATAAGGACCAAGAAATGTACAGAGCTGACAGATTTAGGAGTCTGTATTTTATAGCACACAGCTCTATTAAATTATTGAAGCTCGGTTTGGCTATTAAAAGTCCCTGATTTAATTTGCTCGTCATTAATCACTTAAAAAACAAAAAGTTATATGACACATAGGACATGAAAAATGTATCTTCTGCTATAGCAGCCCCACCCGACTATACAGGACAGGCTTGTTAACCATTAAACAGGCAGGGGAAGGCCAGCAGTGTGCTGAAGGTGGAGAGGCTTGGCCAGTAACGAGTTAACTGCTGGTTAGCAGGCTGGGATTGTGGACAATGGTAGCTCCATGGGGTTAATGAGTTCCCCTTTCAGCTGGGTTTCCATTCTGCTGCTAGCATCTCTTTACAGATAAACTCTTAAGTAATTGAGGTCTGCAGAAAGCTGCAAGGGTTAAGAGACAACTGCCTTGCTTTAAATTACAGTCAATATATCTCCTCTTTCCCCATATTTGTAGAATTACAGTCATCTAACTGCTCATCATCTGCTTGTATATTGCTAAACCGCTGTTGCTGTTCACATATTGCAAGTGGGTGTTTTGTTAATGCATCTATCTATATGTGTATAAACATAGCAAGAGATAGGTAGATAGATAGATAGATAGATAGATAGATAGATAGATAGATAGACAGACAGACAGACAGACAGACAGACAGACAGACAGACAGACAGACAGACAGACAGACAGACAGACAGACAGATACGAGAGATAGATAGATAGATAGATAGATAGATAGATAGATAGATAGATAGATAGATAGATAGATAGATAGATAGATAGATAGATAGATAGATAGATAAATGGTAAAATCCTATATCTTTAAAGTATGTAGAAAGGTGTATATATATATAATATATAAGAGGTAGGTAGATAGATAGATAGATAGATAGACAGACAGACAGACAGACAGACAGACAGACAGACAGACAGACAGACAGACAGACAGACAGACAGATAGATAGATAGATAGATAGATAGATAGATAGATAGATAGATAGATAGATAGATAGATAGATAGATAGATAGATAGATGTAGTATACATAAAGGTAGGTGGGTGGAATAGATAGATGGAAAGGAAAAAAGAAAGATAGATCGATAGATAGATAGATAGATAGATAGATAGATAGATAGATAGATAGATAGATAGATAGATAGATAGATAGATAGTAAAATCCTATATCTCTGAAGTATGTAGAAAGGTATATATATATATATAATTAATGTTCAATAGCTTGTTATATTAGATAGATAGATAGATAGATAGATAGATAGATAGATAGATAGATAGATAGATAGATAGATAGATAGATAGATAGATAGATAGATAGATAGATAGATAGATAGATAGATAGATGTATTTACGTGTGTGTGATATAAATAAAATAAATAAAAATAAAATCCTATATCTCTGAAGTATGTAGAAAGGTATACATATATAACTAATGTTCAATAGCTTGTTATATTAGATAGATAGATAGATAGATAGATAGATAGATAGATAGATAGATAGATAGATAGATAGATAGATAGATAGATAGATAGATTTATTTACGTGTGTGTAATATAAATATAAAACATACGGTATTTGTAGTATATACAAATATATAGGAGTGTAGAAGCAGTTCTCTCTCTCTATCTCTCTTTCTCTCTCTTTCTATCTCTCTTTCTCCAGTATAGGTATATATATATATATATATATATATATATATATATATATATATATATATATATATATATATATATATAAATATTTTGTATCATGATATATGTGGTTGCATGATTCCTTTGTTTTTCTCTCCTTTTGATCAAGTAATTCTATGTGATGCCTAAACTCAAGCTGTACAGCCTGGAAGAATCCAGTCACTTTGTAGAAACCTCCAATAAGGTTACTAAACCTTCCTTCAGTAACATTGTCTGATAAAATGATACCATGGAACCCAAGCTGCAGCAAAGAAGAGCCATTATATACAATACACTGTCAGGGATTGTGGAATGTGGGATTGTCTCTGCAAATCAGAGATTTCAAGCAACTCTGGCTGAATAAAATCTATTAAACCATGAGCACAAGCAACAGGGAACTGACACTAGTGGCTTGAGGCTGCGCTAAACCAGCCTGACCATACAGTGCGCTTCACCTCTGCTTGTCTCATCTATAGAGATGACCTGGGGGGGGGGGGGGGGGGCTGGGTTATTATCACACCCCTCACTCATTGTTACATTAGTACATGTCAACATGCTTTTTTATTATCTATTCTAATAAAAATAGAAACTACATTAAATAATAAGCATGAATAATACCTATTATATGTAAAGCTGTGTACATTTCTGCTACTAAACTATGTCCATAAACGTCATATAAAAATATAAAAAATCAATAAATAAACCGAATTTGAAAACGTTCATCCGTTGGCTTACTAACCCAATTTGGAACTGATTAGAGACATCGCAGAGACGGGATCTCATACAAATGCTGCAATTTGGTGATCCAGCTTTGCTATTAAATGATATGGAGTGGATTGGATATTATTAGAGATCAAATCTGACCCAAAATCCAACCCGAGAATTAATCAGACAAGAAATAAATAGCAAAGAAGAAAAATTAAACAAAATAACCAGGAAAAGGAAATCCCTGAAAATGTAGATACAAATTAAATGTAACTAGCAGGTAGGTAATTCAGATAAAATAGTTGAATGCTATAAATATTTATACAGATCATGGAGAACATAAAGTAAAATGGGGCATTGCATAGAGAAGCCCATGCTGGGGCCGGGGGTCTATCAGGGTGAAAGTGTGAATTGTGATCTGATGAAAGGTTATTTGTTTGCAGACGTGTTGCAGTATGGGTGAGACCCAGGAGCTGACACTCTCTATACTGCTGGACTTTGATCCGAACTCCCTGAAGCCTGAATGTAGAATAACAAACATATACTTCTCTTATGGCTGTACACAATAATATAGAGCTGCCCCTTGTAAAAACACAGAATAACACCATGATCCCATCACTAGATATATATCAGCATAGACATTGTCTGCAGAGCAGAGCAGTACACAAGTGGATGGATGTGATAAAACCAAAAGATAAATCATTCCAATTGGAACACATAATAAAAGAAACATTACCTACATATATGGATTATTAATACAATATTCCAGTACCTCTACATATATATATATTTATATATATATTAAGCAAAACAATAAATACATACAGTATATACAGAGAGAGAGAGAGAGAGAGAGAGAGAGAGAGAGAGAGAGAGAGAGAGAGAGAGAGAGAGAGAGAGAGAGAGAGAGAGAGAGAGAGAGAGAAAGACAACCACATATGAATATATATATATATATATATATATATATATATATCATTAATAATATCCAGTATACAGAAAAGTATATATAGGTGTTGATATATATAGCTGTTGATATAAGTGTCTATATATATATATATATAGAGAGAGAGAGAGAGAGGAATGAGAGAAAACCCTATATATATATATATATATATATATATATATATATATATCTACACACACACACACATATATATATATATATATATATATCATTAACAATATCCAGTAGACAGGAAAGTATATCTAGCTGAAGATATAGGTCTTCACACATATATATCTACAGCTACATATACTTTCCTGTATACTGGATATTATTAAATGTATATACAGGCATACCCCACTTTTAAGTACACAGTGGGGTTTATTTACTATCACTGTAAAGTGAAAAATCGGGCTCACTTCTGAATAGAAACCAATGAGCTTCCAGGTTTTATTACCAGGCTTAATTGAACAAGCTGTTAGAAGCTCATTGGTTTCTATGCAAAAGTGAGCCTGATTTTGCACTTTCCAGCGATAGTAAATAAACCCCATTGTGTACTTAAATGTGGGGTATGCCTATATATATATATATACTATCATACTACAATAAGAAATACAAATAATTAAAAAAAATAGTACTCCTAAACTTCCCATATCATAACCTAATAAAATGACTACTCCTAACAACTTATATCATAATCCCCCCCCCCCCCCCCAAAAAAAAAAAAAAGAAGAAAACAAATACTCCTAAACTACCTACATCATACACCAATAAAACTACTACACCTAAACAAAGATTATCATACCCCAGTAAAACTGCTACTCCTCATCACCCTATATCAAAGCACCCCCCCTTCCCATACCCGGAAAAAAAACTACTACCCCTACATTGGTCATATCATACTCCAATAAAACAACTACTCCTAAACTCCTTATATCATACCCCAAAAAATACACTACCCCTAAACGCTCTATATTATAGCCCAATAAAACCATTACTACTAAACTCCCTATCATACTCCAATACTAAAAACTTCAACACATAAACTCCCTATCGTACCCCAATAGCAAAAACTACAACTCCTAAACTCCCTATCATACCCCAATAACAAAAACTACAACTCCTAAACTCCCTATCATGCCCCAATAACAAAAACTACAACTCCTAAACTCCCTATCATATCCCAATAACAAAAACTACAACTCCTAAACTCCCTATCATACCCCAATAACAAAAACTACAACTCCTAAACTCCCTATCATACCCCAATAATAAAAACTACAACTCCTAAACTCCATATCATACCCCAATAACAAAAACTACAACTCCTAAACTCCCTATCATACCCCAATAACAAAAACTACAACTCCTAAACTCCCTATCATACCCCAAAAACAAAAACAAAAACTCCTAAACTCCCTATCATACCCCAATAACAAAAACTACTACTCCTAAACTCCCTATCATACCCCAATAATAAAAACTATGGGGCAGATTCACAAAACAATTACGCCTGTCTAACTGGGGTTAGACAGGAGTAATTTCAAATTTCGCGCGGCGTATCACTAGTTTGAATCCTCAAACCATGATACGCCGGCTTCGGGCTTCGATCCGAGAGGCTTACGTCTTCGTAAGCCTTCGGATCTACGCTGCCATCTATTTGCGGCCGCTGGGAGGAGTTTGCGTCGTTTTGGTGCGTCGGGATATGCAAATGTGTTTTTACGGGGATTCACGAACATACGAGCGGGCGTCGCAATCGTTTTCGTCTATTTTTTTATACGTAATGTTAGAGCAGCTTTTTGCTGCTCTAACTTTACGTAGCCCATGTTAAGTATGGCCGTCGTTCCCGCTTCGAATTTATTTAAAATTTTATTTTGTTTACGTAACTCGTCGGGACGTGGATCGCCCGTAAAGTACGCTACATAAACAACGAATGACGTCACGACGTGATTTCGCGCAATGCACGGCGGGAAATTTGCGAACGGAGCATGCGCAGATCGATCGCCGCGGGAACGCGCCTAATTTAAATGTTTCACGCCCCCTACTCGCGCAGATGGATTGCGACGGGAGAAATACACTACGCCGCCGTCGTTTACCGTAGAAAATCTACCTGAATTCCACGTAGAGCAAGGTAAAAAACGTTGGCGTAGTGTATTTCTGATACGCTACGATAATCCATTTCTCTGTGAATCTGCCCCTATAATTTCTAAACTCCCTACCATACCCCAATAACAAAAACTACAACTCCTAAACTCCCTATCATACCCCAAAAACAAAAACAAAAACTCCTAAACTCCCTATCATACCCCAATAACAAAAACTACAACTCCTAAACTCTCTATCATACCCCAATAACAAAAACTACAACTCCTAAACTCCCTATCATACCCCAATAACAAAAACTACTACTCCTAAACTCCCTATCATACCCCAAAAAAAAAAAATTGCTACTCCTAAACTCCCCATATCATGCCCCCAGAAAACTATTACGCCTAAATCTCTATATCATACTACAAAAAAAAAAAAAAATGCTTTGCCTCATCTCTCATTATCTCATACTCCAATAACAAAAACTCCTAGGCTCCCTATATCATACCCCAATAAAACTGCTATGCCTAAATCTCTATTACATACCACAAAAAAATTCTTTGCCTCATCTCCCTATCTCATACCTCAATAACAAAAACGACAACTCCTAGACTCCCTATATCATACCCCAAAATTACTACTACTCCTAAACAACATACATCATACCAAATGCTATGACTCATCTCCCTCAATCATACTCCATTAACAAAAACTACAACTCCTAAACTCCCTATATCATACTCTCTCTCTCTCTCTCTCTCTCTCTCTCTCTCTCTCTCACCTACTATGTAACTATGTATTGTTGGATGCTGTTGGATATTGAGGCTGGAGCATTTTGTGGGATTCTTGTTTGCATCCCTTGTGTAAGAATGGGGCTTTCTTTGGTCATGTGTTGTTCCTCCATGCTCTTCTCTTGGATGAATGAATGAATGAATGAAAAACTTGTATAGCGCGGCACATGCGAACTGAATCGCCTCTGGGCGCTTGTTGTTCCTGTCTCCTTTGATATCAAAAGAGAAAAGTCTTGACCTTTTTCCTAAATGCTAGGTGGCTCTCCTCCAACCGAATGCTGGTTGGTAAAGCGTTCCATAGTCTTGGACCTTGGACCGCGAATCTTCTTTCTCCTTTGGACTTGAAGTTGGCTTTCGGAACCTGGAGCAGGTTCTGATTCGTGGATCGCAGAGCGCGATTGGGATTATGCGTTTTTATTATTTCGCATAAATAAAGGGGGGCATTCCCATGGACACATCTATGCGTAAGACAGAGAGCTTTGAAAGCAATTCTGTCTTTAACTGGCAGCCAATGAAGGGCTCTCAGTGAAGGTGAGATGGATTCCCAGGGTTTTTTTCCCAGTCACAAGTCTGGCGGCCGTATTCTGAACGACTTGCAGATGAGCGATTTGGTACTTGGGGAGGCCGAGGTAAAGGGCATTTGCATAATCCAGTCTGGAGTTTACAATAGCTCCCACCACGACCGCTAAATCTTCTTTAGGGATGAACGGAGTGAGTCTGCGTAGTAGGCGCAGTAGATGGTGAGATCCACTGACTACTGACCCTATTTGTGCGTCCATTGTCATAAAGGAGTCAAAAATGACCCCTAGGCTTTTGACTTTGGCGCTAGGGGTGATGAACTTGCCCAGAATGGGCGAGGGGGGCCACGCTGTTGAAGGTTGATTCCTACGCTTGGCGTGAAACAGGAGAAGTTCTGTTTTCGCTCCATTGAGTTTAAGATGACTCTTTGTCATCCAATCCTCTATCAAGGAGAGGCAAGTCTCTAGATTGAGGTGGTGATCCTGTCTATTGCAGATGCGGAAATACAATTGTGTGTCGTCTGCGTATGAGTGATAGAGCAGTTTTTTGCTGCTGATAATCTCAAAAAGAGGACGAAGATAGATGTTAAACAGCACTGGTGACAGAGGCGATCCTTGAGGGACTCCGCATGTTACTGTGCGTTTTTCTGACGTAAAAGGTCCTAACTTTACTGTTTGCGATCGGTTTTCCAGAAAAGAGGAGAACCAAGATAAATCGCCTTCTGCGACTCTGGCTACTTCAGCAAGCCGAGTCAGTAACAGTTTGTGGTCTACAGTGTCAAAAGCTGCACTTAGGTCCAACAGAACTAGAAGACAAGATTCTCCTTCGTCTGCGGCCTTGAGAACATCGTCCCATACTTTCAGCAATGCTGTTTCCGTCCCGTGTCCGGGGCGGAAGCCTGATTGTAATGGGTCAAGTAGCTTGTAGGTATCTAGATGCTGTTGCAGCTGTTGTACCACTACTTTCTCCATTATCTTGGAAAGTACGTTGAGGGTTGTTATGGGACGGCGGTGGAGTGGGTTCTTGGGGTCCAGGGAGGGTTTCTTCAGGATGGGTTGGATTATACCCTCTTTCAACTGTGTGGGCACTTTGCCCTCCAGAAAAGACTGGTTGATAAACTGCGTGATGGGAGGAGCCAGGATGTCGGCGCATTCCTTCAGCAGTTTTGTGGGGATAATGTCATTCGGCGCTGTGCTATTTCGCAGAGTACAAATGACATTCTTAGTGGTCTCGATGGAGATGGGTTCTAGGGTAAACTTACCTGATATAGGAGAATTACTATGGGTGCTGTGTGAGAGGCTGCAGGGGGGGCTGAGGGGGGAATTGTTTTGCTGAATGCTTTCACGGATTGCCTCGATTTTATTAATGAAGTAATCCGATAGTTCATTGCAAAATTCTTGTGTATCCGAACTGGGGGCTTTGATGCATTCTGGATCCATGGTCTGGGTGACCATCTTGAAGAGTTCGCGGGGGCGGTTAATGGCACCGTTGATAGCCTCCGAAAAATAATTTTTCTTGGCTTGGAAAATTCCTTTGTGGTATTTTCTTGTCGCTGCCTTGTAGATGGATAGGTTTAGCTCTGAGGAACATCTTTTCCAGGCAGATTCTGCCCTTCTGCGTTCTTGCTTCAGTAACGACAGCTGGTTGTTAAACCAACTGCGGTTGTTTTTCCGGATGCGGGTACTTCGTTTCGGTGCTACCAAGTCAGCTGACTGTAGCATAGCCGAGTTAATGGCTTCCAGAGTTTCAACGGCCGTTTGATGCGGCTGAGTTGTTTCTATTTTTTTCCTTAACATATGGTCCATACCAGGAGTTTCCAAACTTTCTAAGTAAAGGTCCAGTTCTTTGTCCTTTATACTTTACATGGGCTGGACTATTACCAGTGGGAGTAGAAAATGTCCCAGTGTTAGTGGGAGTAAATAAAAGGTAAAATAGTGCCCCATGATTGGTGTCACTGGGAGAAATTAAACCCTATTGTGAAAGGAATAGTGCCCCACAGTTAAGAAATGGGAGTGGGAGGAAATATGCCCCCACAGTTGTCATCAGTTGAAGGAATAGTGCCCCACTGTTGAATAGTTGGAGTGGGAGGAATTATGCCCCCAAGTGGGCATCAATTAAAGGAATGGTGTCAATAGGAGGAATAGTGTCTCATATTGGTGGAAGGAATTATGCACAAACGACCACAAAAAGGCTAGCAAGCTGCATCTGGCCCACTGGCTACTGTTTGGAGACCACCAGTAGCGGCTGTGCTCCATCGGTCGGGGGGGGAATGAGTGCAGACGGACCTGACCACGGACACCCCACCATCGCTCCAGCCCTTCAGCCCGCATTGTGCACCATACCCAACCCCCCGGTCACCGGCTCATTTACCCGGTTCTGCCCCTTGACTGATATGTTGGAGGGTGCCCACCAGCATCCCCCCTCTATCTCCTCCGTGTTCCCCCTCAGTCAGTGGAAAGGAGCCGTGTTGTGTGCGGTAAGCTGTCATCAAGGGCTGTCATTCCCAGCTATGGATGGACCACTGGTCCATACCAACTACCCTCCAATAGATAATTACATTCTCTGTTCTTAAATGATTGAGTTCAACCACATGGATCTAATTCACAAGTTTTCCTGATGAAAACTTTTTATTATTTTGAAACGCGTTGATTTGACATGAGGAATGTTTCTTCTTAATTTGTAATCATGTGGAAAAGAACTGAAAACCCTGCCTTAAAATGTTGGATATGGTGATTTTAATATTTGTATAATAAACACATTTTTTTATATAGTATTATTTTTGTGTTGCCATTATCTATATGCCCATTAAAGTCCTAAAATGACTGGTCTGTGTTCGATATTCAGGATGCATCTAGTGTCATGGAATTTCTCTCTATAATACAGCGAATTGCTTAGACGTATATTTTGCACACCACAAAGACTGCATGCTGCTTATATAGTTTCTTGTTGTAGAATAAGTCAAACTTTGAAACGCGTCCGTGTTTAAGACATTTTAGCCGCATCGTTTCCCAGATCAATGTGTTTAATGTAGTGCTGGCTAGCAGTGTGAGTTTATTAGTTGGAGCAGATAAAGGCAGAGAGGGGGCAGAGAGCGCATTGTGAAGGATGATCTGCAGAGCTGCCTCTAATCACTGCTGGTTACTTTATGAAGAGCAGCTAGCATTAATAGTGAAGCGGCTCTGAGAGGCTGATCTGATTAGAAAGGGCACGCATCTCCCATTCCCCACCGCAGCCTCTCCTCTCTCTTCTTCTCTGGCTACACAAGCCATGTTTCAGGTCCTGCCTCAAATTACTGATTATATCAAGGCTTCTGCTAACACCTATCATTTCCAGTCATCTATAGTCATCTTTGTCCCGGCTTCAAAAACATCCAAAGCATCTCTGACTCTTCTCGCTGTTTCTATTTGATGAGTTCATCATCCGGCCTTTTCAACTGCTTGCCTTGGTTATCGCCTATTTTTTCAAGTAGACCGGCCAAGAGAGAAAATTGTTGACTGCCATTGCCGATTTCTTTCTGTAAGGGCTCTTTCACACGAAGCGGATCCGTATTGATCCGCTCCGTTAGCCCGTTTGCTCAGCGGGGATTCCTCCGTTAATCCCCGCTGAGCCGTCGGCTAACAGGGCAGTCCCCGCACACTGTGCAGGGACCGCCCTGTCTTTCCTCCACTCTCCCCTATGGGGAATTGGATAAATACGGACTGTGTGTTCATATTCATCCGATCCGTTCTGCCAGATGGAAGAAAAATAGGGTTTTCTCCTGTCTGAAAAAGCGGATCTTTGCCGAGGCGGATGTTTACGAACGTTAGCGGATGCTCATCCGCTAACTTCCGCAATCCCATAGGGAAGCATTAACCATTCGGACCATTTGTCCGCCCGTGTGAAAGGGCCCTTAAAGACAATTGCATGGTTGTCATGCTGATCCCCTGGTTTCAATCTTTTAAAAGGACCACTACACACCAGGTGCGGTAGGAGTGTGTTGGGCGGCTATTTCGGCTACTCCTTGTTTTCAACTTGGCACATTGTGGTGGTGTGCGCTAAAACCTCTTCTCAGTTCCCCCTCCAGCACTCCAGTCCCCTCCCTCCTGACGCCAAGCTGATGCACTCCATTCACACACAGATGCCTGACTCGCCACTGCTCCCTTCGTCTTCTGATTGGCTCACTGGCTGTGGTTGGCAACAGTGGGTGCCAATTAGGGTGACCACGTGTCCCGGATTGCATTTTGCAGGTCTGTCCTGGGCACTTTCATTCCAGGACAATACAGTGTCCCTGAATGCAGGGACGATCCTAGGCAGAGTGCACAGGGTGCTTTGCACCCAGGCAACTGAGGAGGTGGGGGTGCCGAAGTGGCAGAGTTATCCCCTCCCTCCTTCTTTCCTTGTTTGTGTCCATCCAGGACTAGTGTTCTGAGTATAGGTGTTTGTCCGTCCATAACTGATGTGTCGCTGACCATCTGCTGTACTGTGTCTGCAGTCTCTGATCATCTCCTTTACTATGTCTGCTGTCTCTGACCATCTCCTTTACTATGTCTGCAGTCTCTGACCACCTGCTGTACTATGTCTGCAGTCTCTGACCATCTCCTTTACTATGTCTGCTGTCTCTGACCATCTCCTTTACTATGTCTGCAGTCTCTGACCACCTGCTGTACTATGTCTGCAGTCTCTGACTGTATCATGTCTGTAGTAAGTCTGGGGGTAGTTCTAACAGACTCTCTAACAGAAGCCCTCTCTATGTCCATCAGAGAGGCCCCCCTCCAGGTCCCAATAAAGTACTCTGCTTCTCTTCCTGTATTTTGTTTATTGTTAGGAGATCATGTAAGGATCCCAGGGTAATTACGACTTTGTGGGGGAGCATCTCTGTGATTGAGTCATTGCCATAGAAACATTTGTAATGGGTAGTAGTTAGTAAAATGACCACACCCATGTGGGAGCGCCAGAAATTTTTCTGCACCCAGGTGCCTGTAACCCTAGAATCGGCCCTGCATGAATGGCACGGACACAGCCACCCACCAGACCAATCTGATGCCCCCAAAAAAGGCCGCCACATCACTGCTTTACTCACTGACAGTACTTGTCCTGGCCAGGAATGTCTGGAGGATCACAGTCCCTGCCCCCTGCTTGTGATTGGAGAAATCATAAATCCCGCCTCTTGTGTCCAATCACTGTGCTGTGATTTGTTACAGCACAAGCTGATTTTTGGGAAGGGGGGTGTCCCTGAATGATAGTTTGGAAATGTGGTCACCCTAGTGCCAATGGCTCTCGCTACTGCAAAAAGCCAGTGAGGAGTGTGAAGCCTCGTACACACGCTCGGTTTACTTGGCAAGAACCAGCAAGAAAACTGCTGGCAGAGCTTTCTTGCCGAGTAAACCGAGCGTGTGTACGAGGCTTTGAGGTTTCTCGAAAAGAAAACTGACCAGAATCTAGACGAGAAAAATTGAATATTTTCTTGTCGTGAGATTCTCTGCAGTTTTCCTGCAGAGAAACCCGAGAGTGTGTATACTTACCTGTCGCAGTGGAAACCCGCGCATGCTCGAAATGACTTTGACGCATGCATGGTAGCTTCCTAGGCATAGGTAGGGTGCAGCAAGATGGCATTGAATGTGATGAGCGCATGCTTGTCCGACACGATGAAGTCATTGCGTTCTTGCCTTTCCAAAGGAACCGCGGTTCTTTTGAAAGGAGTGTGTGTACACTCGGGCGGCACGAGATTCTTGCTAAGAATCTCGTCAGGAAAAACTATGTTTATTTCCTGATGAGATTCTAGCCCGTGTGTCCCCTTGACATTGCATCTGACACGTGTACAGCCAGCATTACCCCATGAAACCATTACTGTTCTACGTCCTGCTATCTATACAAATCACTGATTCAATTAACTGACTAGTTTAAGTGACATTCTTTATGAGCTTACTTAAAGATTCAAGCTTCTTAGGTTCATTTAGATTCCCTCCTTGTGATTTTATACATGTTGCCTTGAAATCAAATATTGTACTGTATATCAATTTCCCTTTTACCTGTATTGCTGAGTTCTCTTCAAAACACATTCTCACCCGCACAGCGAATCTAGCATTGTCCCCACAGAAATCCACTGATTTGGTGCTAAACAGCAGGTTCTGCACCACCATCTTGGCTCTCTTCAGCTGGCAGCCTCTTCTCGGTTCAGACAGCCAGCTTGGATGGCATTCCAGACCTGCGCCCCTGCCAATCCACCAGCCGCTCTGTGTGCCGACCCTGCAGCCTTTTGCGAGATGTCATGTAATTATCCCAGAAGGCTGCAGGACCAATTCCACGTCATTCTGGTCTAGCCTGGAATGGCAGTGGTAGGCAGGGCAAAAAATTAAAAATACATTTACGAATTTTCAGCAATTCTGCTTGACAAGAGAGGAAGTGTTGCAACTCAACTAACTCCCTTTTGGTAGTTAGGTTACACTTTAAAATAGCTGTAAACCCTTGCATACCCAGTAATAGGACTAGCCTCAGGTGATACACAGAGATTAAACAAATCCTCCTACATACATTGTGCCTGTTTATCTCTCCTCTATAGCATCCTTAATTGCACATTATACACAGCATTTCTTAGCCTCAAAAGGCAGGGGGTGGGATCTGATGTCACACTTCCAAACAATAGAGAAGGGAGCTGAGTGTAATCTGAGACCTCAGTGCAGGGAAAGGACACATGCCCCTTCTTATAAGGAAACATGAATAGCTGAGGCTGTAACTCACCGGCTGTGTGATTGGGGGGAGACTTCTTCCAGGATGGTCTGGTGTTGGCATATAGACCATGGTTTCTCAACCAGGGTCCCATGGAACCCTAGGGTTCCTCCAGAGGTTGTTAGGTGTTCCTTGAGGAATGAGCAATTCCTGCCTCTTAGATAATATCTCACTGACACCCTTGATCTTTTTAACTATCTGTAAGGGGGTAATTCTCCCCAATGACCACCCGTGTGAGGAGCATTCTTCCTACTGACCGTCACACTAATGTATCATGAGTTGTAGATATGGTCATTTTTAGCAGGGGCTCTCTGAGACTGAAATGCTTTTTCAATGGTTCCTCTGTGTTGAGAAAGGCTGGCATAGACTGTCAGACATGGCTTATGCAGAAAGCAAAGGATTTCTATGGCAAGTACACACTATAGAAGGATATGCTTTGTTCATTTTAATTTCAGAGGTTTATAACCACTTTAAGGCCTTGTACACATGACCATTTTCCTCGACAGAATCAATCAAGAAACTTGCTGGCAGAGCTTTTTTTCCGAGGAAAACGGTCGTGTGTATGTTTTTCATCGAGAAAACTGTCGTGGTACTCGATGAGCGAGTTCTCTTTTTCCTTGTCGGGAGTCTCAATTTCCTTGTCGTGTTTCTTGCCAAGCTGGTTTACGATGAGAAACACGTTTGTGTGTAAGCTTAGAAACCCGCGCATGCTCAGAATAAAGTATGAGACGGGAGCGCACCTTCGGTAAAAGTAGCATTCGTAATGGAGATAGCACATTCGTCGCGCTGCTACAGACTGAAAAGCGCAAATCGTCTCTCACCAAACTTTTACTTACCATGCAGTAACATGAGATTAGCAAAAGCAGCCCCAAGGGTGGCGCCAGTGGAATGGAACTTCCCCTTTATAGCGCCGTCGTACGTGTTGTACGTCACCCCGTTTGAGAACGACAAGATTTTGTCTTGACTGTGTGTGCGCAAAGAAAGCTTGACAAGATTCTCGACAAGCCTAACAAGAACATCGTTGAGGAAAATTATGTTTCTTTTACAACGAGATTCTCGGGCGTGTGTACGAGGCCTCAGAAGTGACTTATGCAATAAGCAAAGGATTTCTATGGCAACAGGTGCACACTATAGAAGGATATGCTTTGTTCATTTTTATTTCAGAGGTTTACAACCACTTTAAGAGATGACCATTGCCCACCTGACCATTTTAATAATTCATGTTTGTGACTTACCCGGTACAGTAGTTGCCTAGCCAATTATTTTTCTTGCTCCTCTGATAAGTTGCCACCTGCTTCCTTCTTTGACCCTCCCCTCTCTATAGAGGGGTATACTGCAAGCCAAGCTAAGCATGCAAGACCCACCATGCCTTTAGCCTAGGGGCAATCTGCACATGTGACCTCCGGCTTACATCTATGGGCAGCTGAAGAGTTGGCGTGCAAAGTGGAAAAGGCAGGTAGTTGTTATTACGTGACGTCTGGTGCAGGCTGGGTGCTTACACTTATGCATAGTTCAATAGTCAGGAGCTTGCCTAGTGTTTGCTCTGCACACTGCTTTCTTCTTTATCAGGCTAACAAATGTCGGCCGCATAGACTGTATGATGATATCAGAAAGATTTGTTTCTTGGTCCAGCCAAGGAAAGGTCATTCTAATAATACCCAAGGTCATAGTAGGGAGCCAGAGTGTCTCCCAGTCATTTTTCATTTGGTTGCAGCACTTAATGACAGTTGCAGGGAACTTGGAACTGGTGTCTTGTGATGTCACCAGCACATGCCGGGAGATTATAAGGGCAGGCAGGGGACAGACTTGTGGATTAAACTGCTGCAAACATTGTTAACCAGTTCACTTCAGTACTAAGCCTATCACCAGGCAACATTTCTCCTCTGATACAGCAACAAAACTTTCCGTAAAATCAAATCTGCTGCTCATTTTCTTATTTTATTTTTTTTATTTTTTTTTATTTTTGCTAATGCAAAAAAACGTAATATTAATATAAAATGTATATGAAAAAATAAACCTATTTTAATTCAATACAATAGAGCAATCAGAAGAGCAGCAATGACAAAAATTCCAGTAATCTATAGCTGCAGATCAGAAATCATGTATTACAGAACAAAATCACAATATTATAAAACAATTCAAAACAAAGTATAAATGCTTAAATTACTAATACCTAATCATGTTAATAATATTTTTTTGACATTTCACAGATTTTATGTTGTTAAAACATTGTATATATATTTTTTTTATTTTATGCATATATTGTTGATATTTTTGTAAATCTTATTGTATGTTATACAGATCTGACCCCTTATCTATCCATCAGCAGTCATGTGCTCCTACTGAGGAGACTTAAAATGCAATGTTATAGTTAGGACTGCAGTATACAGAGCGCCTTAACGGGGCCTGCAGCTTACACATGCATTTGCAAATGCGTGCAACTAAACCTCTGTTTTTAACGTACACAGTTAGACAGGTGAATTTGGTTGGTTGCTGATTGGTCGGTAAGTTTGAGCCTGGATATTCTGTGTTTTTGTATGTATATCCGCCCTTTCCAGGGCTCCTTTTTGTATAGCCCAGTCATAGGTAGGGGCAGTGCCTTTTGTTTGTTTTATTTATCACATTTATTCCAGGACAATACAGTGTCCCGGAATGAAACTGACACAGCCACCCCCTGGGCCAATCTGATGCCCCCAAAAAAGACCGCCACATCACCACTTTAGTCACCGACAGTATTGTCCTGGCCAGGAATGCCTGGAGGAGCACAGTCCCCGCCCCCTGTTTGTGATTGGAGAAATCATAAACCCCGCCTCTTGTGTTCAATCACTGTGCTGTGATTCGTTACACCACAAGCTGATTTTTGGGAAGGGGGGGTGTCTCTGAATGGTAGTTTGGAAATGTGGTCACCCTACCCTGGTGTGGAGTGTCGTGCTCGCCCCCTGCCTTGGACTACAGGAGAGTCAGGACGCCCACTAACACACAGCTCCTTTCTCTATCTGCAACATGGAGAGTGTCCTGACTCTCCTGTAGTCCAAGGGAGGCGGCGAGCATGACACTCCACACCAGGAAGAAAGTCTTGCATTACTGTGTGGAGTTACAGACAGAAGAACAGGAAGTGAGGATTTCTCAGAAGAAATAAGGACATTTAAAAGCAAAATGGAAGGATGAGGTAAGGGAAGGAGGACTGCACTAAGGTAAAGGAAGATCTTTAAAAAAAAAAAAATTGTACCTTTACAAGCCCTTTAATATATTAACAAAGGTTATACCAAAAATAATTTTGACATTGCCATATAATAATCAGTAGATAACCACAAAGCGCAAAGTTACGTAGTGGTTAATTTACTAAAGACAAATAAGCTGTTCACTTTGCAAGGGACTTTTTCCTTAGTTTAGTGAATGTAGTGAAAATTAGACAAGTGCCTTTCATTTCGTTCAGATTCGTTTTTCGGACGAAAATTGAATTTTTTGAGTGTTGGATGAATCCGAATTTTTGAATGGACTACTAATACGAATGTTAACGAACCCGAAAATAAAGTTATAACAAACTTAAAGTGCAAGTAAATCCCTCCTATCGTTTTCAGCCAAGGAAGCCCCTGTCTTTGCCTCTGTTTAACCTACAACTGACATGATGCTGCACATGTGATCAGTTATGACACCAGCCATTGGATGGTGTGACAGTTTGGTTGAGAGCACAACCAATGGAAGTGTTACATTTACGGCATTTTATGGATGGGTTTACTTCCGCTTTAACAAATACATTTGTTTCTTTCTGATTCATTGTGAATAGCTGGTTTCTAAGGAGCTGGCGGCTGACGACGCGTTCTTCAACAACCATGATGCGCCCCCCACAACTATGATTCCCCGATGGCAGCAGAATGTAAACAAAAGAATTGCCGGCATTTCATATTTTTTTTTAAAGAAAACCCTTTAAGAAGGGAGCCCCCAGATCCCGCACCTCCCCCCCCCCCTCATGGGAATGAGTATGGGGTACATACCCCTACTCAATCACCAAAAAAAGTCAAAAGTCCATAAAAACACAAAAACTTCAAAAAAGAACATAAAAAATAAACATAAAAAAGTCTTCAAAAATAAACAAACCATGATGCACCCCCACAATGATGATTCCCCAATGACAGCAGAATGTAAACAAAAGAATTGCCGGCATTCAAAAAATTAAAAAAGAAACAACCTGAGGGTGCATCCCGATACATAAGCACCTTGTCCCCATGTTAATGAGGACAATGGCCTCTTCCCCAAAACCTTGACACAGTACTGCCTATCAGTGCCTATCAGTGCCCATCAGTTTTTTTTCTTTAAATTGTCGCCCTTTCTTTGTTAATAGCGCAAAAACTAAAAGCCTCAGAGGTAATCAAACACCACCAAAAGAAAGCTCTATTTGTGGGGGGAAAAAATAATTAGTCAGTTTGGGTACAGTGTAGCACGACCTCGCAATTGTCATTTAAAATGCGACAGTGCTGAAAACTAAAAATCGTCCTAGGCAGGAAAGTGCCCGGTATGGAAGTGGTTAAATACCATATGCTTTGTTATAACTGAAAAAAACTTTGAATAAAGAATTATATTACAAAAAAATACCACCAAAAGAAAGCACTATTTGTGTAAACAAAGTGATAAAAACATAGGGCCAGATCCACAGAGCTAGTACGCCGTTGTATCTCCTGTTAGACCGGCGTACTTTCAAATTTCCCACGTCGTATCATTAGTTTGAATCCTCAAACCATGATACGACGGCTTCGGGCTTCGATCCGACAGGCTTACGTCTTTGTACGCCTTCAGATCTAAGCTGCAATATTTCTGCGCCCGCTGGGTGGAGTTTGCATAGTTTTCCGGGTCGGGTATGCAAATGAGCTTTTTACGGTGATGCACAAAGTTACGAACGGCCGTCGCATTCTCTTACGTCGTCGCTAGTCGGCTTTTTCCGGCATATAGTTAAAGCTGCTATTATCCGGTCTATAGTTAGACTTGCCATGTTAAGTATGGCCATCGTTCCCGCGTCGAAATTTAATATTTTTTTTTTTTGCGTAAGTCGTCCGTGAATAGGAATGTACGTAATTTACGCTACTAAAAAAAAAAAAACAACGTTTCTATGTAATTTCGCGCAATGCACGGCGGGAAACTTCTGAACGGAGCATGCGCAGTTCGATCGTCACGGGGACGTCCTTCATTTAAATGATTTACGCCCCCTACCCGCATAATTCAATTCCGCCGCAAGAAATACACTACGCCGCCCTACCTTACGGCCCGAAATCTTCCTGGATTTGACTTAGAGCCAGGTAAAATACGGCGGCGTAGTGTATCTCTGATACACTACGCCGGGGCAATTGTATGTGGATCTGGCCTGTAGTTTGGGTACAGTGTCGCACGACTGCGCAATTGTCATTCAAAATGTGACAGCGCTGAAAGCTGAAAATTGGCCTGGGCAGGAAGGGGGTCAAAGTCCCCGGTATCAAAGTGGTTAAATGAACAAGCTGAAGTTGGAAGCTGATTGGCTACTAGACATGTGCACAACAAAAAAATTCGTATTTTTTTGTTCCGTTTCGTCTCGTTCCGTAGATTCGTAAAGATTTGTAATTTCGTAAGATTTAAGTTTTCCTATTCGGACCCATTCGTATTTTGTAAGACGCAAGTTTTCCTATTCGGATCCGTTCGTATTTTCGTAACAGTTTTATTTTCGTTTATACTGAATGATTCGTAATTCTGTTCGTTGATTCGAAATTCGTAATTTTGTTAGATAATAATTTTCGTTTAATGGATTCGTAATTTTGTACTTTCGTAAATACATAGCAACACGCGGCTAATCCATATTAAGATATGCTTTCTCTTAAGCACCGTACACACGGTCGGACTTTTTGCCAACAAGGTGACTCAGCACAAAAGAGATAAGCTGATTGGCTAAGATATTAAAGCGGAGTTCCACCCTTAAAACCACTTTGTTTCATCCCATCCAGCATACTGGTGTCAGCGCCAGTATGCTGTTTTTTTTTTTTTTTTTTTTAATCCATGTACTTATTTTATAATAAATCATTTAATTTTGTGCGCACCGCGGCATGTCGCCGCTATAAGGCGTCGCGCCTTCCGGAAACAGCCGATTAGCTTTCGGCTCTTCTCGGCGCCTGCGCACAGACCCAGGAGCTGACTGCGCAGGCGCCGTAAATAGTCGGTCCTGGTTCGGCTTTTTTCGGAGGGCGTGACGCGGCTATATACGGCGCCTGCGCAGTCAGCTTCTGGGTCTGTGCGCAGGCGCCGAGAAGAGCCGAACGCTAATCGGCTGTTTCCGGAAGGCGTGACGCCTTATAGCGGCGACATACCGCGGTGTGCACGAAATTAAATGATTTATTATAAAGTAAGTACATGGATTAAAAAATAAAAAATAAAACAGCATACTGGCGCTGACGCCAGTATGCTGGATGGGATGAAACAAAGTGGTTTTAAGGGTGGAACTCCGCTTTAAGTAAGATACATCACTTACTAACTACACTGCCCAATCGAAAGAACGTTACAACTTACAAGTACACAAATTTACGAACAGACAAAGAAACAGATTTACAAAACACACAAATGAAAATACGAACATACGAATGAAAATACTAACAGACAAGGGATTTAAAATGCGGAATGCAAATCGTTCGTTATAGATGTAATTTTCGTTCTTTTGCTTTTTCGGTGTTTCGTATATTAGTAAGATTGTCCAATCGTACGTTCGAATTTTCGTTTGTTCGTTATTTTGCTTATTCGTAATTCCGTAATTTTCGTATTTTGGGTCTTTCAGCTGTTCGGATGTTCGAATTGATACGAATGTACGAATACTAACAAATTCGTATGAAAATCCATTTGTTACGAACGGGAACGCACATATCTATTGGCTATCATGCAGAGCTACACCAGATTTTGCACTCTCCAGTTTTAGTAAATTCCCCCCTCCCCTAAAGTTCTTATGCGACTTTCATAAATAGGTATCGGAGTAGTTCCTCTCTTTCTCAGAATAGAAGAGCGGTGTTATACTTTAACATGACATAAAAGATAAATACCTCCAAAGGAGACAGGGAGACATCAAATTACATTTTGATCTGGTGCCGCTTGTAAAGGGTCGGTAATTGAAACGGGGAGCTAAAGTTGCTGAAGTGTCATCTTCATCAGCATTATGGCAAATGGTTCCTTGAATATCTGCTTCAAATGAGGGGAATGAGAAATGAGAAAGCAAAGGTACTCTGATGAAGTCATGACGGCAGTCGCTCTAAGTCCTCCTCGGTAATTGAAGTGATAGAGGGCATCACATTTTTCATCCTCCTTTTTTTTTCTCTTTACTAAAGGGGCAAGACAGTTAAATGTTCTACAACTTGCTTGTCAAAGAGCAGACACTGACTGAATAAAAAATGCATTCCTAATATATGAGTAGCCATAACCATCTATCTCTTTCTTTTCTCTTTCCTTCTTTCTCTCCGCTATGAACTTCCCTGGCCGTGCGCTGGGAGAATTTCACCTGAAATTTTCATTTTTTCTCTTGCTTATTTATTTTTTATTGATTTTTGCATTCAAGGGAACGTAAACTTCCCCTGTACTTACTTATAGTAACATATAAATACGCCTATAATAAGGCGTGCCTATAGGCAGTGGCAGTTGGTGGGTTCTTCTTTTGGGGGCAGTAAAGAAACAAACCCCCGGTGGCATGGCACAGCACTGAAACAGCACCTACCCGCTCTTGTGGTGGAGCTGTGGTGTCCTCTCCTCCTCTCCTGGTGTCAGTGTTGCCAACCTGGCACGACACCCGAAATTTACTGGCGCTGCCATGTTTTTACTGGCATTTCGCAAAAGTTACTAAATTATATTTTTTGGTGCAAGTTTCAGAATTTAGACTACAAACAACTACGCTGGGCAAATAGCAATGTGATTTAAGGTAGATATTAGGGTAAAAAACATATTTTTTGTTATTTTCGATATTAAAAGGGCAAATTATTAAGTCACATCACCCCCTGCCTCCATCCCCCTCTGCCACCAACACCCCCTGCCTTCACCCCCCTCTGCAGTGCCACAATTTCCCCCTGCCTCCAATCTTCCTATGCCTTCAATCTCCTCCTGCCTCCAATCTCCTCCTGCCTCCAATCTCCCCCAGGCCCCCTGCCTCCAATCACCCCCTGCCTCCAATTACCCCCTGCTTCCATCGTCCCCTGCCACCAGCCCCCTCTGCGGTGCCACTAACATCCCGTCTCCATCCCTACCCTCTGCGGTTCCAACATCCCCCTTTGCGGTGCCACCAACACCCCCTGCCTTCAAATCATCCCCTGCCACTAATACCTCAATCATACCATGCCACTAATACCCCCTGCCTCCAATCTCCCCCTGCCTCCATTGCCCCCTGCCTCCACCCCCCTCTGCAGTGCCACCGCAGCCAACATCACCCCCTGCCTCCAATCTCCCTGCCGAACCGATCTCGGCTATTTTTACTGGCACATTCCCGCAACTATGGACATTTACGAACAGGGGAAAAAGGTGCCCGTTTTTACAACCTGTCCGTAAAAATACGGACGGTCGGCAACACTGCCTGGTGTGCGGGCAGCGGCCGCATCGGCCGTAGCGGCTCCTCTGCCGTGTGTCTCCTCTTCCGCCAAAATATGGACGGTCGGCAACACTGCCTGGTGTGCGGGCAGCAGCTGTAGCGGCTCCTCTGCCGTGTGTCTCCTCTTCCGCCAGAGCACCAGGCATAGGGTGACCACATTTCCAGATTACCATTCAGGGACACCTCCCTTCCCAAAAATCAGCTTGTGCTGTAACGAATCACATCACAGTGATTGGACACAAGAGGCGGGATATTGCTCCTCCAGACATTCCTGGCCAGGACAAGTACTGTCAGTGAGTAAAGCGGTGATGTGGTGGCCTATTTTGGGGGTATCAGATTGGCTGTGGGTGGCTGTGTCAGTTTCATTCCGGGACACTGTATTGTCCTGGAATGAATGTGCCCAGGACAGACCTGCAAAATGCGGGACTGTCCCGGGCAATCCGGGACACGTGGTCATCCTAGCCAGGCATCCAATACATGCCTGATGAAGGGGTCCTGCGTGGTTCAGAAACGTCACTTTTAATTTTGGATACTACTGTATGTGATTAAACTTTTGGACCCAATTTTGGATATCCTGGTGTGCTGGTGACACTTTCTTCTCCGGCATCCAATAGCATCGACTGCGCTTTGGCCAGTCATGAAGCAGGTCTTACAGACCCGTTTTCTGATTGGCAGGGAGGAACTTTAGTGTGATCATAGTGAAAATGAATTTTCTATGGTCACGCAACTGGGTGTGCTCGGAACACAATGCTCTGCGCTCCAAGCTCAACCTTGTTTAAGCCTATTAGAGCCTCTGCCTCTAATCAGGTGCTTCAACCCCCCCCCCTTCCGCATTGGAACACATGGTCCAGCACCACTGATATGTAGATCAGGGGGCCGGACGCATGTATAGGGAAGGCGGCGCCCATGCACCCTCTATGGATGGGCAACCACTGCCTATAAATACTGTAGGCTGTGTGTGCCAGAGGTAGGCTGTGATTGGTAGTGGGTGTGTGCCAGAGGTTGGTTGTGATTGGGAGTGGGTGTGTGCCAGAGGCAGGCTGTGATTTGGAGTGGCTGTGTGCCAGAGGCAAGCTGTGATTGGGAGTGGGTGTGTGCCAGAGGCAGGCTGTGATTGGGAGTGGGTGTGTTCAGGAGGCAGGCTGTGATTTGGAGTGGGTGTGTGCCAGAGGCAGGCTGTGATTGGGAGTGGGTGTGTGCCAGAGGCAGGCTGTGATTGGGAGTGGGTGTGTGCCAGAGGCAGGCTGTGATTGGGAGTGGGTGTGTGCCAGAGGCAGGCTATGATTGGGAGTGGGTGTGTACCAGAGGCAGGCTGTGATTGGGAGTGGGTTTGTGCCAGAGGCAGGCTATGATTGGGAGTGGGTGTGTGCCAAAGGCAGGCTGTGATTGGGAGTGGGTGTGTGCCAGAGGCAGGCTGTGATTGGGAGTGGGTGTGCGCCCAGAGGCGATTTAGTTTGCATATGTCGCGCTATATAAGTTTTTCATTCATTCAGGGTAGGTTGGGGTGGTATAGGGCAAGTTGGGGTGGCATAGGGAAAGTTAGGGTGGCATGGGAAAGGGTTGGGGTGGCACAGGGCAAGTTATGGTGGCATAGGGCAGGTTGGGTGGTACAGGGCAGGTTGGGGTGGTACAGGTCAAGTTAGGGTGGCATGGGGCAGGTTGGGATGGTATAGGGCAGGTTGGGATGGTACAGAGAAAGTTAGGGTGGCACAGGGCAGGTTGGGTTGGTATAGGGCAGGTTGGAGTGGCACAGGGCAGGCTGGGGTGGTATAGGGCAAGTTAGGGTGTTATAGGGCAGATTGGCATGGCACAGGGCAAGTTAGGATGGCATAGGGCAGGCTGGGGTGACACAGGGCAGTCTGGGATGGTACAGGGCAGGCTATGGTGGCATAGGGCAGGCTGGGATGGCACAGGGCAGGCTGGGGTGGTATAGGGCTTTTTGGGGTGGTACATGGCAGGTGTGGGTGGCATAAAGGCTGTTTGCAGTGGTACAGGGCAGGCTGGTGTGGCACAGGGCTGTTTGGGGTGGTACAGGGCAGGCTGAGGTGCAACAGGGCTGTTTGGGTGGTACAGGGCAGGCTGGGGTGGCACCGGGAAGGCTGGGGTGGTACAGAGCAGGCTGGGGTGGTACAGAGCAGGCTGGTGTGGTACAGGGCTGTTTGGGGAGGCACAGGGAAGGCTGGGGTGGTACAGGGCAGGCTGGGGTATAACAGGGCTGCTTGGGATGGCACAGGGCAGGCTGAGTGGCACAGGGCAGACTGGGGTGGTACAGGGCATCTTGGAACTCTATGTAGGGACACTGCAAAATAACTTACATGCCTGCAGATGAAGACCCGGGCTTGTGGGCAGGGCTGCTGTGTCCTCACCTCTATCTGCTTCAGCTGCAGCATCATCTATAGTGAAGGAGTCTGTGGGATGAGAGGAGGAGGCAGCCACACCCCTAGCTCCACCCACCAACTCTGGCTCACACAGGGATAGCTAGCCTGACTGAGGAATGTTACAGGCAGCCTCCGCGCGCACGGCTGGATGCCCTGCTCACACCGCTCCTCGACAAGCAATACATTACGGTGTTTAGCGGGGCCGGCGCCCCCTGCACCCCCATAGCAACGCCTCTGTCTGGGACCACAGAGTCTATGGGATAGGGTGACCACATTTCCAAACTACCATTCAGGGACATCCCCCCTTCCCAAAAATCAACGTGCACTGTAACAAATCACAGCACAGGGGGCGAGACTGTGCTCCTCCAGGTATTCCCGGCCAGGACAAGTACTGTCAGTGAGTAAAGCGGTGATGTGGCGGTCTTTTTTTGGGGTCATCAGATTGGCCCTTGGGGGTGGCTGTGTCAGTTTCATTTCGGGACACTGTATTGTCCTGGAATGAAGTTGCCCGGGACAGAGCTTCAAAATGCGGGACTGTCCCGGGAAATCCGGGACAGGTGGTCACCTTAGTCTCAAGGTGTCTTTCTTCTGTTAATGATCAAAGATAGAGTCTCGTTACAGATAGTATTTTCCTATTTTAACCAGAGAAAATGGTATTCATTTTTTTATTATTTTTACAAAACGAAAACATTTCCTGTTCAACTTTGTACCTTCTTGCTAGATATAGCGGCTCACACAGAAAATCCTGAACAAATCACATATGATCGAATGAATGATATAACTGAACATAACCCCAGATCTGTTTTGCGCCTCCTAGTTGTGCCATGCCCCCCTCCCCCTCCCATCCATGACACCTATCAAACACTTCTTACACAACCCGTTTCGCTTTGTTTCCTTTCCATGTAATAATCCACAGACTGTAATATCATCACATCCTTGGACTTTATGAGATTTTCAAAGGAGCCACTGTTTATTTTAAGAATCCCCTCTTCTTTATAATCTCTTGGATATTATGTTAACCCTAATCTGTTTGAGCCAAAGTACTGGCTGCAAAGAAATAAACATTGCGTTCACCAAAAAGAATGTGATATATTCAGACATTTTTTTTTTCACTCTAAGCTGGGAACTGCAGTGGTTACAACCCGGTCTGCACTTATTCATGACCACTAATAGGATTAAAGTGTCAGGCGCTCTTTAGAAAATCCAAGTGTATGGTGAGACGAGGCTACCGAGTCGGTGGTGTCTTGTTTTTTTTTCCTCCATGAGAGATGTAATGACACACCTATAAAGAAAGGGGGTAGTGTCCCCTCTTAACACCCCTTTCGGAGAAGCTTATAGATGATCCATAACTTTGGTCGCCACCGGGCCAAACCCAAGTCTCAGGGGGGGCCAAAGAAACGGACCTTCCGAAAAAAAAAAGTTCTATCGCTCTCAAACTCACGCACTCTTCATGTTTCACTTGTTTCTCTTCTTTAATTCTAATTGGAGTTTTCTAAAACTCAAACATGTAGAGTAAGCCGCCCAATCCCCCCCCCCCCCCGCCATCTCTTGTTTTAGGTCCTGTTTGGTCTTTTTTTCCTACCTCGCAGCATCATTAGATAGTTTCACTCGCAGAACAAAAGGTCATAGAGGATAAATATAAATTGCATTTTGCATTACTTCTAGATGAGTGAAACTGTCAAAGCAATGATATGAGCTTTCAGTCCCACATTCTGGCACTTCACTCCCATTTTTTGGCCAAGAGGTCATACGCAAATTAAACATGACAGGCCAGACGGCATGTCCCACAGACTGATATTGTTAGGCTTCCCTGCCATGGCGCTCGTTTCACCATAACACACAGTGGTCTTTGAGTCGCTTTGGTACTTAGGCCTCGTACACACGACCGGGTTTCTCGGCAAAAACCAGCAAGAAAACTGCTTCTTGCCGAGATCCCCGTTGGTGTGTGCGAGGCATTCAGGTTTCTCGTCTGGAAATCTGGCCAGAAAAAAAGAGAACCTGCTCTCTTTTTTGTCATCGAGATTCTTGTCGGCCTGTTTCCCGACGAGAAACCCGAGAGTGTGTATACTTACCCGTCGCCATGGAAACCCACGCATGTTCAAAATTACTTTGACGCATGTGCGGTAGCTTCCACAACATAGGTAGGGTGAAGCAAGATGGCGGTGATGGCATCGAATGTGACGAGGGCATGCTCAACGTACGCAATGACGTCACTGCTTTCTTTCCTTTCAAGAGAACTGCAGTTCTTTTGAAATGACAGTCAGTACACTCCGGCGGCAAGAGTTTCTTGCCAAGAATCTTGTCAGGGAAAACGACAGGTTTTTTCCTGACGAGATTCTCGGACATGTGTACGAGACTTCAGGGGTAATGTTTTAGTGTTTTGGAAGATCGAGTGTAGAAGAAAATCGTCTGGTTTTGTAGCACCACATTCATTATTCTACCATGACGCCCACACACACAGACTGGATACGAAGATGACAAAAGAACTTTTAGCAGTAAACACAACCAGACCCCCCCCCCCCCCCGAAAAAAAAAAGACTTCAGTCTGCCATGTTCACGTGCCAATCACTTTTACAGTGGGCAAGGGATATCTAGGCATTAGGGATGAGCCGAGCACCACCCCGTTCGGTTTGCACCAGAACCTGCGAACAGACCAAAAGTTTGTGTGAACTTTAGAACCCCTTTAAAGTCTATGGGACTTGAACGTTTGAAATCTAAAGTGCTAATTTTAAAGGCTAATATGCAAGTTATTCTCTTAAAAAGTTTTTAGGGACCCGGGTCTTGCCCCAGGGGACATGTATCAATGCAACAAAAAAGTAAAAAAAAAGGCAGTTTTATCCTTCAGAAATTACATTTTGTGCAGGGACAGTTCTAAGCACGGGAAACAAGCGCTGCTTTACAGGCATACTATACACCCCCCTAGGTAAGAAATTTCACTTTTATTGTTTCACTTTAAGCATTAATAAAATCACTGCTCCCGAAAAATTGGCAGTTTTTTTTAAAATTTGTTTAGCATTTGATACATGTCCCATGGGGCAGGAGCCGGGTCCCCAAACACTTTTTTTGACAATAACTTGCATATAAGCCTTTAAAATTAGCACTTTAGATTCCTCCCATAGACTTTTACAGGACGATCTGCGGCTTTTCGAATTTGCCGCGAACACCCCAAATTGTTCGCTGTTCGGCGAACAGACAATGTTCGAGTCAAACATGAGTTTGACTCGAACCCGAAGCTCATCCCTACTAGGCATATAGCCATTTACTACAACATGGGAATGGCCATGTGCCTAGGTATCCAACATGGGAAGATGGTCTAGGGAAAAAAAAAGGTCTGCCATTCCGTTCTACGTGGAACAAGACAGTCAGCACTGCCAAACTGGCTTTGTGTCACATAAAAGCATCTGTCCACACTTTGGGCCAGATTCTCGTAGATGCGCGCCTAATTATGCAGGCGTTGCGCATCTCAGATGCACTACGCCGACGTAACACGGAGTGGCAAGTACCGTATTCCCTAAGTAAATGCGCTCCAAGATGCGCCTGCGTCGCGTAAAATCATGGGCGTAATCCGGCGCAACTCCAAAGTAGGAGGAAAGTGGGCGTGTTGCATTATAATGAAGCGTGACCCCATGCAAATGCAGGCCGGGACGAACGGAGCATGCGCCGTGACATGGATGACCCGCGCCGTGACATGGATGACCCGCGCCGTGACGTGGATGCCTTCTGCGCATGCGCAAAGCCTCCCTACGATGCGCCGGCGCAGGGTATATAATGCGCCCACACATGCGCCCGTGCAGCGCAAACGTCTCCCATTTTTTTGATAGTGACGGCCAAAGTTTGTGCTGGACAAGATGACAACCGCGGTTAAGGAGAGGAGGAAGAAGAATTTCTCCCCAGAGGAGAGGGCCATTGTCGTCAGGGCCATGGAGAAGTATGACTCGCGGCTCCATGGTGCTGACAGTGCCCGGACCAGCAAGTCCCGGAGGGATCAGATTTTAATGAGGGTCGCGTGCCAGGTCAATGCCCTCTCTCATGAGGTCCAGACACCGCAGGACATTCAGAAGAAAATGAATGACCTGCGGCGTCATGTGAAGGGCAAGCTGGCTGCCATAGCTCGGCATGCCAGGGGCACTGGAGGGGGCCCACCCTGCCCTGTCCGCCTGAGTGAGGAGGAGAAGGTGGTTGCCCGCTGCCTGCAGATGGAGCAGGTAGAGGGAGTTGGGGGCTATGAGTCCCAGAAGCCAGCCGTGAGGACAGGTAAGTGTGTTTTATATTCTATCTGTTGTGTACATGTATGGGGGTGGAAGGGAACATGTGCCAAGTGTGTGGGTCCACCAACATGGGCATCTTTTGTGTCATCCACAGATGTGCAGGAGGGAGCGGGGCCATCTGTTGATGCCAGGGCCCATCAGGATCCATCCCCTGAAGATACAGTCCCTCTGGCTGCCCCCCTGGAACAGGACTTGGAGGGAAGTGGGCACACCTCAACGGAGGAGGTGGTTGAGGAGGGTGTGGTAGTCCAGGACCAGGCCCTCTATGTTGTTGTGGAGGAGGATGGTGGGTTGGCCGGACCAGCCCAGGCTATTCCTCTACCTGTAGCAAACCCCTCAGTGTCCCCCTCCAACCTCTCCAGTCCCTCTCTTCCCCCCCCTCATCTCCGGCCCCTCAACATCCTCCCCTTATGCCCGGTCCCCTGCCACTCCCCGCAAGGCGACGTGCAAGACCAGGGGTGTATCCAAGGTCCTGCCGGAAGAGCTGGTCAGACAGCAGGACCAGCAAAATCAGCACCTGGCCGAGGTCGTGGAGGAGATGAGGCGCCTGGCCGACAGCCTGGCATCCTCGGGCAATATTACAGATGCCATCCAGGATGTTGCTGTTAACAGCGCAGCAACGCTGACCAGCTTGGGGGAGCTGCAGGAAAACACCTCGGAACTTGTGGGGGAGGTTCATGCCCTGCGCCTTGCTGTCGAGGCGCAGACTGCTGTGCAGACCCGCATAGCGGTTGCCCTGGAGGGCATGCAGGCAGCCAGGGAGGGACGTGGGGATGCTCCTCCTCAACCTGCTGCCCCCCCCCCATCTGTGGCTGCCCCCAGGCAAGTGAGGGGCAGGACCCGTGGCACCAGGCAGAGCCCCCGCCAGGCCCATTAATTTTATTTTTCTTTATTATTATGCTCTGGATAAGATCTTTTTGTTATTTTTTATTATGCTCTGGATAAGAGCTTTTTGTTATTTTTTATTATGCTCTGGATAAGAGCTTTTTTGTTATTTTTTATTATGCTCTGGATAAGAGCTTTTTTTATTTATTTTTGGATACTGAACACGGTGCAGTGTGAATGGTGTGTGAATGTGAGAGGGTGGCACTCCTGACAGTAAGGGGTGTCACCCTCGGCCGTGGTGGTGAAGTTAACCCCACGGCTGTATGAATGATGTGTGAAAGGTGTATGAATGGACAGCAACATCATTGGGGCCTTGACGTGGCGTTGCTGCTCCCAAGGCCTACATGCTGGACTTGGGCTAATCCAATGCGATGTGCATGTGGTGTGTGTGATCTAGGGACATCAGTGGTGTACACGCGTGCATTGTCTGTGTGCCATGCTGTATGTGTGTGTTTAAAGGTCAAAGACCCTCCTGACTGCTCTTCCATCAGCTGACGGGGTCTCCTCTGGCGGGGGGGGGCTGTGTGGTTGGGGGGTCAGGTCATCACGTAGGGCAATGTGCAGGCCCTTTCGCATGGCAAAGTTGTGCAGAATACAACATGCACCAATGATCTGACCCACAAAGTTGGGGGAATACAATAGGGCCCCCCCAGACTTATCCAGGCATCGGAAACGGGACTTCAGGAGGCCAAATGTGCGCTCCACCACTGCACGGGTTTTGATGTGTGCTTCATTGTATCTTCTCTCTCCTCTGGTTTGGGGGTTCCGGAAAGGAGTCATGAGATGGGGTCCCAGTGTATATGCAGAGTCACCTGTAAGGGAAAAGACAGGAGGATGGTAGTCATGCATGTGCCACTTCTGTTGTGCATCATGGGAGGGGATAGTCATGGCTGCCACCCATGTCACTCACCAACCAGCCAGCTGTCCCCATACATGTCCTGCTCAAAATCTTCTGGGATGTTGCTTTGACGGTAGATGTAGCTGTCATGGCTGGACCCGGGGTCTTTGGCACGGACGTGCCATATGAGGTATTTGGCATCGGCTATCACCTGTACGTTGATGGAATGCCAATGCTTCCGATTGCGGTATATGTGCTCTGTGGCACTGGGGGGCTGGAGTGCCACATGTGTGCAATCAATGGCCCCGATGGTGCGTGGGAATCCGTCAATTCTGTAGAAATCTGTCATTGCCTTCTGCCGCAGGTGCACAGTGGTGGGTCTGATGAACTGGTTGGACATGCGTCTGAGGATTGCGGGGACAACCTGGTGCAGACATCTGCTTATGCTGGTTTGTGACATCCCAGCCACCACTCCACTTGTACGCTGGAATGATCCACTGGCCAGGAAATGCAGTGTTGCCAGTACCTTCACCAGTGGCTGCAGTGCACGTGAGCGGTATGTCTGGCTGGTGATGTCATCCTGCAGGGCTGTGGTTATTTCCAGGATGGCAGCAGGGCTGAATCTGAAGAGGCGATACACCTCCTCATCACCCATGCCAAAGAGCCTCATGCGCGCTCGGTAGATCCTCTCACGTGCCCCCCTCCTCCTACTCCTCCTTCTATGCTCCTCTTCCTCTGCATACCTTAGTAGTGATAAGACCATGGCTGGCCCTGGCATCATTGGCATACGAATGTCTTGTCCAGTAAGTGTGATTGCTCAGCTAGTCCGTTACGGTGCTGCTGTAGTTGCTCTCCAGCTGACTTGCACACGGCCTTGAGCAAAGTTACCCGTGCTTTTATGAGGGGTATGTTTACTCAAGGCTTTCGAGTTACGCGCACCACGAGTAGCCAACGCCGGACGCGCGTAGTTTCGGGAATACGCGCATCTCCCTCATTTGCATATTTGCATGCTAATTCAATGGGAACTGAATATTTTTCATGCGTAACTATGCGCCTACGCCGCGCTAGCTTAATGCATTTTCGCCGGCCAGACGGAAACAAATTTTGCGCGTATGTGGTTCTGTGTTTACCGCGCATCGATACGCAGGCGAACATTTACTATTACGCCGCGCATATACATTTACGCAGGCGTAGCGCCTCTGAGAATCTGGCCCTTTGTGTTATGTATGGATCCCAGTGTTGCTAACCGACCAGATTGAAATTTACTGTCACAACACCCAAGATTTACTGGCACAACCAAGTTTTTACTGGCATTTCCAAAAGTTACAAAATTACAGTTTTAAAGGGGTTGTAAAGGTACAATTTTTTTCCCCTAAATAGCTTCCTTTACCTTAGTGCAGTCCTCCTTCACTTACCTCATCCTTCCATTTTGCTTTTAAATGTCCTTATTTCTTCTGAGAAATCTGCACTTCCTGTTCTTCTGTCTGTAACTCCACACAGTAATGCAAGGCTTTCTCCCTGGTGTGGAGTGTCGTGCTTGCTCCCTCCCTTGGACTACAGGCGAGTCAGGACTCTCTCTACATTGCAGATAGAGAAAGGAGCTGTGTGTTAGTGGGCGTCCTGACTCTCCCGTAGTCCAAGTGAGGGGGTGAGCATGACAATCCACACCAGGGAGAAAGCCTTGCATTACTGTGTGGAGTGACAGACAGAAGAACAGGAAGTGAGGATTTCTCGGAAGAAATAAGGACATTTAAAAGCAAAATGGAAGGATGAGGTAAGTGTAGGAGGACTGCACTAAGGTAAAGGAAGCTATTTAGGAAAAAATATTGTTACCTTTACAACCCCATTAATGTAAAAAAATAAAATAAAAATAAATGTTTTACTCACTTCTATCTGGCTGTTACTAGGCAGTATTCGTAATCTGCCTAGTTCCTGGTCCTAGGTGGTTCAACTTCCTGTCCTAAGACCCCTAAGACCCCATTGAGTGTCATCATTTCCCAGGAGTCTCTGGGCATTACTGTGCCTAAAAATCACCCAGCATGCACCTCTCCCTGAAAACCAGGAAGAAAAAGCAAGTGGGCTTCACATGCCCCCCACACATATGATGGATACGGCCACAACATGAGCTGGAGGATAGAAGGCAAGTGTGTGCAATGATTTCTGGAATGATTGGGGAGCTATTAATATGTTTTAGGGACTATTTAATGTGATTCATTTTAGCTTGCAATTTTAAAAAAAAAAGTATGCCCGGAACCCTGCTTTAAGTGCACTGCCATAATCATAACCATACATGATAGAAAAAATTTATTTGTGAGAGAAAAAAAGAAAAACCTTCAACTCTTAGGCCTCGTACACACGATCGGACATATCCGATGAAAACGGTCCGCGGACCATTTCCATCGGATATGTCCGATCTGGAGTTTGATCCGATGGCGTGTACACACCATCGGATCAAATTCCCCGCCGGCGGACGGCGCGGTGACGTGGCGGTGACGTTGACGCCGCCACGTCACCGCACCAGGAAGTAAAACACTTCCGCGCGTGAATGCGCCGAATCCATTCGGCGGCGGCGCGGCGGCGGTGCGGGACGACATGTCTGCAGGTAAGTGTACTAACCAGCAGACATGTCGGGCGGACGGATTCCACCCGATAGATTTCAAAGCATGCTTTGAAATCTGTCGAGGGACAAATCTGTCCGCTAGCCCATACACACGATCGGAGATGTCTGCTGAAACGGTCCATCGGACCGTTTTCAGCGGACATATCCCCTCGTGTGTACGAGGCCTTAGTAATACATAAGTGCATGGATAACTCTTAGTTATGACCTGTTTCTTCATAAAGTACAACTGTTGTTGTTCTATAGATTGGAGAAGAATGTTTTCTATGTCTGACCTTGGTGCCGGCTTAGTGTTATTCAATGTATATAACAGAAAACAAGCACCAGGGTCAGATATAGACCTTGGTATATGTTATAGCAAATTTTATACAATATTTCTTCCCTGTAGCTTTAACACAATGCAGCTTATGGTTGAACTTTCATATACATGTTACACAGCCACAATAAAGTTCACTTATCACGCATAACAGTGTTTTCAAACCTTTGCCCAATAAGACTTAACGTTACAGGGACCATTAGTTACAGCTGTAGGATTTTTCCTTATTAAACCGTATATACTCGAGTATAAGCCAACTTTTTCAGCACATTTTTTTTTATGCTGAAAAAGCCCACCTCGGCTTACACAGGCATACCCTACAGATGGGCACAGGGAGGGTGAAAATTGGCACAGTGAGGCTGCAAATGGGCACAGTGAGGCTGCAGATGGACTGAGGCTGCAAAGGGGTCACCCCTTTCCTTTTTGAGTCCAGGTTGAGGTTGCCACTCTGTCCACCTCCAAAGAATTTTAATCAGTAATGATTAAGCACATGGATGTATGAAACCCATCTATGTGACTAATACCCGGTGTCCTTGATGTGTCCTGATACTTTTTTCAATAAAATGTATGTTTTGGAACATTTCGATGTGCAGCTATTTCTTCTTTTTTCTCTTGATGTTGCCACTCTGTTCAACTCCATAGGATTTCTCAGATGTGCAGCTCCAGGGATCACCCCTTTCCTTTTTTGAGCTATTGCAGGAGCCAGGACGAGCTCCATCCCTTGCCAGTAGTCTCAGCAGCAGATGTGGAGGAACCCACCGGAACCCACCTTTGGGTATTTTATTATCGACCGAGCCTGAGCGGCACACAAAGAGATAATTGGTCAGAGGGAGAGAACTCATTGGTCTGCTGCTCCTCTTTTTACTGTCCAGTCACAAGGTTGGGGTAAGGGTGGAAACTGTAAATGGTGCAGTGGCAGTGCATCCATAAAGGGCACAGGAGAGACACCACCCCTTTCCTGTACTGCTCTAATCATCATATCTAATCACTGCTCTAATCATCATATCTATGGTTGCTGCTAACACCCCCTATTCAGGTGTCCAGCCCCTTTTCGAGCGCCGGGCGTCTGAATTACAGCAGCCGGGTTTTTTTTTTGGAAGCACCTGATAAATGCCATTGGCTCTAATAGGCGCCCAAAAATGTGAATAGCGTGCACAAGGAAGGAATTCGCTTTGCTAACACTGACCCACCTCTCAGCCAATCAGGTGCACCGGTCTTTGTTACCTGTCATCTAATTGGCTGAAACGGCAGGCGATGTTATTGGATGCCTATCAGACGTCCAATCATAGGAGAGGACGAGAGGAGGAGCAGGCGGGAGAATGGAAGAAATGGAGGTCACCCGCTGCCCACCCGAGACAAGGTAAGGGCCGACTGGGGGGCACAGTGGCAGCACTTGTGGCACAGTGGGAGCACTTGGGGCACAGTGGTAGCATTTGATGGGTAAAGTGGCTGTGTTTGATGGACACAGTGACAGCATTTGTTAAGCACAATAGTAACATTTGGGGCATAGTGGCATCGTTTGATGGGCAAATTGGCTGCATTTGATGGGCACGGTGACAGCATTTAATGGGGACAGTGGCAGCATTTGGGGCACAGTGGCAGCATTTGATGGCACAGTGGCAGCGTTTGATGGGCAAAGTGGCTGCGTTTGAAGGACAAAGTGGGTGCGTTTGATGGCACAGTGGCTGCGATTGGTACAGTGGCTGCATTTGATGGGCACAGTGGCTGCATTTGATGGCACAGTGGCTGCATTTGGTACAGTGGCTGCGTTTAATGGGCACAGTGGATGCATTTGATGGCAGAGTGGCTGTGTTTGATGGCACAGTGGCAGCTTTTGATGGCACAGTGACAGCGTTTGATGGCACAGTGGCTACGTTTTATGGGCACAGGGCCTGCGTTTGATGGGCGCAGTGGCTGTGTTTGATGGGCACAGTGGCTGCATTTGGTACAGTGGCTGCGTTTGATGGGCACAGTGGCTGTGTTTGGTACAGTAGCTGCGTTTGATGGGCACAGTGGCTACGTTTTATGGGCACAGGGTCTGTGTTTGATGGGCACAGTGGCTGCGTTTGGTACAGTGGCTGCGTTTGATGGGCACAGTGGCTGTGTTTGGTACAGTAGCTGCGTTTGATGGGCACAGTGGCTACGTTTTATGGGCACAGGGGCTGTGTTTGATGGGCACAGTGGCTGTGTTTGGTACAGTGGCTGCGTTTGATGGGCACAGTGGCTGTGTTTGGTACAGTGGCTGCGTTTGATGGGCACAGGAGGTTGCAGTGGATGGGTTTTTTTTTTCTGAATTTTCCAGTTTGTTTGCCCTCCCCCAAAAATTTGGAGCACCAGCCGCCACTGAAATGGTGCTTAACTGCAGCAGATAAAGCAGCTGTGCTGTGTGGTAGAGCTGTGTAACGTCAAAACTGGAAGGACAGATATACAAATACTTCAGAGTTAAGACACCTCCCTTTTACAGTATATGAAAGCTGTGCATCGAGCTGCTTGGCTGGAGTTTAACTTTAAATCTGGTAGGTTACCCGGGGTTGGGGTACTTTGCCCCTCAATGGAGCTTATGCCTCAATGCCTCAATACATCAAGTTATGTATGCACTGCTGGATCTGGAATTACCTTGTACAGCTTGGAGCTTACCATATATTCGTATAATTCTTCCTTGCATGAAAGATGAATAAAACTATAGAGCAGTATAGCATTATGAAATTGATGTGGAGTCTGGATGTTAAATCTATCTTTGCATTTTCTTGTAATATGAGCCTACCACTAATGCCATAATATCCTTCAGCTTTATGTGTAAATGAGTGTTAAGAATCCAATTAAATATTACTTGCTGTAAAGGTGGTCTGATTGGTGCTTAATTGTTTTAATTTAATATCACTTATTATTATTTTTTAATAGCTTGTTGCTCATTTTTAATCCATCTTTTGTGACTAAGGTCAGGACCATTTATGATAAGGACTTTTTTCTTTTTTTTTTTTTTAATTCTCACTTATTTCAACAATATTGGCCTCTACTAGATGCTGCCAAAACATAACTATATTCTGGAGATAAGGACAGAAATGCTGTACTAGAGCTGGAATCCACTGGAAAAGTTATGGGGTACTGCATGCATTTGCAGCCTACCCCAAAGCATAGATGTGCCCCCCCCCCCCGCATGTCCCTGGCTTTTCTGTCAAGATCAATGGCACAACACACGCCGGGCTGCTAGGCAGGGCTGGACTGGGACAGAAATTTGGCCCTGGACTTTATCCAGACTGGCCCACTTTGACAGGTCTCTCTTTGGTGGTGGCTGGACAACTCTCGCACACCGGCCACCCAAGCCCCCTCTCCCCCTTCACTAGCCACTAGCCGTTCTACTTTATTAGAGTAGAACGGCTGGTACTCTTATAGGCAGTACCAGTAGGGAAGCTAGACATTATTTCACCCGGGGCAAAGAATCAGTTTGATGCCCCCCCTTATGGGACAAGATTAGGCAGAAGTGAGAAACTCCCAGGCCATAGCTGTTGAGTCAGCTGTCTGCCCCCCCCCCCCCCCATGCTCCTCTGTCATCTGTTTTTTGCCTTCCTCTGGACCAAGCCGGGAGAGAGGATTCAATGAATCCCCCCTCCATCGCCATCTAAACATCACAGCCCCCCCCCCCCCCAACATCTGCAACTATGGCTCTTTTGCAATATTCTGCAGAAACCATTTGGGGTCTGAGGCGATTCGCCACAGTCTTACCAGTCGTCACCAAAAAGGCCTTAAAATTAGAGCAACTATTGAGAACCGATCGACGATCGACTATCAAGAGTTTCAGCCATTTACCCCAGCTTAAGCACATATTATGTGCTCTGATCAACGCAAGATCGGCAGTAAAACACCGATCAGAAATCCATGATTTCATACTACAATATGATTTAGACTGCCTCTTTATTATGGAAAGCTGGCTCACAGCCGACTGTATCACCATTCTAGGAGAACTGGTGCCAGAAAACTACCGTATTATAACGGAAAACAGAATAGGGCAAAGAGGTGGAGGCCTGGCGGTGATCCACAGGATTCATCTTGCGATCACCAAACCAGTCCTTCAAAATCCTCTTCCATTTATGGAAACCCTTACCCTGCAACTGCAAGCAAACCCCCAGGAGACCGTCCACATTCTTCTCTGCTATAGGCCACCCGGGCCAAAATCGCAGCTACTCACATCATTGACGGAGTTTATCTCCACTTACACCCTTAACAGCAAACACCTTTTGCTGCTCGGGGACTTCAATCTCTGGGCAAACTGCTCTCAGGATCCTGTTGCCGACGCCTGTATTGACCACCTGGAAGGATTAGGGCTACAGCAACTAGTATGTGGGCCCACACATGTTTCAGGTCACACGCTTGACTTAATTTTCAGACAAAATCTGAAAATAAGCATTATGGAAAATGAACCATTGCCATGGACAGATCACCATGCAATTAAATTCATAATTCCCAAAATCCCCCCATTGAGAAAAACACCCAAGCCGGTGACAATACACTGGACTAGATCTCATAAGAAGCTCCATTCGGAACTCTTCAAATCTACCTTGGGAAATAAAATAAAAATAATCCAACCACTTCTAACAGCCTCAGAAACACTGGATGCCATAAACACAGCCCTACTACAGTCAGCCGACTTAGTAGCACCGAAACGCAAAACCCGCATCCAGAAAAACAAGTCCGGCTGGTTCAACAACCAACTGTTACTACTGAAGCAAGAACGCAGAAGAGCGGAAGCCGCTTGAAAAAGAATCGCTTCAGAGGAGAACCTGATCACCTACAAGGAATTAACAAGAAAATACCATAAAGAAATCTTTAAAGCCAAGAAACATAATTTTTCTGTGGCTATCAATAGCGCTTTAAATCGCCCCCGCGAACTCTTCAAGTTGGTCACTCAGACCATGAACCCAGGTTGCCTGGAAGCCCCCAATTCAGACACCCAAGAATTTTGCGATGAACTATCGGATTTCTTCATTAATAAAATTGAGGGAATTCGGGAAAGCATTTGGCAAACCAATACCCCTCTCAACCCCCGTCCCAACCAACCACATAACATCCACAGAAACCATCGACAATCAACGATGTTCACTCTGGAACCCATCTCCATAGAGGCCACTAAAAATATCATCGGTACTTTGCGAAATAGCACAGCGCCTAATGATATTATCCCCACTAAACTGCTGAAGGAATGTGCCGACATCCTGGCACCACCTATCATGCAGCTAATAAACCAGTCATTTAAGGAAGGCATAGTGCCCTCCCGGCTGAAAGAGGGCACAATCACGCCCATCTTGAAAAAGCCCACCCTGGATCCCAAGGACCCAACTCACCGTCGTCCCATAACAGGCCTTAACGTTCTCTCCAAGGTAATGGAAAAAGTAGTGGTACAACAGCTGCAACAGCATCTGGATACCCACAACCTACTTGATCCATTTCAATCAGGCTTCCGTCCCGGACACGGAACGGAAACAGCATTACTTAAAATATGGGATGACGCTCTTGAGGCCGCAGACGAAGGAGAATCCTCTCTCCTGGTTCTGATGGACCTAAGCGCAGCCTTTGACACTGTAGACCACAAACTTTTATTGACTCGGCTGGCTGAGGTAGCCAGAGTCGCAGAAGGTGATCTACCATGGTTTTCCTCCTTTTTGGAAAACCGATCACAAACAGTGAAATTGGGACCTTTCGCCTCTGAAAAACGCACGGTGTCATGTGGAGTCCCTCAAGGATCCCCTTTGTCACCGGTGCTCTTCAACATCTATCTTCGCCCTCTCTTCGAAATTATCAGTAGCCAAGACCTACTTTATCACTCATATGCAGACGACACGCAACTGTATTTTCGCATCTGCAACAGAAAGGATCATCATCTCAGTTTAGAGAATTGTCTCTCTTTGATAGAAAACTGGATGACTAAGAGTTATCTTAAACTCAACAGTTCCAAAACAGAACTTCTTCTGTTTCATGCCAGTCGCAAGAGTCAACTGACAACTACTTGGAAACCCCCGCCCATTTTGGGCCAGATCATCACCCCTAGCACCAAAGTCAAAAGTCTAGGCGTCATCTTCGACACCTACATGACTATGGACGCACAAATAGGGTCAGTAGTCAGCGGATCTCACCATCTGCTGCGCCTACTACGCAGACTTACTCCATTTATTCCCAAAGAAGACGTAGCAGTCGTGGTAGGAACAATTGTAAACTCCAGATTGGACTATGCAAATGCCCTTTACCTCAGACTCCCTAAGTACCAAATCGCTCGTCTGCAAGTCATTCAAAATACGGCCGCCAGACTTGTGACTGGGAAAAAACCCTGGGAATCCATCTCACCTTCACTTAGATCCCTTCATTGGTTGCCAGTAAAGGACAGAATTGCTTTCAAAGCACTCTGTCTGACACATAAGTGCATCCATGGGAAGGCCCCGCAATATCTATGCGAAAAGATAGAAGCCCACAATTCCAATCGCGTTCTGCGATCCACCAACCAAAATCTGGTCAAGGTACCCAAAGCCAGATACAAGTCCAAAGGAGAAAGAAGGTTTGCTTTCCAGGGTCCCAGACTATGGAACGCTTTACCAACCAGCATTCGGTTGGAGGAAAACCACCTGACCTTCAGAAGACAGATTAAAACTCTGCTCTTTTGATGTCAAGAGAGACAGAAACAACAAGCGCCCAGAGGCGATTTAGTTTGCATGTGCCGCGCTATATAAGTTTTTCATTCATTCATTCATTCATTCATCCCCCCTGCTCCTCTGGTCTTCCCCCTGCTTCTTTGTCCCCCCCCGGTGAGCGCTGCAGGGAGGGAGAGAAGGTGAGCACTGCGGGAAGGGAGAGACAGAGGAGCGGAGGGGGGGCGGCGGTCCGCTGTGACTGAAGCGGGCCCACTGAGCCAGCGGCCCACCAGGAAACTCCCTGTAGTCCCAAAGGTTAGTCCATCCGTGCTGCTAGGTGTATTCCTGGACTCTGAACTCTCTTCTCGGCCCCACATCCAATCACTTTCCAAAGTTTGCCGCCTCAACCTCCGCAACATCTCAAAAATACGTCCCTTCCTGACCAATGACATCAATCCATCATGAATGCTGCTGCCAGGCTCATCCACCTTACTAATCACTCTGTGTCTACTACTCCTCTCTATCAATCCCTCCACTGGCTTCCGCTCACCCAACAAATTAAATTCAAAATACTAATGTCTACCTACAAAGCCATCCACAACTCTGCCCCCAGCTACATCACTAGCCTAGTCTTAAAATACCAACCTATTCGTTCTCTCTCTCATCAGCTCCTCCCACGCTCACCTTCAGGACTTTCTCCAAGCCTTTGGAACACCTTACCCCAATCTGTCCGCTTATCTCCTACTCTATTCGCTTTTAGACAATCCCTGAAAACCCTCCTCTTCAGAGAATCCTACCCAACCCACACCTAACAACTGTATTTTCATCTTGTCAGTCTGATCATCCCCCACATCTACTACCCTTTGTTCCACTTGACCCTCCCTTCTAGATTGTAAGCTCTAACGAGCAGAGCCCTCTGATCCCTCCTGTATTGTATTGTATTTGTACTGTCTTCCCCGATGTTGTAAGGTGCTGCGCAAACTGTTGGAGCTTTATAAATCCTGTATAATAATAATACAAAAACTACAAAACTTCTAATCTACTTCCTGGTTATCTCTCACCTAGACTATTGCAACTCCCTCCTCATTGGCTTACCTTTCAATAGGCTATCCCCAACTCATTTGTGCCAATCCCTCCATTGACTGCCACTCACCCAACAAAATAAATTCAAAATACCAACAATAACTTACAAAGCCATCCACTACTTGGCCCCCGACCACTTTCCTAACCTAGTCTCAAAGAACCAACCAAATAGTTCTCTTCGTTCCTCCCAAGACCTCCTGCTCTCTAGTTCCCGCATCACCTCCTCCCATGCTCACCTCCAGGGCTTCTTCCGAGCCTCTCCCATCCTTTACAATTCCCTACCCCAATCTGTCAGAATATCTCCAACTATGTCCACTTTTAGGCGATCCCTGAAAACGTTTCACTTTAGAGAAGCCTATCCTGCCTACACCTAACAACTGTACTTTTATTTTCTCATGCCCCACAGTTATTACCTTTTGTATCATTTGATCCTCCCTTCTAGATTTTAAGCTATAACGGGCAGTGCCCTCTGATTCCTCCTGTGCCCAATGGTATTGTAACTGTACTGTCTGCTCTCACGTTGTAAAGCACTGCGCAAACTGTTGGCGCTATTTAAATCCTGTATAATAATAATAATAATAATAATAATTATAGATGTTTCCCAATAGAGGAAGACAAGTTACAGATCCCATTGCCTGGCATAAAAGTTGGTCTGGAGGTCATCATGACATGTGTTAAATCAAAACTGAACATATACAAGATAAGCTGATATTGTGAGGGCAATGTGACACAGATGAACGTTTACAGCTGTCACTGATAGACCTCCATCAGACCGCCCATAGAGATGAGATGCTCAGCACTCAATTTATCCCATAGGGATGACATGGTCAAATGTCTATTTCATACACCGCCTCCTCAGACACTCCTGTCTGGCTTACCTTGTGGAGCAAAATAAGTCAACCAATAATGTAACGGCCATCTTATGTTTGTGGTTGGTCTTAAAGTGCTTGTAACCCCTTTACAATGACTTTAACCTACAGGTAAGCCTAGATTATGGTTTACCTGTAGGTGCTTGAAATATCTCCCAGACTTGCACGGTCTAGGAGATATTTGCAAATCATTGTACGGCAATTTGTTCTGCGTGTGCGCCAGAGTTAGAAAGGGCGCGCTGTGCCAATTATAACTTGGGTCATGCCGTGAGTGAGGGTGCATGCACGGGAGTGACGTCATGCAACTCCGGCCACTCACAGAGCCGGAGTTCGCAGCCCCTGAAGGAAGGGGGGTGAAGAAGGACCACTCACTACTCGCGAGGAAGACGGGGACATCATGGGCTTCTCCTGCAGGTAACTGTCACTAAAGGTGGCCAGACATGGCTGAGTTTTATGCTTATAGGCTTTACCTTTGAAGGTAAACAATGAGGAAGTAACACCCATCAGGGTTTACTTCCTCTGTAAAATGGGTTCAAAGTCTACACTTTTTAATTTTGGGCAGAGTGAGTAAGGGATAAAAATCCCTGCCAAGTTTTTAATGCTGTCTGTGTCCTCTCCTGATTGATCCTTCCTCTCTATTTGTCATGGTGATCAAATTCAATGATGTGAAATCCAGAATTTTGCTGTTGTAACCAGAACAGTTGTAATCACCCACAAGCTCCTAAGGAGGGGTCTATACATCGGATGGAGTAGTCTGTTGGATAAATCAATAAACAATTTTGAAGCTTTTAATTTGGTAAGCTGTTGCTTTTTCCACATTTGGAGCCTTTGTAGAGACTCTGCTAGTCTCCTTAATCGGTGTTAGCCTGGGGATTGACTGCTTCAAAACTGCCCAATCATATAGATTGCATTGATTCACCTGTGTTTATCCCTCCCCCCCCCCCCCCCTCTTTCTCTCTAGCTTATTGCTATGCACCCCACTCCTGATGACTGGCTTTAAACGCCAAGAAACGTGCGTCGAGTCCATGCTCAGGGATGCCAAGATCAAGCTTGCCCAAATATGTGTTTTTTTCATCATTGTGTTCACAACGACCAATTTTATTGTATAATCATGTCTACTGTATCTATATGTCAATATGTGGTGATTGCGTTTAATGGTCATGTCCTGGATTTTGAATATTTATTATATCAATGTTATTACATGTATTATGCCTTTGATTGCATGATCTCTGTATTATATATTATGATACAAATTACATTATCAAGTTTACATTTGATTCCTTCAATTTCTTTTTTGGATTGATCACCAAGCAATTTCCTTTGACCACAGAGATCTCCCTGATGGGACTGTGATAGATTCTTCATTGTTGATATCCTCAATAACTTTACAAACCCGTCCATGCCCCATTTAAAGTCCCACTGGTCCAATTTTTCTTGTTTTCTATTAATACAGGGATGGGGGCACGGTCTAGATGGGTTCGGTTTCCAAACAGATCACTTTCTTCCTTTTACAAATGTTTTACCAGGGTGGAAGACACCTGTTCCCTCATTAGTGATCTGTCTGGACCCAATTTATTTACATGATTGATCATTCTAGCCAAATGATCCCTAAGATTACATATTTCTGGCATCCTTTCCCATTGTCCTATACCCCTTATTAAGTAAATTTTCCCTATATTCCTATTTCCACTTAGCAGCAGTGAACATTGCTTTAACTATTTCCCCTTCTTTTGATTACTATCAGCTGCAATCACCTCCCTTTGTTGTTTGCCTTTTCATTCATGCTTTAGATTTGCCCAACCCATGTGAACTTTAGGGCCTTTTTTTGTCCTGGCTGTCTCTGATCCCGGGGTTGCGATGCTCCCAGTTTCTCCTCCCCTGCTCATCCCTCAATTTTATTTTGTTTTTATTTATTTATTTATTTTTTGGATGGGGAGGGGCGGACTTTGGGCGCATCGGCGTCATGCCAGCATGCTGCATGTATGGCGTCCTAGGACGCAGTTGATTGCTGCTTGGCTTTTCCTCATCCCGCATGGCTGACTGGCCCAATGCGATGATGCATGACGTTAGTGGGGACACGCCCCCAGGAGGTGGGTATTTAGGTCAGATGGCTCTAGCAATCTCACTTCACACATCTCCATCTGATGAGAGGCTGCATGGATTCACACTAACTGGTAATTGATTTTTCCTATATAGGATCCATACCCCATGACCCCATAGTGATTGACAACCTTATTCATTCACTTTTTTTTCCTTTACCAGTACTCATATGTGTGCCCCTTGTGCGCCCACCTCACCCTTTGGCATTGTGTTGTGGCTGCTTTTGCTTCATCTGACTGATGTCCCACGTCTCTTTGTCCTTGGCTCTCCGCACCCATTGGTCTGCCCATGGACTTAGGGGGATCTATCCCTGCTTCAACTCCGGGGGAGACATCTTATCCCAGGACCACCATCCCCCTCCATATTTTGGAATGCAAGGGCTATTCCACTTTTGGCCCAACCTAAAGGTAATATACTATATAACATAAACTTGCTGATGCTGCTACTATGATCCAATCATATAGATTGCATTGATTCACCTGTGTTTATCCCTCCCCCCCCCCCCCCTCTTTCTCTCTAGCTTATTGCTATGCACCCCACTCCTGATGACTGGCTTTAAACGCCAAGAAACGTGCGTCGAGTCCATGCTCAGGGATGCCAAGATCAAGCTTGCCCAAATATGTGTTTTTTTTCATCTGTGTTCACAACGACCAATTTTATTGTATAATCATGTCTACTGTATCTATATGTCAATATGTGGTGATTGCGTTTAATGGTCATGTCCTGGATTTTGAATATTTATTATATCAATGTTATTACATGTATTATGCCTTTGATTGCATGATCTCTGTATTATATATTATGATACAAATTACATTATCAAGTTTACATTTGATTCCTTCAATTTCTTTTTTGGATTGATCACCAAGCAATTTCCTTTGACCACAGAGATCTCCCTGATGGGACTGTGATAGATTCTTCATTGTTGATATCCTCAATAACTTTACAAACCCGTCCATGCCCCATTTAAAGTCCCACTGGTCCAATTTTTCTTGTTTTCTATTAATACAGGGATGGGGGCACGGTCTAGATGGGTTCGGTTTCCAAACAGATCACTTTCTTCCTTTTACAAATGTTTACCAGGTGGAAGACACCTGTTCCCTCATTAGTGATCTGTCTGGACCCAATTATTTACATGATTGATCATTCTAGCCAAATGATCCCTAAGATTACATATTTCTGGCATCCTTTCCCATTGTCCCTATACCCCTTATTAAGTAAATTTTCCCTATATTCCTATTTCCACTTAGCAGCAGGTGAACATTGCTTTAACTATTTCCCCTTCTTTTGATTACTATCAGCTGCAATCACCTCCCTTTGTTGTTTGCCTTTTCATTCATGCTTTAGATTTGCCCAACCCATGTGAACTTTAGGGCCTTTTTTTGTCCTGGCTGTCTCTGATCCCGGGGTTGCGATGCTCCCAGTTTCTCCTCCCCTGCTCATCCCTCAATTTTATTTTGTTTTTATTTATTTATTTATTTTTTGGATGGGGAGGGGCGGACTTTGGGCGCATCGGCGTCATGCCAGCATGCTGCATGTATGGCGTCCTAGGACGCAGTTGATTGCTGCTTGGCTTTTCCATCCCGCATGGCTGACTGGCCCAATGCGATGATGCATGACGTTAGTGGGGACACGCCCCCAGGAGGTGGGTATTTAGGTCAGATGGCTCTAGCAATCTCACTTCACACATCTCCATCTGATGAGAGGCTGCATGGATTCACACTAACTGGTAATTGATTTTTCCTATATAGGATCCATACCCCATGACCCATATAGTGATTGACAACCTTATTCATTCACTTTTTTTTCCTTTACCAGTACTCATATGTGTGCCCCCTGTGCGCCCACCTCACCCTTTGGCATTGTGTTGTGGCTGCTTTTGCTTCATCTGACTGATGTCCCACGTCTCTTTGTCCTTGGCTCTCTCGCACCCATTGGTCTGCCCATGGACTTAGGGGGATCTATCCCTGCTTTCAACTCCGGGGAGACATCTTATCCCAGGACCACCATCCCCCTCCATATTTTGGAATGCAAGGGCTATTCCACTTTTGGCCCAACCTAAAGGTAATATACTATATAACATAAACTTGCTGATGCTGCTACTATGATCCAATCATATAGATTGCATTGATTCACCTGTGTTTATCCCCCCCCCCCCCCCCCCCCTCTTTCTCTCTAGCTTATTGCTATGCACCCCACTCCTGATGACTGGCTTTAAACGCCAAGAAACGTGCGTCGAGTCCATGCTCAGGGATGCCAAGATCAAGCTTGCCCAAATATGTGTTTTTTTCATCATTGTGTTCACAACGACCAATTTTATTGTATAATCATGTCTACTGTATCTATATGTCAATATGTGGTGATTGCGTTTAATGGTCATGTCCTGGATTTTGAATATTTATTATATCAATGTTATTACATGTATTATGCCTTTGATTGCATGATCTCTGTATTATATATTATGATACAAATTACATTATCAAGTTTACATTTGATTCCTTCAATTTCTTTTTTGGATTGATCACCAAGCAATTTCCTTTGACCACAGAGATCTCCCTGATGGGACTGTGATAGATTCTTCATTGTTGATATCCTCAATAACTTTACAAACCCGTCCATGCCCCATTTAAAGTCCCACTGGTCCAATTTTTCTTGTTTTCTATTAATACAGGGATGGGGGCACGGTCTAGATGGGTTCGGTTTCCAAACAGATCACTTTCTTCCTTTTACAAATGTTTACCAGGGTGGAAGACACCTGTTCCCTCATTAGTGATCTGTCTGGACCCAATTTATTTACATGATTGATCATTCTAGCCAAATGATCCCTAAGATTACATATTTCTGGCATCCTTTCCCATTGTCCTATACCCCTTATTAAGTAAATTTTCCCTATATTCCTATTTCCACTTAGCAGCAGGTGAACATTGCTTTAACTATTTCCCCTTCTTTTGATTACTATCAGCTGCAATCACCTCCCTTTGTTGTTTGCCTTTTCATTCATGCTTTAGATTTGCCCAACCCATGTGAACTTTAGGGCCTTTTTTTGTCCTGGCTGTCTCTGATCCCGGGGTTGCGATGCTCCCAGTTTCTCCTCCCCTGCTCATCCTCAATTTTATTTTGTTTTTATTTATTTATTTATTTTTTGGATGGGGAGGGGCGGACTTTGGGCGCATCGGCGTCATGCCAGCATGCTGCATGTATGGCGTCCTAGGACGCAGTTGATTGCTGCTTGGCTTTTCCATCCCGCATGGCTGACTGGCCCAATGCGATGATGCATGACGTTAGTGGGGACACGCCCCCAGGAGGTGGGTATTTAGGTCAGATGGCTCTAGCAATCTCACTTCACACATCTCCATCTGATGAGAGGCTGCATGGATTCACACTAACTGGTAATTGATTTTTCCTATATAGGATCCATACCCCATGACCCCATAGTGATTGACAACCTTATTCATTCACTTTTTTTTCCTTTACCAGTACTCATATGTGTGCCCCTTGTGCGCCCACCTCACCCTTTGGCATTGTGTTGTGGCTGCTTTTGCTTCATCTGACTGATGTCCCACGTCTCTTTGTCCTTGGCTCTCCGCACCCATTGGTCTGCCCATGGACTTAGGGGGATCTATCCCTGCTTCAACTCCGGGGGAGACATCTTATCCCAGGACCACCATCCCCCTCCATATTTTGGAATGCAAGGGCTATTCCACTTTTGGCCCAACCTAAAGGTAATATACTATATAACATAAACTTGCTGATGCTGCTACTATGATCCAATCATATAGATTGCATTGATTCACCTGTGTTTATCCCTCCCCCCCCCCCCCTCTTTCTCTCTAGCTTATTGCTATGCACCCCACTCCTGATGACTGGCTTTAAACGCCAAGAAACGTGCGTCGAGTCCATGCTCAGGGATGCCAAGATCAAGCTTGCCCAAATATGTGTTTTTTTCATCATTGTGTTCACAACGACCAATTTTATTGTATAATCATGTCTACTGTATCTATATGTCAATATGTGGTGATTGCGTTTAATGGTCATGTCCTGGATTTTGAATATTTATTATATCAATGTTATTACATGTATTATGCCTTTGATTGCATGATCTCTGTATTATATATTATGATACAAATTACATTATCAAGTTTACATTTGATTCCTTCAATTTCTTTTTTGGATTGATCACCAAGCAATTTCCTTTGACCACAGAGATCTCCCTGATGGGACTGTGATAGATTCTTCATTGTTGATATCCTCAATAACTTTACAAACCCGTCCATGCCCCATTTAAAGTCCCACTGGTCCAATTTTTCTTGTTTTCTATTAATACAGGGATGGGGGCACGGTCTAGATGGGTTCGGTTTCCAAACAGATCACTTTCTTCCTTTTACAAATGCTTCAAAACTGCCCCACGTGCATTTACTGTGGCAGGGCGGCCCGGGTGTACGTGATTTTGTGCACACGGTTTAGGGGGGCGCACCGCTCATACTGTGATTGAGCAGGATCTGCCTGTGTTAAAAAGGCAAAAGGCAGATCTGTCAGGAAGGGAAAGAGAGATGGCGAATCGTCTCTCACCAAACTTTTACTTAACACGCAGTAACATGAGATTAGCAAAAGCAGCCCCAAGGTTGGCGCCAGTGGAATCGAACTTCCCTTTTATAGTGCCGTCGTACGTGTTGTACGTCACCGCATTTGAGAATGACGAGATTTTGTCTTGACAGTGTGTATGCAAGGAAAGCTTGACAAGATTCTCGTCGTGGAAAACTATGTTTCTTTTACGACCAGATTCTTGGTCGTGTGTACGAGGCCTTAGGGTGAAAAAGCACAAGGGTTTAGAACCATAAAGTGCTTTGGATAAAGACAAGTACACACTTTGTTCATGTCTGAGGTTTACAAACACTTTAAAGAAGAATATTGTGAAAATATAAAACCTTTATTGAATCCCCCATGGGACCCAGTACACATAGTACTTTGTCCCTTTCAAATTTGTGCAGTGGTTTTGAATTAAAATTACACTTTTAATTCTATCTGTGCTGGATGTAGCTCCACCCCAGGCTGAAACCCAATTTATAGGCATTCCTATGGGACAGTAAGCTATGAAGAAACCTCCACCCTGTTCATTCTGTAGCCCAATTAGGTGAAGCAATATATGTAATGGTGAAGCCCTGTGTTGCTCTCCTCCATAACTTTCTTTGTACTGAAAAAAGAGCTTCTAAACCCAAACCTGTCCATCCCACAGCCTCCTTTATTTTAGAGAGAGAAATTACAATAGTAACCGATGGTTTATGTTGGTATTATTTAGGGTTGTCCCGATAACGATACTAGTATCGGTATCGGTATCGATACCAAGCATTTCCATGAGTACTTGTACTCGGGGAAAATGCTCCGATGCTTCACACAATACCTGACTGTCCCTGCATCCTCCTCCAGTTCCCCCATCCGTGCTGCTTTTCCCCTCTGCGCTTTGTGTCCCCCTCCGTGCTGCTGCTGTCCTCCTCCGTTCTGCTCTACCCCTCCATGCTCTGTGTCCCCCCTCAATGCCGCTGCTATACTCCTATGTTCTGCTCTCCCCCTCCATGCTCCATGTCCCCCCTCCATGCCGCTGCTATCCTCCGTTCTGCTCACCCCCTCCATGCTCCATGTCCCCCTCTGTGCCGCTGCTGTCCTCCTCCATTTTGCTCTTCCCCTCCGTGCTGCTGCTTTTCCTCTCCGTGCTTGGTGTCACCCTCCATGTCCCCCTCTGTACTCTGTGTCACCCTCCATGTCTTTCTCCGCCCCTCTGTCAGGATGGAGAGCGGCGGTAGGAGCCGCTAAACCCATCTTCTACCTTTTCTGAATGAACAGAGTCAGTGATCTCTGACTATGTCCATTCACATAACTGAAACGCTTCAGTTTATGAATGAATAGGAGCTTCTGTTTCCTGTCCATTTATTTTCAGTGCAGCTGAGAAAGGGACTGGGGAATCTGTGTCCTTAGTCCATTTCTCTGTCTCAAAGGGGAGATGTCAGGAGTCTGTTAAGACCCCTGATATCTCACCAAAGCCCCCCAACAGGGCTAAGAAAAAAAATATTGCAATAAATAATAAAAATTATTAATTGTAAAAAATAATACAAATTAAAATAAAAAACACACTGACACTCCTCCCCCTTAAAGCGGAGGTCCACCCTAAATTTAACTATCGATCCAGCATACTGCTGACATGTGCAGTATGCTGGTTTTTTTTTTGTACTTATCTTTTTATCGAAAGTTTCTTTTCTGGCACCGAGCGGGGATTCCTTAAGGGTATAGGCGTTCCTAATGCAAGCCTCGTTGATTGACAGGCTAGAAAAGCACATCACGCCTTCCGAAAATAGCCGAAGTGACGCTCGGCAATTTACGGCGCCTGCGCAGTTAGCTCTACACAGTAGGCGCAGTCGCTGTATAGCGCCGTAAACAGCCGAGTGTCACTTCGGCTATTTTCGGAAGGCGTGACGTGTTTTACTAGCCCTTCAATCAAATAGGCTTGCCTTAGGAATCCCCGCTCAGAGCCACATAAGAAATCCTGATAGAACGATAAGTACAAAAAAAAACAGCATACTGCAGATGTCAGGAGTATGCTGGATCGAATGGCAGATAGATGATTTTTTGGTGAACCTCTGCTTTAAGAAAGCATTGTAAAAAAACAACAAAAAAATGTAAAAAAATTAAATTGTAAAATAAAAAAAAGTATCTGTAATTGGTATTGGCGAGTACTTGAAAAAAAGTATCGGTACTTGTACTCGGTATTTAAAAAGTGGTATCAGGACAACCCTAGTATTATTGACCACGCTGTAGAGGAGCGCCAACATTCACAATTAATAATAATAAAGTTAATTAAACTTCAGGCAATTTGTGGATAAAGATAAACACACCCCCTAGTGGCAGATCTTGACTGCTTGGACCACCCACATGTGTCTGTAAGCTACTTTACTCTCTATTTTCTCTCTGATTTTTTAATGTATTCGGTGTGCATAGTATGATGAGAATTCAATATAAACAACGTTTACAGCCACATAGAGCGCAGTTTAAAGTGGCTTTTTCTCTTAACATTTCCTTTGATTTATTCTTTAGTCCATATCTCTAGTTAATCCTATCGCGGCGTAAAAGTCAGGAGCAATAAAAAAAAAATATGCAGGTATCACAGTGTTTGTCACGTTTCATGAATTGACATTTCGGGCAAAAAAAATATAAATACGTTAAAATGATGTGGATAAGTAACTGGCAATCCTAAAGAGTAAGTATCAATTCTCCCTGTCAGCTTTAATTAAATTGTGCAAAGAAATAAAAATCTGCCGTTATGTAACGTTTACATTTCAGAGATTTGCATAGGAGATGGGCAAAATAATTGAATGCCACACATTCAGAAACCACCCACATACACAATCTGAAAGAGTTGCAATGAATAAATGACATATGCTAACCGCTCTCTAGTTTATGGCTTGCCTTCTCTTAATGAGGCTTTAAATGCAGATATTGAAAGAGTGACAGAGGGTATGGATTTCATGACTGCATCATTAGTTCAAGATAGTATGAAGACACTGGGTTTTATGCCAACATGCGTCTCCCACTGCAGCTGTATCATATGGCATCTAAGTGTTAACAGGTTTGTCGCATTTCCCTACAAGATGGAAATATGTCTTATAAAATGTGTGCAGTCATTTCATTCTTCTGAAACAGTGCATAGTAAAAATACAGAGCAGATGTTTAATATAGAATGCATCTCTGAAATCCAAAAATGTAATGTAAAGAAGGATAGAAAATAATCCACCCCTCCCCTCCACATTTATAAACTGACCTGACCCTTGACAAGTTGTCCACATTTTAGGGTGAGAATCGTTCTAACAGGTAGTTCCCAGTCCTCATACTGTCCACAGTGGAACCTCGGATTAGGAGCATAATCCGTTCCAGGAGAATGCTCGTAATCCAAAGCACCCCAGGGGCGGATCCAGGGAAATTGCCCCTTCCGAGAATGCGGGTTGGCATCACTGGGGTAAGAGAGCCAGCGGGTGGCTTTGCGAGTGACAGAGCCAGCGGACGAGAGAGATAGCCAGCGGGCTGGTGGCAGGTAACGTGGCATGTGACAATCTGCACCTGGTGACGTGGCAAGTGACAATCTGCATCTGGTGGCAGGTGACGTGGCATGGGACAATCTGCAACTGGTGGCAGTTGACGTTGCAAGTGGCAATCTGCACCAGATGACGTGGCATGTGACAATCTGCATCTAGTGACAGGTGACAGTGGCAAGTGACACACTCGGGGGTTCCCACTGATTCAGCATTATGGTGAGTTGAACTATTTCATTTTTTATAACAAAGTAATAATATAAATAATGTGCTTCAATCATCCTGACACCATAACAATCATGGTGCCGGTATGATTGAAGCGCCAACACCAACCATTGTCCCGATAAATTTACCCCCAAAAAAGTATTTTCTGGCAGTGCCCCTCCCAAGACAAGACTCTGGATCCGCCCCTGAAGCACCCGCATATCAAAGCAAGTTTACCTATTGAAGTCAATGGAAACTAAAATAATTTGTTCCGCATTGACTTCAATGGCATGCAATACCGCATGTGGGCAGAGGTGGGGGGCACAAGAGAGCCCCCTGAACACCGCTTTGGCCTGAATCCTGCTCATTTTGCGAGACAACACTCGCAAACCGAGTTAGTTTTTTTTTAAAATACAGTGCAAAACGAACTCGTTAACCGCGTTACTCACAATCCGAGGTTCCACAGTATACATATACAGTAAAAAAAAAAACATTGGGAAGCCTGCCTTTACACCAGGGGTCTCCAAACTGCGGCTAGATGTGGCCCCTTTGCCTTGTTTTATCTGGACTTTGGGGCCATAATTTCCCTCACTGACACCAACAAGGGGGCACAATTCCTCCCACTAATACCAATGAGGGGGCACTATTCCTCCCAATGAGACCAAGAGTTTTTCCCAATGACACAAAAAATTGGGCCCAATGACACCAAGGATAGGCCACAATTTCTTCCAATGACACAAAAAAATTGGGCCCAATGACATCAATGATGGGGCACAATTTCTCACAATGACACCAACAATGGGGCCCAATGACACCGATGATGGGCCACAATTTCTTCCAATGACACAAATATTCAATGATGGGGAACAATTCTTCCCAGTGACACCAACAATGGGGCAAAATTCTTCCCACTGACACCAATGATGGGACACAGCTACTCCCACTTAAACAAATGGGGCATTATTTTTCCCCCCACTGGTGTCAGGACCTTTTATACTCTCAATGGCCACAGTCCTGCCCCCCTAAATTCTGAAGTAAAGTAGACTGGCCCTTTGTTTAGAAGGTTTTTAAGAACCTTTCTTTACACACACCTGAACTTTAATGGCATCCCAGTCTTCTTAGTCTGTAGGGTTCAGTATTGAATTGGCCCACCTTTGCAGCTATAACACCTTCAACTCTTTTGGGAAGGCTGTCCATAATGTTTAGGAGTGTGTCTGTGGGAATGTTTGAATATTTTTCCAGAAGGGCATTTGTGAGGGCAGGAACTGGTGTTGGACGTGAAGGCCTGGCTCGCAATCTCCACTCTCCGTAAAAATACAGAGCAGATGTTTAATATAGCATACATCTCTGAAATCCAAAAATGTAATGTAAAGAAGAATATAAATTAAAATGAATCCAACCCCCCACTTATAAACTGATTTGACCCATGGCAAGTTGTCCACATTTTAGGGTGAGAATCATTCTAACAGGCAGTTCCCAGTCCTCATATTGTATATACACATACAGTAAAACCTTGGATTGGGCCATAATTCATTCCAGAAACTTGCTTGTAATCCAAAGCACTTGTATATCAAAGCAAATTTTCCCATTAAAAATAATGGAAACTCAAATGATTTGTTCCACAACCATTTATTCATAGGTCCTTTAGTCTATAGTCCATATAAAAAGATTATAGCAATGTGATAAGTCGTGTAACCATAAAATATCCCTCCACACATGGCAGCCTCTACAATGGGATTAGAAGCAAAATCCAGCAGGACCTCCAGAGTATAAAAGAGAAGAGAGGCACCTCTAGGTGTAGCAATATCATTACATTTAATGAAGGTACAACATTTAGCAACTCACATGGTTGATGATTAAAAGAGAGACATCTAAGTATGCAGGTATTCGTGGTAAAGCTGTCCACATCCATCCTCAGCACCGACGTCTCTCACCGACACCATCTGCAATCGTGACCGGGAAGACTACCATGCAGTTGCTTGCAGTCTCTGATCTAATTTATCCCAAAGGAGTCAGGACGCTCTCTACATTGCAGATAGAGAAAGGAGCTGTGTGTTAGTGGGCGTCCTGACTCTCCCGTAGTCCAAGGGAGGGCAGCGAGCACGACACTCCACACCAGGGAGAAAGCCTTGCATTACTGTGTGAAGTTACAGACAGAAGAACAGGAAGTGAGGATTTCTCAGAAGAAATAAGGACATTCAAAAGCAAAATGGAAGGATGAAGTAAGTGAAGGAGGACTGCACTAAGGTAAAGGAAGCTATTTAGGAGGAAAAAAAAGTGTACCTTTACAACCCCTTAAAGGTAATTACTGTAACAACTCAAATTTGCACTCACAGAAAAGGCACAATGTTGACATTTACCCCATTGATTTAGGTGAATGTGATTTTAAGTGAGACAAAATGATTAAATATTTGTTGTCTGGCGTGGCACTATGCACACAGAAGCTGAGCATAAACTATGAAAGGTGTATACAATGCTGGTAGGGGGCCTGGGCAAAAAGCCAAGGTACGGCCATGCCATCCATTTACAATATTTGACAAGCTAGGATTGTTATTAAGTACAGTTATCAGGACATTAACTAAAAAAACAAAGGTTTCTTTGTCAGAAGACTTGTATCTGAATTATAATTTGTAGTTTAATAATACTCTACTTAAATCAGAGAGGAATAAAAATGTAAATACAGTTAGCAGAACTATTAAATTCACAGGTATGGTAATTTAAGTTACTTAAAGGAAACTTTATAGACATTTCCATTCTTGACCATTCCTCATAAAAATGCTAGTTGCCTGATTTTATTGTATTTGATTTGTCTTAAATGCTTCCTTGGTGAGGATGAGCTAAGGTTCTTAGTTTAGACCAAATCCACAGAAAACTGTCAGGTGATAGCAGCCCGCTAACCCAAACAGCTGTGGCCGTGGAATTACATTGTCCAAATATGGCTGTGTGGCCATATAAGGTCAACGATGTCACCAGCATTCCTGCCCCCTTGTTAGGTGTGGCTATGGGATAAAGGGAAAACCGCCGCTCCAGACGACACTCTTCAGTGGTGAGTAAAGTTCAAAAACCCAAATGGGTGCAGGCAATGCGTGGTGCAATATAAGGAAAGAAAAATGGACAGCCGCATTACAATGGATGAAAAGACTTAAAAATAGTGCCTGTTTATTCCAGTCAAAAAACTAAAACAGCAAAAACAGCAAACAGTGGGGTAACAAAAGCTGACGCGTTTCACATCGACAACCGATGCTTAGTCATAGCATGGTGTGACTATGGGGCTATGGGGTGAGAGATTCCACTGCCCAAGCTGATTGGGCTGGTGGACTGCTTTTATGTGACAGTTTGCCACTCTGGGCCCAATCTAGGGGTGGGGGTGAAGGACAGAGTGTCAAGGGGCAGAGGATAGAAGCTCAGCAGGGCTAAAAATAGGGTCAGTAGTTTGTAGGGCAGTGAACAGAGGCCATCAGTATGTAGGGCAGTGTACAATGTGTTAGCAGGAAAGTGTGCAGGGTCAGCAGGGCAGTGTTCCCTGGGACAGAAGGGCAATGTACAGAAGTCAGTATGAAGTGTAAAGGGATTCAGTAGGACAGAGGAAACGGGTCAGCAGGATAGAGAATAGGGATCAGTGGAATGGAGGACAGGGTCAGCAGGGTGGAGAACAGGGATCCACAGGGCAAAGGACCAAAGTCAGTAGGGCAGTGAAAAGGGGGTCAACAGTGTAGAAGACAGCGTTCAGCACAAAAGTGGAAATGTGTCAGAAGGGCAGTGGACAGGGGGCCAGCAAGACAGAGGAGAGGGTTCAGCAGATCAGAGGACAGGGGTCAGCAGGTCGTAGGACAGGGGTCAGCAGGGTCAAGGTCAGGGGTCAGAAGGGCAGAGGATGGGTTGAGCAGGAGAGGGTACAGGGGTCAGCAGGGCAGTGAACAGAGGGCCAGCAGGGAAGTGGACAGGGCTCAGCAGATCCAAGGACAGGGGTCAGCAGGGAGAAGGACAGAGGTTAGTAGGACAGTGGACAGGGCTCAGCAGATCCAAGAACATTGGTCAGCAGAGCGGTGGACAAGGGTCAGCAGAGCGGTGGACAAGGGTCACTGCACGCAGGGCACTCCACAGAGCTCTTCTTTCCTCCAACACAGGACATAGCTGTGTCTATAAGAAAATCCAATATTAGTTATGTGCGGTGTAGGGTGGGGGAGCTTTGCTGAGTGCCCTGTGCCCAAGTGTCAGAAACCATGAATCAGACCAAGACAGAAATACATTTAAATCACACTTGTTTAATAATAATAATAAAAAAGATAAACAGAGTAAGCGTAGTCAAAACATAGCCAGAATTCAGGAACCGGGTCGGATAATCAGCCAAGCCAAATGTCAGAGAGCCAGAGATAAATGTAGTAGAACAGCAAGCAGGATCTGGAGCCAGAAGAAATGTCAGTCAAGCAAGTATTCAACAGGAACGCAGGAGATGTGATGTTGACCAAGGTGAATGCAGAGAGCATCTGAGCAGGACGGCTTAAGTAGGCAGGACTGACGAGCAGGATATCATCAACAAGTGAGTCACTGTGGAGAGATATGAGCTGGCAAGTAGCCGACAGCTGAGCGGCAATCTCAGAGAAGGAAGACCTGAACCCAGCCCTGACATCAAGCTGTGTGCAGGGTGGGGATGGGAGGAGGAGATTAGCATGCTGGGAATAGCATCCATGGTAGGGGGTACAACTGAAATCTGGGGGGTGCAGCTTACCCCAGAATCCCCCTATATTCAGGCCATGTTGCCGGGAGTTTGGGACAAACTTTACTAATCCCTATTTGTAAGTTACTGACCTGGGACAAGTATAGAGATATATAATATGTTTTAATGCTTTTGTAACAATCATGCATGTTCTGTGTCTGTGACTCAAAAATAATTGATCCCAGGCACAGCCAGTCAACAAGCATCTTTCGTAGAAGGCCAGCAATGGCAGCCACCAAACTTATTTTATGACAGGGTCCCTTTAAAGCTTTAAAAACTATAAGAGGCCTTGTGTCAAAGTACAATAGTATGTAACAGTGGGTGAGGGTCCTGAGTCATCATTGGAATAGGGGGATATCATCCTTATGAAGTATGTGCTTGTCCTACTATAGACACTCAAGTATCTCCCTATTGTAGTTTTAAATATATTTTCACATATAGGATACAAGCACGAGCCAAAGGAAATGATCATTCCATCTGAAATCATTACTTGATTATCAGCAGAGTAGCCAGCTCCCCAGTGAGTGACAGGTGAGAGAAACTCCACATAGCCTCATTAGACCATTGCATGTACTCCAAAACTCAATTTCTATGCCATAATTGACCAAAGAACACTAAGTAAATTGCAATCAGCTATCTTGGTCCTCGTCCTCAATCAAGACGTGTCCCAATCAAAGCAGCCAGCCTAAAACTCCCAGATTTTAGAAAACGTGGCACTTGTCTCTGACCACACATGCAATACATTTGCCATTTTAATCATAATTCATATAAAAAAATAACTTCATAGCTGAAAGCTAAATACGTGCAGTAATTGCTATCTGATTTTTACACTTTTTCATATTTAGCCATCATTTTCATACCACTTTACACAGAAGGGTGTAGCATACATACCATGGAATTCAACAGAAACTTGCAAATTTGGAACACGCAGAAGACTTAGGATAGTGAAGACCTTGAAACTTACATTCTGAGAGTCATTACAGAATTACAAAGTTACTCAACCCATACATCAATTGTGAGAAGGTACATTAGTTAATTAATCCATCGTTAGCCATGGTGGCAATGGTAGTAGGTCTCAATTTAGATAGTAAAGCCCACTAACAGCTGCAAAAGGAAAGTAAATCTGCAGGGCATTCAAACAACTAAGCTTTACAATTTTTTAAATAAGTGATTATATCTAAATAACAATGAGTAGTGACTGTGGATCATTGTGTGCCCTGTACAGATGCACCACATTGAGACAAATGGCTTCTAATTGTGTATAATTCTGCTGAAAAGGGGGTCAGTTTAGATGCATTGCAGTGTATCTGAAGCATGAAAGGGAGAATCTAATGAATAGCAGCAGAAAAAAATGACTACAGGACAAGACAGACACAAGTGTTCTGCTATCTGAATCCTTATACCCATCAGCAGTAAGCCAACAGGACAAAATTAGCATGACCCACAACTTTTAGAACAACAGGCAAAGATGATGGTCATCAGGATTTCATGCATCATATTCCTGTACCTTTTATGGGTTACCAGAGGTACAGATGGGTGGGTGTCGGCCAAACAAAAATGTTGAAATTGACATCCTAACTAGGCACGTTATTGGGTATTGGCCAAACATAATTTTACAATGGACTTCCTAAATTGTGCAAGTCATTGGGTGCTGGCCAAACATAAATATTACAATGGACATCCTAACTGGGCAAATCGTTCCGTTCTGGGCAAACAAAAATGTTACAGTGGACAACCTAACTGGGCAAATCATTGGGTGCAGGGCAAACAAAAATATTACAGTGGACATCCTAACTGGGCAAACCATTGGTCTTGAACACCAAGATACTGGCATTGGAAGTTTTACAATAGACATCTTTACTTGGCAAATCATTGGTGTTGGACAAACAAAAAATATTACAATGGGAGTCCTACCTGGGAAAATCATTGGGTGCTGGCCAAAATTTTACAATGGACAGCCCAACTGGCAAATCATTGGTTTTCAACACCAAGATTCTGTCATTCTAAGTTCTCAGCCTAGTGTAATTCTTACTTTCTAAATCAAAGTAAGAATTACAGTTTACACAAATATTGAAACTGACAGCCTAACTAGGCACAGTATTGGGTGTTGGTCAAACATAATTTTACAATGGACTTCCTAACTTGGGCAATTCATTGGGTGCTGGCCAAACAGAAATATTACAATGAACCTCCTAACTGGGCAAATCATTAAGTTCTGGGGAAACAAAAATGTTACAGTGGACATCCTAACTGGGCAAATCATTGGGTGATGGCCAAACAAAAATATTACAATGACTATACTAACTGGGCAAATCATTGGTGATGGCCAAACAAAAATATTACAATGGATATCCTAACTGGGCAAATCATTGAGTGGTGGCCCAACAGAAGTTTTACAATGGACATCATAACTGGGCAAATCATTGGTGTTGACCAAACAAAATATTACAATGGACATCCTAACTGGGCAAATCATTGGTTTTCAACACCAAGATACTGGCATTGTAAGTTTTACAATAGACATCTTTACTGGTCAAATCATTGGTGCTGCCCAATCAAAACATATTACCATGGACATCCTAGCTGGGCAAATCATTGGGTTCTAGCCAAACAAAATATTACAATGGACTTCCTAACTTGGGCAAATCATTGGATTCCAGCCAAACAAAATTACAATGGCCAGCCCAATAGGTCAAATCATTGGTGCTAGCCAAATTTTACAATGCATATCTTATCTGGGTAAATCATTGGATGCTGGCCAAACAAAATAAGTGCTTGTTATACTGGCTGGAGAGGACGGTGGCGGAGGATAATATTTGGCAGTGACGGCTGGTGATCCATCTGTTGGGGGGGGGGCGGCAGACAGACCTGGCCACAGAACCCCCCCCCCAGTTGCTTCAGCCCTCCACCCCACACTAATCCCCCAACGCTGGAGTCTGTCACCACACACCATTGACAGCACCGCCCACCCCTGGTCGCCAGCTCGCACCTCTCGCCCGCCAGGCCTCCGTCAGCCCCCACTTACCCTGTGCATGGCACAGCTGCAGCGACTACTTCCCCATTCCATCTCCATCATGTCCCATCGCTTCCCCTCCACTGATATTAAGAGCATGGAGCAGGGCCTGGAGGAGTGGGAAAGGTGTTGTGAGTTGTTCAAAAGTAAAAAAAAATTGAAAATGTGAACTAGCCCTGTAATTTTATTACAGGTTAAAGCCCAACTTAGCTTTGTTTTAAATTAGCTAACATCATTCTAAATGCATTAAAAATGGTGGTTAAAGTCTTAGACCTCGTACACACGACCATTTTCCTCGACAAAATCCATGAAGAAACTTGGTGGCAGAGCTTTTTTGCCGAGGAAAACGGTGGTGTGTATGTTTGTCTCGTCGGGAGTCTCAATCTCTCGTCGGGCTGGTTTTCAACGAGAAACACGTTCGTGTGTATGCTTAGAAACCCGCACATGCTCAGAATAAAGTATGAGACAGAAGCGCACCTTCGGTAAAAGTAGCGTTTGTAATGAAGATAGCACATTCGTCACGCTGTAACAGACAGAAAAGCACAAAGACTGATAAGCGTGAATCGTCTCTCACCAAACATTTACTAACACAAAATCAGCAAAAGCAGCCCCAAGGGTGGCGCCATCTAAATGGAACTTCCCCTTTATAGTGCCGTCGTACGTGTTGTACGTCGCCGCGTTTGAGAACGACAAGATTTTGTCTTGACAGTGTGTACGCAAAGAAAGCTTGAGAAGAATCTCAACAAGCCTGAGAAGGAACTTGTCGAGGAAAGCGATGTTTCTTTTACGACAAGTTTTTCGGTCGTGTGTACGAGGCCTAACAGTTTGCTTTCTTTAGAAAGCATCCACACTCTATGGGCCAGATTCAGGTAGATGGGAGCATCTTTGCTCTGGAGTAACGCTTCTCATTTACGTTACTCTGCCTAAATTTTAGGAGCAAGTGCTGTAATTCACAAAGCACTTGCTCCTAAAGTTGCGGCAGCACATCGCAAATGAGCCGGCGGAATTCAAATTGGGTGGGTTCGGGGCGTGTATTATTTAAACTAAGCGCAATCCCGCGGCGAACGTACTGCGCATGCGTCGAGTGTCAATACATCCCAGTGCGCATGCTCCAAATTCTGTCAGTGAACGTCAATGACGTCACATCCCCATTCATGAATGTTTTACGCAAACGACGTGAATTTTTTTTTTCCCAACGCGATGACGACGGCTATACTTAACATAGGATACTCCACTAGGGGGCTGCTTTATCTTTACGTCGCGTATCGCTTACGGAAACGTCGGAAAGTCACTGCGTCGCGCCCGAAAATGATCGTGAATTTCCGATTCCCGCTGATTAACATATTTTTTCAGCGTTAATCAGCGGGAACGCCCCCGGCGCCATTTTTAAATTAAATTTGTGATACGATGGCGGAATTCAATTGCGCCGATCGCATCGGAACACCAACCCGGTGTTTCTTGTTTTCTGGTTACAGAAAACAGAAACGCTGGGTTAAAGTGACAGTTAGGCTGGAGTATCACAGATACTCCAGCCTAACTCTACCTGAATCTGGCCCTATGTAGTAAAGTCTATGTCCTGTCAGCATACTGCAAAGATGACTACTTCAAAATAGGGTGGGCTCGGGGCGCAGAGCACTGCGAACCAAGCCAACCCAGGTGTGTTACAATAACGAATGTATATTCGCTATTGTAACACTAATCCTCCTCCTGGCCAATCAGGAAGCAGGTCTTGAGACCCATCACTCGATTGGCTGAAAAGACAGGCGATCCTATTAGACGCCTAGTAGGAGAAGAGGAAAGGCCTAGCCACTGTGATGGAGCAAAGCACACAGGAGCCACTGCCCGATGCCCAATGACCGCCACCTGGATGGGGTAAATGCCGGACTGACCGTCAGACAGCAAGCGGGCGAAGGGGTTTGAGGTGCCACCAGTCGCCCGGGGGAGTGGTTGTTTGTTGCCACCCCATAAAATAAACACCAGCCACCACTATATATGTATGTGTGTGTGATTCTGCACAGAACAAAGAAAAAAACCTGGAATCTGATTGGTTTCTGTGCAACGATGCACCAGATTTTGCACTCTACAGTTTAAATAAATCAACCCCATTGTGTTTAATAATTTAGATAAACACACGATATATCTTAGTTCTAAAATTTTTGTAGATTGCATTTTTTTAAAAAAAAAATCATTCTATATAAAGGAAGATACAGTATATAGTTAATTTTCTTGCTCGTGTATCTAGTGCAGGCTCTGTGATGCAAATTCGCACCTCTTTATTAGAATATCAAAGATAATACTTTCACTCTTTCTTTTTGACTGCCACTCAGCAGACAATATAGTAATATTCTATTAATTAACAAATCACACGTTTGGTATTTATTTTGACAGATTCCCATTTGTGTAATCTACACATCTATATAACATATTTCCCAGCATGCAAAAAAAATATAATATGCAAACCAGTACCTCCTGAATACTTGCTTGATTTTACAAGAAACACGAGTGCAAACTTGAAAATAGTCTTCATTAAAATATATAACAATAATTAAATAGATAATTATGATAATGGTTATTGTTGTTATGTTTTACTGTTTTTATTGCAACCCCTGCTGTAGTACTATTGATTTTTATGTGATTATGAAATCTTTTTAGATTATAAATGCACTACTACTGAAAGCAATTGCAAACCCTAACATATACCCAAAGAAGTGATCAGCTTCAGGTGATACAAAGAGACAAAACAAGTTCTCCTGCATAAGTTGTACCTGTTTATTCGCGTGCACTCTCTCTCTCCTCTACATCTGTTCAAAGTCAAGAATTGAAACAATATTTTTGGGCTTTAGAAGGCAGAGGGTGGGAATCTGATGTTCTACACTGAACAGAATAGAGCAGAGAGATGAGTGTAATATGAGACTTGAGTGGAGGTAATGGGCACAACCCCCTCTAAACAAGCTCATAGGGAAAACATGCACAGCTGAGGCAGTCAGTCACCTGCTGCATGTTGGGGGCTGTCTGTCAGTCGTCTGGACTGTCTGAAATGATTCATTGAGATAGCACAGGATTGAAAGAAGAGACAGAAAATACACTAGGTTCATTGAATAGAGGTAAGTACACACTATAGAAGGATATGCTTTGTTAATTTTAATTTCAAAGGTTTACAACCTCTTTAACCCTATAGAGCTGGCCTTTGCCCGTCCTTTATAATGAGGTGAAGCGGGACAGGCAGGGCTTATGGGCATGTGATCACCATAGGTGAGCGCAGCCTATTGCATTAGGGCAGGGGTGCCCAACCTTTTGAAGAGTGAGGGCCACTTAAGCAACTTGGTAACAGTCGGGGGCCACAATGAGCGGAGCAGGCAGATAACAGGTAACGGCTACCCTATAGGCCCTTTGATCCACCCTGATGGAAGTGGACAAATTCCCTTCTGTTTTTCGGATTGGAGGTAGGTGGGCGTAAACAAACATCTGTCACTCTATAGAGGTGAATTGATGGTCCCATTTGGTCCAGCTGGTCGTGTGAAAAGGGCCTAAGCCTGATGTGCTGCGGTTTACCCACACTGCTGGTGCAGCGTAGTGCACCTGTGTCTATCCTGCGGGTTAGCTGAACTTTGCCATAAACCCCGTCTGTGGCAAAAGCCAGCGCTGTAGAGGAAGCATTGGCTTATGAGGCTCTGCTCCGCAGCCACTTTCTTTCTCTACCACCAGCTTCATTCACAACACTGATGCTAAGGTATGGCGGGTTGGCAACCTGCGATCTGGACTTGCCAACTCGCCATTCCAGAGCAGGAGGTCGCGGGCCAGATCAGAGGGCTCCGCGGGCCACATGTGGCAACGGGCCACTGGTTGGCCACCCCTGCATTAGGGTGTGCACCACAAAGCAAAAAACACACATAAATGCCACCTTCTGTCACAGGGAGGAGCCTCTGGTGGTGGGTGCCAGTTGATTAGGAGCATATTACATTACACCCTAAATGCGAGTGTAATGCGTTCCTAAAGTTGGACCTAGCCTTTAATATAATGGGGCATTCACACTGGCCACTGGCATCCCACAACCACCCACCTAGTGCCGCCCCTGGATAATGCTAATTCACATGGGGTGATTAGGATGTGCCCAGGCACATCCGGCACACCCTGTGCGCATGCCTATGGTGATCACCATGATTGGCTATCACAGCGGTCATATGATCGGAAAGCTCCCTATTGCAAGCAGCGAACGAGAGCTTTCCGTTAGCCGTTGGTAACTGTGGTGGGAGCGCTCAGGGTATGCACTCTCGGCACAGCTCTATCTGCGTTATTGCATGCAAATAAGCGCCCGCCTCTGTGCCAAGGCCCGTCCTCGGAGAAGCTGCATATTTGCATGTGCTTAGCATACCCTCCTCTCTTGAACATACTGCCCAATGTCATTCCCTTCACACACCTCTCCTACACATACTGCCCACTGCCATTCCCTCCACACACCTTTCCTGTACATATTTCCCACTGTCATTCCCTCCACACACCTCTACTACACAAACTGCCAACTGTCATTCCCTCCACACACCTTTCCTGTACATACTGCCCACTGTCATACCCCCCAAACTCCTCCCCTGTACAAACTGCTTATTGTCATACACCCCAAACTCCTCTCCAAATACTACCTACATACTATCATACCCTCCAAATGAATTCAACAATGTACTATCCTCAACTTTGCCTTTTCTAGAATGGACACCCTTTAGCTAGCTGGAACAAAAACACAAGTGGAGGTTGTAGTACTAATAGCAGTAGCTGTCTGAAGCACCTCTCCTACACATACTGCCAACTGTCATTCCCTCCACACACGTCTCCTACACATACTGCCCACTGTCATTCCCTCCACACACATCTCCTACACATACTGCCCACTGTCATTTACTCCACACACCTCTCCTACACATACTGCCCACTGTCATTCCCTCCACACTTGTCTCCTACACATACTGCCAACTGTCATTCCCTCCAGGCCTCCACACACCTCGTCTGCACATACTGCTCACTGTCATTCCCTCCACACACCTTTGCTGCACATACTGCCCACTGTCATTCCCTCCACACTTGTCTCCTACACATACTGCCAACTGTCATTCCCTCCAGGCCTCCACACACCTTGTCTGCACATACTGCTCACTGTCATTCCCTCCACACACCTTTGCTGCACATACTGCCCAATGTCATTCCCGCCACACACCTCTCTTACACATAATGCCCACCATCATTCCCTCCAAACACCTCTCCTGCACATACTGCCCACTGTCAACCCCCCCCCCCCACTGCTGTTATACATTTCACAAATCTCTCCTGCAAATACTACCCACTGTCATACCCTGGACATTCCTCTTCTACACACACTGCTCATTGTCATACCCTACACACTTTTCTCCTGCATACACTGCCCATTATCCTACCCACCACACTCCTCTCTTGTACATACTACCCACTGGCATATCCACCACACTCCTCTTCTGTACATACTGTCCACTCTACCATCTACATGCCTCTTCTACACATACTGCTCACTGTCATATTCTCCACACTCCTCTTCTATACATTATGACCATTTTTATACCCTCCGCACTCCTCTCCTACACTTTCATACATGCCACATGCCTCTTCTACACAAATTGCTCACAGTCATATACTCCACACTCCTCTCCTGTACATACTGCCCAGTGTTATACCCTCCACATGTTTTTCCTACACTATCATACCCTATACACTACTCTTCTACACATATTGCTCACTATAAAACCCTCCACATTCCTCTCCTGTACATACTGCTTACTGTCATATTAGCAACACTCCACTCTTGTACATACTGCCCACTGTCATATCCGCCACACTCCTCTCCTGTACATACTGCCCACTGTCATACCTGCCAGACTCCTCTCCTGTACATACTACTCATCAAACTGCTCACTATCATAACCTTCACACTGCTCTCTTGTACATACTGCCCACTGTCATACCCCCACACTCCTCTCCTGTACATACTGCCCACTGTCATACCCTCCACACTCCTCTCCTGTACATACTACTCATCATACCCACCACAGTCCTCTCCTGTACATACTGCCCACTGCTATACCCTCCACACTCCTCTCCTGCCCATACTGCTCACTATTATAGCCTCCAAACTCCTCTCCTGTACACACTGCCCACTGTCATACCTACCACACTCCTCTCTTATATATATTGCCCACGGTCATACCCTCCACACCCCTCTCCTGTACATACCACTCATTATCATGCCCACCACACTCCTCTCCTGTACATACTGCCCACTGTCATACCCCCCAAACTCCTCCCCTGTACAAACTGCTTATTGTCATACACCCCAAACTCCTCTCCACATACTACCTACATACTATCATACCCTCCAAATGTATTCAACAATGTACTATCCTCAACTTTGCCTTTTCTAGAATGGACACCCTTTAGCTAGCTGGAACAAAAACACAGGTGGAGGTTGTAGTCCTAATAGCAGTAGCTGTCTGAAGCAGCAAGCGTAAAATAGATGAGCTATACTACTGTATATTGTACACAGCAATAATTAGGCTTAAAACTAGAGTAGATCATTATCCTAATGAGTCATGTGCATTGTTAATCAAGGAAGAATTCTTCTTCTTGTTGTTCAGTGAATAGTTCTAGTTATTCATGACCACGCAGGCAACAAAAACTGGGGGGGGAGTATAAATAGCCATTGTAATTTTCTAGATAAAATGGTGCGTGGGGCATCAAGCCATTTCACAAGGATATAAACCAATATAAAGCAATAATCTATGGCAATGGAAATACGCTGTATATGAAAGGAAGTCATATGGAAAATAAAAAAATATATATGGTGACAGTGACCTTCAAAAAATAACTTTTCGTGAAATGTCATGGTAATAAAGACACTGCTATCCATAGCGCTAATTATCTCGGGATAGTCACTTTGACTCCAGCAGACTGAGACTTCTCGTAGTAACTGGGTTAAATCAGAGTTTTAACTTATTCCATCATATTGTTCAAGACACAGAAAGAAAAATAATATTTACAACACGGAATTATGGGGGAAAAAAATATATTTTGTACTATATTGCATAAAAATCCTAGAAAAGCCCCTGGTGTTTTGGGGAATGACAAAGATGTCTTCGATGCATTGGTTATTTCATTTTTCTACATCCCTTGAGTTTTCGCTTCGGAGTTTTCAGAAATTCAGTTCTGTTTTAGGCATTTGATGACATTTTTAGATCTCGAAATGTGATCTGCCTGGTTATATGTTTGCAAGGTCCCCAGGTCTGCTTTGTTGGCCTTTTGCATTTTCTTACATATATTACAATTCTGCATAGTTACACTGCTGTGTTTTCTGTGATTCTGTACGGTCTAGTACAAACGCAAAATGAACATAAACATACAATAATTCAATGTTAAAAAAAAAATCAATAGGGCAAAAGGTAAGATGGCTCTGGCTGCAAGAACTATGAACTGAAATTAAAAAGGGAATGTTGACAACATACGATCCGCTTCCAGATGGAAGCATGTGAAACAGAAGTATTGTTTTATGGGTTAAATCATAATCTGTTGAGATCTGATTATTCATCTATTCCCAATATAATTGGCAAAGGATACAAGCAAACATTATATTTGCACTACTCTCAAGCCTCGTACATGCGCTCGGTTTACTCGGCAAGAACCAACAAGAAAACTGCTGGCAGAGCTTTCTTGCCGAGTAAGCCGAGCGTGTGTACGAAGCTTTGGCCTCATACACACGACCATTTTCCTCGGCAAAATCCATCAAAAGAAAATGCTGGCTGAGCATTTTTGCAGAGGAAAACGATTGTGTGTATGTTTTGCTCTCATTTTTCTCGTCGGGAGTCTCAATTTCCTCGTCGTGTTAGAAACCCGCGCATGCTCAGAATAAAGTATGAGATGGGAGCGCGCTTTCGGTAAAAGAAGCGTTCGTAATGGAGATAGCACATTCGTCACGCTGTAACAGACTGAAAAGTGCGAATCGTCTCTCACCAAGCTTTTACTTAACACGCAGTAACATGAGATTAGCAAAAGCAGCCCCAAGGGTGGCGCCAGTGGAATCAAACTTCCCCTTTATAGTGCCATTGTACGCATTGTACGTCAGCGCTTGAGAACGAGGAGATTTTGTCTTGACAGTGTGTATGCAAGGAAATCTTGACAAGATTCTCGTTGAGGAAAACAATGTTTCTTTTACAACGAGATTCTCGGTCATGTGTACAAGGCCTTTCAGGTTTCTCGTCAAGAAAACTACCTAAAATCTTGACGCGAAAAATAGAGAACCTGCTCTCTATTTTCTCATCGTGATTCTCTGCAGTGTTTTCCTGCCGAGAAACCGAGAGTGTGTATACTTACCTGTCGCCGTGGAAACCCTCTCATGCTCAAAATGACTTTGATGCATGTGCGGTAGCTTCCTAGGCATAGGTAGGGTGCAGCAAGATGGTGGCGAAGGCATCCAATGTGACGAGCGCATCTTAGTACGTGATGACGTCATTGCGTTCTTGCCTTCCAAAAGAACCGTGGTTCTTTTGAAAGGAGTGTCTGTACACTCGGGCAGCAAGAGATTCTTGCCAAGAATCTCATCAGGAAAAACAAGGGTTTTTTTCCTGACAAGATTCTGGCCTGTGTGTACAGAGCTTTAAAGTGAGGCCTCGTACACATGTCCGAGGAACTCGTCATTTTAGACACATTGTTTTCCTCGTCTAGTTCCTTGTTAGGCTTGTCGAGGAACTCGAGAAGCTTGCTTTGCGTACACACTGTCAAGACCAAATCTCCTTGTTCTCAAACGCGGTGACTTCACCACATACTATGGCAGGGGAAGTTCAATTCCACTAGCACAACCCTTGGGGCTGCTTTTGCTAATCTCATGTTACTGTGTGTTCGGTAAAAGTTTGGTAAGAGACATTTTCACTTTTCAGTCTGTTACAGCGTGACAAATGTGCTATTTCCATTACAAATACTACTTTTACGGAAGGTGAGCGGGTTTCTAAGCATACACAGGCTTGAGTTTCTCGTCGAAAAGCAGCCCGACGAGGAACACGACAAGCCAATTTGGACTCCCGTCGAGGAAAAAGAGAACTTGCTCTCTTTTTTGCTCGTCGAGTTCCTCGACAGTTTCCTCGATGAAAACATACACACGACCGGAAAACGGTCGTGTGTAGGAGGCCTAAGTGTAAACACTAGAGCATTTCACATTCTGACCCAAATCGTCAATTTTTAATGTTGGAGGGGGGTGTATTTTTAAGAAAGCTAAATTTGACATGTTGCTGTCGTATCTGTGGGAAGTACTTGAACAATATTTGGACAATTTTGTCTATTTACAGAGAAGTTCTTCACTTGTAATTTTATTGATTTAACCACTTGCTTACTAGGCACTTAACCCCCCCCCCCCCCCCCCCCTGTTGCCCAGACCAATTTTCAGCTTTCAGTGCTGTCGCACTTTTAATGACAATTGCGGGATCATACAACACTGTACCCAAATGAATGAATGATTTTTATCATTTTTTTCCCCCACAAATAGAGCTTTCTTTTGGTGGTATTTGATCACCTCTGCGGTTTATATATATCTTTTTTTTATATTTTGTTACATTTTGCAAACAGGTAATTTTTCTCCTTCATTGATGTACGCTGATGAGGCTGCACTGATGGGCACCGATAGCCTGTACTGTTGGGCACCGATGGGCTTTACTGATGGGCACCGATGGGCTGCATTGATGGGCATTGATAGGGCAGCAAGGGTGGGCACTGGTGAGCACTGATAGGTGGCACTGGTGGGCACTGTGAGGTGACACTGAAAGGTGACACTGATGGGTGACACTGAAGGGTATTGATAGGTGGCACTGGTGGGCACTGTGAGGTGACACTGAAAGGTGACACTGATGGGTGGCACTGAAGGGTATTGATAGGTGGCACCGGTGGGCACTGAGAAGTGACAATAATAGGTGGCACTAATAGCTGGCAGTGATAGCTAGCAGTGATGGGCACTGATAAGTGGCAGTGATAGGCACTGATCAGCACTGGTACGTTACACTGATAGGCAGCACTGCTAGGTGGCACTGATAAGGCACTGATTGGAACCACTGGTGGGCATTGATAGGTGGCACTCGTGGGCATTGATAGGTGGCATTTGTGAGCACTGTGGGCACTGGCAGGCAGTAATTGTGGGCACAGATGAGGCAGATGTGGTTAAAGGTGTAAGGAGAAACAGGATCATAAGCAATTGTAATAAGTACAAACGTTATGTAAGGGAATTCCATTACGGCGACTTGCTCATAGATATGGACATGACTTCGCTAATAGAAAGGAACATAGGCAGATTGCTAATAGAAAGGAACATAGGCAGATTGCTAATAGAAATGAGCATAGGACCATTGCTACATGTGCACACATGCGAGAGCGTGCCCACAGTTTCTGGCGCCATAAATTTCAAATATATATATAAACTCTATGCTAATTTATTACTTTTTTTCTTTTCTTAGAGCACGAACTTTTATAACTCAATAAATATTTTAATTATATCTCATATATATATATAATTTCATATTATTTATACTGTGTATATGTGTGTGTGTATATATATATATATATATATATATATATATATATAAAACAACAAGAATGATTACAATAATAATAATATGTTATATATTGTACAATAATAATAATAATAATAATAATAATAATAATCTATTATATAATAATAATAATAATAATATATGTTATATTGTACAAGAATGATAATAAACTATTATATATTGTACAAGAATAATAATAATAATTTATTCTATATCGTACATTTTTAACTGCTTTGCATAATGTATTTCCACTTCATTTAGTTGAAAGTTTACATCTCAAATTGGATAAACTGATGATATATTTAGCATAAAAATAGGGCTAGGTGGGTAATTATTTTCTGTAGTAACATTACATGACTTTATATGTAAATTTCAACACCATTTTACAAATGAAGCCCGTGTTTAAACTGCACCGCATTCTAATTGTGGAAATTATCTGGCATTCTATACACAGATTTGCAAACACATCAGATCCTATCATAACGTAAACTGAACTTTACTAGTCCTATAAACCTATCTATTGATTCTAAGTGTGAAACGTCTCGGAGGAGGTGTCAATTTAAAGGTTTTACATTTTAAACTCAATTAGATTGTCAGTATAATAATTGTTCTTTTTAGTTTTCCTTAACAAAACTAGACAGTTGATAACACATTTTTAAGTGGGGACGTTGAGAAATTGGTGTAGAATGTGTTATGCCACCAGTAAATAGACACAGTGAGTAGAGTTAATCATTTGGCGACCAGTTCAGTGTGCAGGTTAACAGTTGTCACTTTTAATTTTGAGAATAAATTCCTGAAATCCAGCGCATAGTGTTTCTTGGCTGTCATGCTGCGTTATTAAGAACAAGCAAGGTATACTTTCGCAGGCAGAGGTAGACGATCCCATGTATGTTGGGCTAGGGAGTGATTTTCTAAACTGTGTAAATTTTACTCCAGCTCATTGAACCCTTGGGACTCATTTAATAAACTATATAAAGTTACTGCTAGTTCAGAAAACTCACATTTTCTCTAAATGAGAAAATAAAAAATCTCATCATTTATGTTTTTGTAAAGCTTAACTGTCACCTACTGAAAATTGTATATAATGTGTACACATTGCAAATTGTACATAATTGTATATTTATATTGCACATCAATTCCTAAATGTTGACACATATATTGCTTGTCTCCTAACATTTGGCATGCTGTTCTAAGAAGGCTTTATTATTGTTGTAACGGAACATCCCACACTCCGCTTGAGTGCTTCTGTCATATACCACTTCCTATCAGTCTGGATACAGATATGAGATATTCCAGCTGCTCACAAGCACACAACGACACGAGACTTGTTTGTCTGCTGAACATGGAGTGTTTAATAGAACCAAGAATACAACCTTATATACAGTTTAAAGAGGAGGTAACCAGAACATAAATTAACATGAGCTAATTAACTAATTATCTACCCAGACTAGGTGACTCATAGATATGACCTTTCAGGGTAGACGTCACGTCTCCTCGCTCACCTGCTGTACAATACACATTATCGTAATTGTAAACACAGGACATCTTCACACAATAGCACATAGAACAAACAGATGGCTGGAGGTGATGGCATTAGCATCTCTTACACTGTATGTCCCAACAGTATGAATCAGTCACTCTAATGGCATATATAGGGTCACAGGCATACAGCTCACAAAGAGCACAGTTCCCCAAATGCCAGGGCGTGTGATCGCAAGGCAAGAGACGAGCATTCAGTCCCCTCCAAAAGCCTCTGTCCCAGGTGACTCTGTCACAAATATTATTATTATTATTATAGTACACGATTTATATAGAGCCAACAGTTTACGCAGCGCTTTACAATATAGAGGGGGGACAGCACAATTACAGTACAGTTCAAAACAGAAGGTACAGGAGGGCCCGGCTCGTAGAGCTTACATTCTAAATGGAGGGGGTGGTGGTACAAAAGGTAATAGCTGCAGAGAATGATTTGATGGGGGTGGCACGGGACAGTTGTTAGGTGGGTGTGGGATAGGCTTCCCTGAATAAATGAGTTTTCAGAGATCTCCTAAAGTTGGATAGGGTAGGGGCTGATCAGATATACCGGGGCAGTGAGTTGCTGAGGATGAGAGACTATGGAGAAGTCCTGAAGGCCAGCATGGGAGGAGATAACAAGGGAAGTAGAGAGCCGGAGGTCCTGGGAGGAGCAGAGGGGACGATATCTGCAGATGAGGTTGGTGATGTAGATGGGGGCGATGTTGTGAATGGCCTTCTATGTTATGGTTAGCATTTTGAATTTTACACGGTGGTGTAGGGGAAGCCAGTGAAGTGATTGGAAGAGAGGAGCAGAAGTCAGGGATCGGTTAATAAGGTGTATTAGTCTAGCAGCAGACATCATAATAGACTGGGGGGAGGAGCCTGCGTAAGGGTAAGCCATTAAGAAGAGAGTTGCAGTATTTGAGGCGGTAAATAATTAAAGCGGGGTTCCGGGCATAATTTCTTATTTAATTTCTTTGCAAGCTAAAATTAATCACATTAAATAGCCACTAAAACATATTAATAGCTCCCCAACCGTTCCAGAAATCATTGCAAACACTTGCCTTCTATCCTCCAGCTCATGTTGTGGCCGTATCCATCATATGTGTGGGCATGTGAAGCCCTGTTCCTTTTTCTTCCTGGTTTTCAGGGAGAGGTGCATGCTGGGCGATTTTTAGCCACAGTAATGCCCAGAGACTCCTGGGAAATGATGACACTCATTTCCCAGGAGTCTCTGGGCATTACTGAGTGTCATCATTTCCCAGGCAGATTGCTAATAGAAATGAGCATAGGACCACCTACCTAGAACCAGGAACTAGGCAGATAAAGGTGAGTAAAATTGTATTTATTTAACCACTTTAGCCCCGGACCATATTGCTGTCCAAAGACCAGAGCACTTTTTGTGATTCGGCACTGCGTCGCTTTAACTGACAATTGCGCGGTCGTGCGACATGGCTCCCAAACAAAATTGGCGTCCTTTTTTTCCCACAAATAGAGCTTTCTTTTGGTGGTATTTGATCATCTCTGCGGTTTTTATTTTTTGCGCTATAAACAAAAATAGAGCGACTATTTTGAAAAAAATTAAATATTTTTTACATTTTGCTATAATAAATATCCCCCAAAAAGAAATAAAAAAACATTTTTTTTCCTCAGTTTAGACCGATACGTATTCTTCTACATATTTTTCGTTAAAAAAAAATCGCAATTAGCGTTTATTGATTGGTTAGCGCAACATTTTTAGCGTTTACAAAAAAGGGGGTAGTTTTATGGCATTTTTATTAATATTTTTTTTTTACTAGTAATGGCGGCGATCAGCGTTTTTTTTCGGTACTGCGATATTATGGCAGACACATCGGACACTTTTGACACATTTTTGGGACCATTGGCATTTTTATAGCGATCAATGCTATAAAAATGCATTGGATTACTATAAAAATGCCATTGGCAGTGAAGGGGTTAACACTAGGGGGCGGGGAAGGGGTTAAGTATGTTCCTGGTGTGTTCTAACTGTATGGGGGGGGTTGACTCACTAGGGGGAATCGCTGATCTTCCGTTCATACATCGTATGAACGGGAGATCAGCGTTTCCCCCGCTGACAGGAACGAGCGGAATGTGTTTACACACATACCTCCCGTTCCCCGCTCTGTAACGAACGCGCGCGCGTGCCCGGCGGCGATCGCGCCCCCCGGGCACGTGCGCGGGACTCGGGGGCGTGCGGGGGGCGTGCGGGCGCCCCCTAGTGGCCAAAAAAGATAGGACATAGAGCTACGTGCTCTCGCCCAGCAGTGCCACCGTCCCGCAGTAATATGACGGCGGGCGGTCGGCAACCAGTTAAAAACAAAATGTACATTAAAGGCAAGCTGTTAATAGAAAGGAGATGTTGCAGAGGTTATTATGCACCACATTGGTTCAGTGACAAGCTTGTTGGTTCGTTCTGGTCCATTTCACCATAACCTGTCTGGTGATAATTTCTCAAATCCCCAAATCCTACTTCATAGAAGCCATTGACCTTTGACACTGACATATTAACTAAAGGAGTAGAGCGTTTTCACATTTTAAAATTAATTTTCACTTGATTGACCATTCACAGTGTGAGAGCTAGGCTGTGGACATCCCTAAAGAACTCTCAAACAATTATCTAATTGTCAATAGAATGGGTCCCCTTTATTGGATAAAAACACTCTCATTTTCCCTCTAGAACAGGGGTCTCCAAACTGCGGCCCCGAGGGCCATATTTGCCCTTTGCTTGCCTTTATCTGGCCCTTGGGGCAATATCTCTCCCACTGATACGAGACACTATTCTGCCATTTGACACCAACAGTGAAGTACCATTTCTCTCACTAACACCACTAATGGGGCACTATTCCTCCCCCTAATACCAGATGTTTTGTCCCACTGATGACAGGAAAATTTCCACCCTCGCTGGCCAAAGTCCGGCCCTCCAAAAGTCTCAAGGACAAAAAAACGGCCCTTTGTTTAGAATGTTTGGAGACCCCTGCTCTAGAACATATGTGTCAAACACAAGGCCCACGGGCCGAATGCGGCCCTCCAGGTCATTTTATGTGGCCCTCGCACCTCCAGCCCTCCTCTGGTCCTCCTCCAGACCATTACTTTCTGCTTTTAAGCAATGCATCCATCTTCTTCCCAGCAGCAGCTGGAGGTGCACTGTGATGTAAGGGAGAGTGGGGGACTCAACTTGGGAGGAGGAGACCAGGGAGGTTGAGAGTAGGAGGTCTTAAGAGGAGCAGAGAGGAGAGGAGAAGAGAGGACGGTTTGGGTGATGTTTGGAGACAAGATTGGAGATCTCGGGGGAGAGTTGTGAATGGCTTTGTATGTTGTAGTTAGTATTTTGACGTTAATTTACTGCGCTCACCTAAACTTTAAATGTTGACAATGTATTTATTTTAATCTCCTACCTAAATCTGCATGTAATATTTAAAAAAAAATATGAGACATTGTTGGTAAACTGCGTTTTCATGCCTAGTTTAGAACTAGTGCAAAATCTAATTTCCGAATCAACTTGCTGCCTGTTTATCTTTTCCTGATCTCCTGATCTTCTTATATTTGGAAGCCTCTAGCTGTCAGTCATGTGTTCTGTGTGTTTGAAGATTTCCCTTGGACTGCTATAAGGTGAAATCTTTGAGGCAGCACGTACTCCGGGACCAAAGGTGGTAGTAACTTAAATCGGTAAAGGAATTTGAATGAAACTTGCATACCGGTCCCTAAGTGATGTAAGAGCAAGGGTCACATCTGCCTCCTGCAGTGGGGTTGGCCGGTTCCTACTCCATTTTCATTGGAAGAAAGAGATGCCCATAGATGGGGAGCATCTTGATCAAACGTTTCTTCTTTATGGGGTTTAGAATTATTACTTGTTACTAAAGTTTTGTCTAAAAAAAAAAAAAAAGATTTCATACTTACTCCAATAGCGCAGGTCATTAAAACCAACATTTACCAGATGCCTGCTCACAGAGCTCTAAAAACCAAGCGATTAGCAGTGTTTAAATGCTCAGTTCTCAGTGTCTTCCTACATGTATGTTGTGACAGGGGAGAAGATAAAGATCTTGTGTTCCTGCTAAGCAGAAACACCAATCTTTGTCTTCATCCCGTTAGAGCAATCCCCATAAAGTTAGCAAGCATTTTAGCAAAGGATTTTTTTACCAAAAATATGTAGCTGAATACATATTGGCCTAGATTGATGAAGAAATTCAATTTTTTTATTTTTATAGAGCACAAAATAAAAACCGCAGAGGTGATCAAATACCACCAAAAGAAAGCTCTATTTGTGGGAAAAAAGAGACATCCAAAAATTTTTGGGTACAGTGTCACAGTTAAATTATGAATTAGAGGAACATGTACCGTATATACTCGAGTATAAGCCAAGTTTTTCAGCATGTTGTTTTGTGCTGAAAATGCCCCCCTCGGCTTATACTCGAGTCACCTTTTTGCGCCTGATCTCCCGGACTTTGGGGACACGGTACCGGCAGGCTATAGGTCCCCCTTTGGCACACATGTAGCTCCACTCTTCCTCTACAAGTCTGCAAAGTTTGTTGTCCGGCGGACCTATGGCCTGGGGAGCACTGATTTTTCAAAGCTGGGCACCCCTTCCATAGACTCCCATGTTAAACTGTAATTTCTCCAGTGATTTTGGGGACCCAGTACTGGCCCGTCATAGGTCTCCTGGACCCAAAACTTTGCACGCGTGTTTCCCTATTTCTCCTTTACTCATGTGAAAAGTATGTTGTCTGGGGGACCTACGGCTGGGGAACACCGATTTTTCAAACCTGGCACCCCTTCCATAGACTCCCATGTTAAAGGTCAGTCTAGTTATGGACACAGTGAGGCATGGGCATAGTGAGGCATGAGCATATTGAGGCATGGGCACAGTGAGGCATGGGCATAGTGAGGCATGGCCACATGGGCACAGTGAGGCATGGGCATAGTGAGGCATGGCGACATGGGCACAGTGAGGCATGGACAGGGTGAGGCACGCATATGGACACAGTGAGCCAAAGTGAGGCCGCGTACACACGACCGGTTTACTCGACAGAATCCATCAAGAGACTTGGTGGAAGAGCTTTTTTTGCAGAGAAAAACAGTAGTGTGTATGCTTTTCATCGAATAAACTGTTGAGGAACTCGACAAGGAAAACAGAGAGCAAGTTCTCTTTTTCCTCGACGGGAGTCGTCGTGTTCCTCGTCGGACTATTTTTTTATGAGAAACACGTTGGTGTGTATGCTTAGAAACCTGCGCACCTTCGGTAAAAGTTGTATTTGTAATGGAGATAGCACATTTGTCACGCTGTAACAGACTGAAAAGTGCAAATGTCTCTTACCAAACTTTTTCCTAACACGCAGTAAAATGAGATTAGCAAAAGCAGCCCCTGCCGTTGTATGTATTGAAGTCACCGAGTTTGAGAACGAGGAGATTTGGTCTTGATTGTGTGTACGCAAAGACAGCTTGTTGAGTTTCTCAACAAACCTAACAAGGAACTCGTCGAGGAAAACAATGTGTCTTTTCCAACGAGTTCCTTGGTCGTGTGTACGAGGCCTGAGGCACAGTAAGGCATGCAGATGGACACCCTAGGCTTATACTCGAGTCAATAAGTTTTCCCAGTTTTTTGGTGGTAAAATTAGGTGCCTCGGCTTATATTTGGGTCGGCTTATACTCGAGTATATATGGTATGTTATCTTTCCTTCTTGAGTTCTTTTAACATCTTTAATTTCCATAAAAATTCCATTATGGGAACATGGTAGGAATACATTCTTCTTCATAGATAGGCTACTAAGCCAATGCTGAATGGTTCTAAAAATACAGTAATTTCAGTAGCAATAATAGTAATTGTAGTAACAATACTAGTAAAAGCAGTAATAGTAGTATTGATATTATTAGCAAAATTAAAAGCATTACAGTAGTAACTAGGCAAAATCATGAGAGCCTCTCATGTCTCAGTTCCCACACTGTCATAGTTCATTAGAACCTTCAAAAGAACCTTTGTCATTACACTGCTTTACTGTAACCACAAAGTCCTGATTGATTGAATGAAAGAACTGATTGACAATTCACAGTGTGACAGCTAGGCTGAGGACATCCCTAAAGAACTCTCAAAAGATTATCTATTTGTCAATAGGATGGGTCCCCTTTATTGAATAAAAACACTCTCATCTTCCCTCTAGATGGAAGGGTGTAGGAACTTACCCACCGTCAAAATGGAAAAGTAAGTTGCACATAGACGCCTCCAGAGTACTAGCGGTGGGGAAGAGCTTGGTTATCACCAATAGTGATGAGCGGAATACGCCATATTCGATTTTCGCGATATTTCACGAATATATAGAAGAATATTCGCGAAATATTCGTTAATATCGAATATTCGTGATATTTTATCAAAAAAATTTTTTTCCGAAATTTCGCTAATGCGAATGCGAAATTGATTGCGAAATTCTCGTCAACACGCGAAAACGGAGATCATTTCCTGGATTACTAAACTAATATGCACTAAACACTAACTCTACTTACACAAACTTATATGACTAAACTAAAGCTAATTTTTTATTTTTTTTATACACAAAACACAAAAGGGCAGAGAAAGTGTTTGTGAATATTCGTAATACGAATATTCGCATTGCGAATATTCGGCAACATAAAAGGATCGCCTCGGCTACTCGGCCCAGGGTCTCTAATCATACCAGCAATGCTTTTAGACATCGATGGAGATCACTAGGATGTGATCTGTTTTAAAAATAAATTAGAAAAAATAAGAATAATCGCAATAGCGAATATTCACGGCGATATTCGATTTATTCGCAAATACTCGAATACGCAATATTCGTAACGAATATTCGCAATGCGAATATTCGTGAGCAACACTAATCACCAACGTTGTAAGAGAGGACCTCATTTTTATAAATCATTATACTAAAGTACTAATATGAGATATTCATCTGATGGAGAAAGTTTTATAAGATGATATAGAAATGATTCATGTGAAGCCTTCCAGACTTTGAGATTTCACCCCCTAGGTCTTGTGCGCTATGTTTTATTATTAGTGAAAAGGAATGTCTTGGATTTTATTATATAGAAAATGAATGGATAAGTAGATGCAGATTCTGCAGATCAGGGAAATTGGATGAATTTGAGAGTTTTTAATACTATTGCTGTCTATGTCCCCACCAGGGAGAATCTCTGACTTTAATTGTGCTTGTAATTATTGCTATTATATTCCATTGTAGAGTAAAAGGGATGAGTAAATTATTTGTTCCTCCCAAAACCTCCTGCTCCCTAGCTTTCTCAAGACCTTTGCAACCTTATTGTTGCATAACATATGGATGGAATTGATTACAGCAGGATTTCTAAACTTCTGAATGTTTCAGTGAGCACTGTTGGGGCCATAATACAATAGTGGAAAGAGCATAATTTCACCATAAACCAGCCATGACCAAGTGCTCCTCACAATATTTCTGAGAGAGGAGTAAAAAGAATTATCAGAAGAGTTGTTCAAGAGCCAAGGGCCACTTGTGGAGGGCTTCATAAATACCTGGAATTAGCAGGTACAATTGTTTCAAAGAAAACAATAACTAATGACCTAAATGGTTTTAGAAACCAGGTTGCACTTTATTTCTGTCCTGGCTGCAATGTACACCCCTCTCCTGCTTTTCCCAGTGCTGCCACAATATCACCTTGTAGCAGGTCTGGACGGAGGGAAGGAGCTGGAAATGGGTGATTGGTTGCTAGGATGTTGGGTGATTCGAGCAACCAATCGCCAGCTCTACCAAGAAAAGTTGGATGGCTCCCATCCTCTTTCCCGACCTTCCCTGTGTAAGGTGGGACTGAAATGCTGCTGTGAAAGGGAAGGGGGTAAGGACACTGTTGTAAAAAGAGAAGATTGAATACCCTGTCATCTGTAAGTCATTGGCACCACACCCCGTTTAGTTGAATAGGCATAGAGAAGAAATTGGGACTTTAAAGGTGCAAAGTAACACAATTGAATATATCGAAAATAATTGTATTAATATAAAAGTTAAAATTGACAGAATATATCCTTGATGGATGTTATTCTGTCATGTTTAACTTTTATATTAATACAATTATTTTTGATAATTGACCTCTGCTCCAAGAAAATTTTGCTGATCAGACCTCTGTAGATTTTAATTTAATACACCTACTATAGATCGATATGCTTTGTTCGTATTTCATGTCAGAGGTTTACAAAATCTTTAACAATGGATCCCTCCGCTGAAAGGTTATTTCTTTAAGAATGTCCCAGGTAATTATGATCCGAGAAATGTTCTTGTTAGCCGGAATTCCTGTAAACAGTCACTGATGTAAAAATATTTTTGTACATTGTTAAATTCTATATAATATATTGGTGGTCAAAAATAATCATATTTCATATATTTCATTTAAATGTAATTTTGCTATATGTTATTTTTCTTATTTCAGATTGTAGTAGATAGATACAGAAATAATGGACTGTCCCTAATGAGACAGATTTAGAGAGTTTATGCTAAATGACGTTTGTTCTTACTGCAATTAGGAGGTGTTACTATCCCATTCTAGATCGATCGTAGGAAGACTGAATTGCTAAGCTCATATTGGCACTCTACCTATACACAGCCATAGAGTTACTCTTTAGTGTCATATGTCATGTGTTCAAAAGCACATCAGGGAATTCCATTAATATAATAGGCAGCAAAACTTAACAAGTCAACCAGGTTGGTTTTATTGATCAGAAGTCCTGATCTCCAGCTCTTGGTTAGATGCTCGGCAATCACAGATATTATGAGAGTATTTTCCCTCACTGGTGGAACGGTCTCACATAAATAAGATGAGTTTTGCCTAAACTGACAATAATTATATATTCCTAGCAGTAGGTCTTGGGGTGAACTTCCACATGAAACAGTATTATACAATCGCCAATGCCGGGTATAGATAAGAATCACCCCCCCCCCCCCTTTAAAATAATCACATTTTGTTGCTTTGCAGCCTGAAATAAAAACAGTTTTTTGTTTTATCCAGCTGTATTTACTGGAAGATACAACAGCAACATGTTAGAAAAAAAAAAAAGAAAAAGGATCACCCCCCTTCAGGTGGCTGTAGACTTTGTGAGGCCTTAGGCAATACTTAGACATGAGGCCCCACTCATGCCCCTAATGTCTTGGTGCTGGAGTCAGTATCCTCTTTCTCAGTTGGGGTCAGTGCTCTGTCTCTATCAGTGCTGTACCTATGTTATGAAGGGGTCCCTGTCCCTAGGTGTGAAGGGTGTCCCTGTCTCCATGTGAGAAGTATGTCCCTTTCCCCAGGGGAGATGGGGGTTCCTGTCCAAAGGTAAGATAAGTGTCCCTGTCCCCAGGGGAGAAGGGTGTTCCTGTCCATAGCTGAAATGGGGTCCCTGGTGCTAGATGAGAAGGGGTCCCTTTCCCCTGGGGAGAATGGGGAGAAGGGTGTCCCTGTCCCCAGGAGAGAAGGGGGTCCCCGTCTCCAGGTGAGATGGGGGTCCCTGTTCCTAGCTGAGATGGGGGTCCTTGTCCCTAGCTGAGATGGGGGTCCCTATCCCCAGGGGAGATGTGGGGATGGAGTGGGGTATGGGATTGTGTGTAGGGGATATGGAGTCTCATCCACCATGAGCAAGTCTGCAGGGGACTCTTCCATGGCTGCCTGGACTTCCCCTAGCTGCCACAGATGATCAGCATATCTTCGAGGCAAGAATGATCTGTGTATGATGGGAGAAGGGGAGGGGGGCTGGCCGACAAGCCTGCTGTGTCCAGCTTTTATATGGCTGCACCTGTGTGCTTAAACTTTGCATGGGAGAAGTGTACAGTGCTCCAGATGCAGCCGGCTCAGGGGCGGATCCCTGGTTGGGGATGACTCTGGGCTGAGTGGTGCTGCATGGAGAAGGAGAGAGCGACCCGGAGGAGCCTGTGATCACTGGCTAAGCACACCGGCAGGGAATGTAATACAGAGCAGCCAATACAATGCTCTGCTACTCACTTAGTTCTCCAGCCATCTGGGCGCTGCTATTCCTACCCATATCAAGCTCTTAAATTAGGCAAATTGGGTTGTTGCGAGGCCCCTGTGAGTGTGAGGCATTAGGCAACTGCCTAATTTGCCTAATTAGAGAGCCGCCTCTGCCCTCCTTATGTCAGTATTTTGTTGGACCACCTTTTGATTTAATTACAGCCTTTAGTCTCTTGGGATTTGTCTCTACAAACGTTGTACATCTAGACTTTGCAATATTTGCCCATTCTTCTTTGCAGAACTGCTCAAGTTCAGTTACATTTGATGGTGACCGTTTGTGGACTGCAGTCTTTAAGCCATTCCACAGATTTTCAATGGGGTTTAAGTCTTGGCTCTGACTAGGCCATGCAAGGACATTCGCTTTTTTCTCCTGGGTCTTGGTCGTGTTGAAAGGTAAACCAACTTTCTTCCCATTGACAACTTTCAGGCAGAGGGCAGCAAATTTTCTTCAAGAATTTGATGGTATTTTGCCGCATCCATTTTTCCTTCTATCCTGACAAGTGCTCCAGTCCCTACTGCAGAGAAACCCCATAACAGAATATTACCACCTCCACCCTTTACTGTAGGAATGGTGTTCTGTACTGGATTTTCACCAGACATACCCTTTAGTAGGTAGGAAGGAAGAATTTGAAGGACCACCATGTCAAGTAAGAATAATAACATAGAAAGGAAATTACAGTACATGATTTATTTATTACAATATAGAATTCATATCAGATATTTTGTATCAAATAGATAGGTAGTCACATGAATTACACTAAATATGCTGCTCGTAGAATGCAATACAAATAGAAAATAGACATGGCAAATATACATGGTAAAATAAATTGATTGAAAAACATAATGGAGACAAGTAACTGTTGGCATCTAGTGGCACTCAATGCGTTTCTTAGCATTACAGCCATTCATCGGGAGTGTTATCAAGTAATATACGTGAAAGGAAAATGGATAGGGGTTTATGATAATGCCCTTTGAATAAGGGTGGACAGAGAGACTATGTCCCAACAAGGTGGAGACAAATTTGGAGACTTACTGCACAGCCTAAAGGCCAAGTCCGTTATCCACCAAGGAAAGCGGGGGTATGGGCATTATGTCTCCCCTGGGGGTTGAGACAGGGAAACCCTCCAAGGATGGAGAACAGGGCATTATCATTAACCCCTGTCCATTTTCCTTTCCAGTATATTACTTGATAACACTCCTAAAGAATGGCGAGTTTTTCCCATTGAAGTCAATAGAAACTAAAACGAAAATAATTTGTTCCGTATTGACTTCAATGGGATCCAATACCGAATGCAGCCAGAGGTGGGGGGCGCCAGAGAGCGCCGAAAACGGCCGAAAAAGCCAGAGAACACTTCGGCTTCTTTCCTGCACCCCTGTACCTCAGGCCAAATGAGGTACTGCAGGTTTATTTTGGTCTCTGCTCGGCTTCTGCGCCCCCCATACCTCAGGCCAAATGAGGTGCTACAGGCCTATTTAGCATGAATTATGCTCATCTTGCTAGTCAACACTCGCAAACCGAGTCAGAATTAAAAAAAAAAAGTTGCTTGCAAATCAAAATGCTCTCAAACCAAGTTACTCTTAAACCGAGGTTCCACTGTATTTAGGTTTATTGTTTTTTTTTCTTTAAACCGAAAAAATACTGTACTTTAGATCTTCATAAAACAAAGAGGATACAATCAATGGAGGTAAGTAATGTGGGGAAAAAAATAGTGCACTTTTTCTAAAGGAAACATAAAGCATATATATATATATATATAGCATTCATAACAATATATTATGCATAAATAACAAACAAATACATAAATAAAAAATATTAGGTTATAAATGTGTAAACATTCAATAAAACATCAAAAATGTGCTCGAAAAATCCAAAAGTGAGTCCAATTTGAAAATGCATGTGCTCAGTCCACCATTGTTGCTGAGAAGTATATCAGAAAAGTTCATGCTGTGATAAATCAGTGAACTAAAACCACCACCTGTAGGTGAAATAGCCGCTCGCCCTACGAGCTGACCAAAAAAGGTTAAACTGCGCCTTTACAATAGAAAATGGGGTCTTCAACTCCAGATCACTTCCATTAAAGACACTTTGCCTCCGTAGATCCAAACTTTGCTTCCGTTGATCTTTCTATGGGTTTTAGACTGGTTCCTTGCTTCCCATTTCAGGTAACACTCAGAATGTAAATATAGAAGTACATTCATAGTGCAATATTGCCAGGGATAAAACAGTTTTATTCCAGTGATCAAAATATCAACTTGCATTAAAAATTGATAAAATCTTGCATATTGACTGTGAAAGAACAGTATCAGTACAGCCTCCTCACTGTTCTTCCATATACCTGAGCCACCGGAAATGACTTTACTGGCTCCATCCGACGCGTTGCGTCACTGGTCATGTTTCTTCTTAAGGGATCAGAAGACATCAGTGATGCAGCAGAAATAGCGGCAGGAGGAATGGGGAGGGGCAGGAAGCAGATCTGAGATGACAGGTAGATAGGGAGAGGGAACATTAAGAGACTGTGGGATGATGGAGGCACATAAACTGACCATGATATCATGGATCAGCAGCCATGATTACCATGGTCAAGTCACATAAGGGGCACAGGAACAGGCAGGATCAACCAGGTATTTTAATAATAGAAAGGGATAAATTACACTGCAATGGCACTATGCTGTTATTCAGGCTTTAAAGAAACGTAGCTTTTTTTTTTTTTTTTTAGGGCTACAACCACTTTAAGGGCATGACCCATGCATTTTATTTAACCACTTAAGGACCGGACCAATATTCTGCTAAAAGCCCAGAGGGGTTTTTACAATTCGGCACTGCGTCGCTTTAACAGACAATTGCGCGGTCGTGCGACGTGGCTCCCAAACAAAATTTGCTTCCTTTTCTTCCCACAAATAGAGCTTTCTTTTGATGGTATTTGATCACCTCTGCGATTTTTATTTTTTGCGCTATATACAAAAATAGAGTGACATTTTTTTTTAAAAAAATCAATATTTTTTACTTTTTGTTATAAGAAAAATCGAATAAACTAAATTTTAGTCAAACATTTAAGCCAAAATGTATTCAGCCACATGTCTTTAGTAAAAAAAAAAATTATACGCTCATATGAATAATTACTAAACCGCATGTTTTTATTTTCCGATCCACTGGGATTTAGAAAGAACCTTAAGCAAGTTCTTTCTAAATCCTGTCGATAACTTGTGGCAAACCTCCGCAATGCCTCCTGGGAACAATGACAAAAGCTCCCAGGAGACATTGCGGGATCGAGGAAGTGACGGAATACCTGCACACTACCCGATGAATCCATATACAGGGGGCGGCTAGTAACATAAAGGATTACTAAGGTTCGCCTGCCCCTGACAGTGACTCAATACGGGCTATCGCTGCTTAGTGAAGGATAGGCTCGGGCGGCTCTGCTGCTCTAGTCCTGCAAAGGGAACGACGTTCCTGCTGTGAAAAAAGTGCAGGGATGCTGTTCCCATGCATTCCCACAGGACTCGAGCCCTGGCCATTAAGCTAATCATTACGCTCTCATTGACTTCAATGGGATTTGGATTTGGCAACCAAACTTTAGTCATGTCCTGCAAACTTGCCTCGAACCGGACCCGGGTAGATTCGGATCGTCCCTACTACTTTTAAACCTTAGGAGATACCCCAATACACAGGGATGGAAACCCATCAGCCAGGTTTAACTCTCCCAGACGATAGACTATAAGGGCCCTTTCACACGGGGCGGATCAGTATTGATCCGCCTCCGTGTGTCCGTCTGCTCAGCGGGGATCCCTCCGTTGAGCTGTCGGCTGACAGGGCGGTCCCCGCACACTGTGCAGGGACCGCCCTGTTTTATCTCCGCTCTCCCCTATGGGGGATCGGATGAAAACGGACCGTGTGTACGTGTTAATCCCATCTGCCCTGCAGACAGAAGAAAAAATAGGGTTTTCTTCCGTCCGCTAAAGCGGATCTTTGCAAAGGCGGACAATTGCGGGTGTCAGCGGATGTTCATCCGCCGACACCCGCTATCCCATAGGAATACACATGTGAAAGGGCCCTTACATTGTGCACGTCTGTTTTGGTCTTCAGGTGGGACATTGAACAATGTCTATTGTTTACAGCCTATGGTTCCCATAGACTGTACATGACATTCTCCAATCTGACCATTTTCAACCAATTCAGGTCTCATGCTGTTGATTTTTACCTGATACACCAGCTTTGGAGATGTTTACAGTGTGCCTTTTTGCAACCTACGTCATTTAAAAAAACAAATGGGTGACCATGGAAGCTGACATCCATAGTAGTAGTAGTATCATACCTGCAGGTCTGATTATCTATTAGCATCTAAAGACATCTTGAAAGTAAACCTTTCCTTTGCCCATGCAGGGGAAAAGGATTAGTACCACTTCTTATCTCCCAAGCAGAATATACATACTTTTCCTTGCTCCATCAGAGCACCATTTGGACACACGGACCATGGAGAGATACCTGGCACTTCCAGGTATGAGTGAACATGTGATTCACTTCCTTTCACCCATGTAACAACACTGCAATGTCTTGTGATTAGCCCAGAGCTGTCTCATTGGGCCAGAATAGGAATCCATAGCCCCTGTGCAATCTCTGCCTTCTTTGGTAGGAGTTAATTTTTTTCTGAACCCCCCTTATATTCTCTGCTAGCTTGAGAGTAAATAGCATGTTCACCAGTGCATTGCCATCTTGTTTGCTGACATGATCAGGAGGCCGGTTGGCTCTTCTGAGTCCTAACAGCTAGCCTCCTGATGACGCTCTACTGCATATGAGCAGTGTGTTCTACGTATCCCTGAAGATTCCAGTGATGCATGACATGGGTATCCCAGGAATCTTCGGATGGTGAGATGACATTCCTACCTAGAAGCCACCAGAGTTGTGTGATATGGGTAATCCAGGAGGCTTCAGATAGGGGGGCATCATTCTCACCTAGAAGACTCCAGTGATGTGTGACATGGGTATCCCAGAAGGTTTCAGAAGGAGGGGATATCATTCTTTCTTTTTTTTTCCCTTTTATATAAACATTGTTATTTGTATATAGGAATTGCTGTGAACTATAATGATGTAGCCCCCCGCTACCGTGACAGTGGTGTAATACCTATTCTCCACTCTAAGTTGTACCCCTGTCCAGGGGGAAGGCCAAAACAGTCTAACTACAATTCACCCAGTGATTTTTCTCCCACCCCTCCCCCCCCCCCCCTCGTGGCTCCCCGGACTTTTCACTTATCCCGTAGTTGGTAGTCAGCGAGCATTTAGCTGATAGCACAATACCTGAAATATATTAAAATAAATAATTTCAGGTTAGAATAGCCTTCTCTATCTAGATTCAAGAACATAAATAAGAATGAACTTAAAAAAGAATGATCTCAAGGACACTACTGTCATTACTTATGTCGGCCTCAGTCTTTCAGTATAACTCCAAGTTTTTTTATAATCTATCCATTTTTGCCATTTATCCAGAGGATCCCCCGTTGTTTCCCAGAGGTTCTCTTTAAGCACCTCCATCCTATGTGTTTCCTCAACTGCATTAATCCAGTCCCATACCGTAGGACATTCCACTTCCTGCCACTTTCGTGGGATGAGTCTTTTCGTAGCATTTAGTAAGTGGGGCATAAGAGATTGCTTATACTTTTTACGACACTCCTGCCCACAGTGAAAGAGGACCCCCCAGGGGTCTTTCTTAATCTCCTTGCCTGTTATTTCTTTAATTAGGCTTAGTATGGTATCCCAAAATTTTTGGATAATCGGGCAGGTCCACCACAAATGTGCCATTGTTCCTTTATCTGGGCACCCCCGCCAACACTTGGCGGACTGCCCAGCTTTGTATTTACTGGCTTTGTCAGGTGTGATGTACCAGCCCGATATACATTTAAAGTTTGTCTCGGCGGTTTGAGTATCTATTGCTGATGAATGCGTCCAGTACATAATTCTTTGGGACGTATGCTCCCCTCTTAATATTCCCAACTCCCTTTCCCATTTTTCTATATATGGGGCTTCCTCCCGTGCTCCTATTTTAATTAAAATCTTGTATAGTTTAGTGATAGTGCCTTTAGAATGAACTGATTTACAAACTTTCTCCAATGGTGTCAATTCACCATTCGTCCGTAGTGGGTGGGCAAGGTGCCGAACAAAGTGAGACAGCTGAAGATAGTGCCACCTATCAAGATTCCAACAATCAATTTTGACCTTTAACTCTTCATAGGTTTTTATCTTGCTGTCCATAATTATATCGCCTAAGTGTACATCTTCCTTCCTAGTCCAGTTTCCCCCTATTTTTGTCACACCTGGTGCAAAAAAAGGATTTTCTTTTAATTTCATAAGAGGTGAATTAAATTTTGTATCTAATAGTGACTGTACCCTATCCCACATTCTTAAAGTATCCCGTGTCATTACAAAATTATTGTGCTCAAGTGCCCTATGTTGGGGAGGGATCCAAATGATGTTACCCAAGTGTATATGGGCTTGCGCTTTTTCAATTTGGACCCATCTTTTACATTGTCTGTCCCTGAACCATTCCACCGCCCGCGAAAGGACTGCTGCCATATAGTAACTTTTAATATCGGGCAAAGCTAAACCCCCGTATTGCTTTTCTTGTTTTAGGGTAGAAAGAGATAATCTATGCTTTTTATTTTTCCAAACATAATTCATAAGTAGGGAATTGAGGATCCTCAAAAATTGTTGTGAAACAGCTATTGGTAATAACAAAAATGTATACAATATTTTTGGGACCACCGTCATCTTTAGCTTGTTTATGCGTCCTACCCATGAAATGGGTTTATTTATTGTTTTTTTTTAATTCAGTTTTGATGTCGTTTAACAAGGGTACATAATTGATTTTATAGATCTTCTGGACTGTGTTTGCTAATTTAATCCCAAGGTATTTTAATTCCCTACTCCAAGGGAAGACGCAAATCCCTTTTACTTGTCCTTCTTCGATCTTATTCAAGTTTATATTTAATATTTCGGATTTGGTTACGTTGATTTTAAAATTGGAGATAACTCCGAACTGTTGCAGTGTCCGCAAAAGCTTAGGAATCGAAACTACCGAATTAGTAAAAAAAAACAAGATGTCGTCGGCAAAAGCTGCCAACTTGTGTTCTTCCTCGTCTACGCTTATACCCTTAATATCAGGATCTTTTCGGATAGTTGACAAAAGGGGTTCTAACGACAGGATGAAGAGCAAGGGGGACAGGGGGCATCCCTGTCTTGTCCCGTTCCTCATTAAAAAGGAATCAGACAGTGTGCCATTTATTTAAATTTTTGCCGAGGGGTAATGATAGAGTGTTTTTATCCAATTGGACAATCTACTCCCTATTCCCATTGCTCCGAGGGTCTGCGTCATGAGTCCCCAGTCTACCCTGTCAAACGCTTTTTCTGCGTCAACTGACAGGAATAGACCCGGGGACCCATCCTGTCTTAACTTCTGAAGCAGGAGAAGTGCTCTAATGCTGTTGTCCTTTCCCTCTCTATTAGGGACAAACCCCACCTGGTCCGGATGGACCAAGAGATGTATCACTCTTTTCAGGCGTTCGGCTAAAATTTTAGCAAACAACTTTATATCCGTGTTCAGAAGGGATATCGGTCTATATGCTGAACAAAGTGTGCTATCCTTCCCATCTTTTAAAATAATAGCCACCGAAGCGGCGAGCGCTTCTCTACTAGTCTCAAATTCTGCTCCCAGACCGTTGAAATATCTGCACAATTTCGGTACAAGAATATCACTGAATTTCTTATAGTAGAAAACTGAGAATCCATCGGGACCGGGGCTCTTTCCCCCTGCTGTATTTTCTATGGCTTTTTTTATTTCAATTTCAGTTATGGGCTGGTCCAATTGTGATCTTTCCGACTCGTCAATTCTGGATAAACCTGCTTTCTCTAGGAACTCATGAGTTTTGGCCTCCTTTTCTCCTACCTGCCACCTAGTCTGGTCAATCGTATACAGTTCCTCATAATAGTTTTTAAAAGTTTCTGCAATTTCTACCGTTGAATAGACCAGGTCGCCATTTTTTTTTCTCTATGTAGTTTCTAGTCTTCTTTTTATGGGACATTTTGGCCAGGCGTCTACTGGGTATATTTCCCCACAAATATCTCTCTCTAGCTATATTCGAGAATTTTTTGTTGCGTCTTGTTCCATGATCACCTTGAGCTCCTCTCTTTTTAAAGCCAACTTATGGAAGGTCTCTTTAAGTCTAAGCTCTTTATGTTCCCTTTCCAGTATCATTATTTCCTTGGTTAAAGTATCCCACTTCATTTTTTTTCTCTTGTATTCCTTGCCCCTTCTGATATTAGGATCCCTCTAATATACGCTTTGTGCGATTCCCAAAGAGTGGCACTTGAGATCCCTTCTGTATCTGTATTCCTCTTCTACTCTTCCTGCGCCTGGATCTTCGCGAATCAAATTATTATTTAAATGCCAAACCGTTTGTTGGTTCTTTTGGATCTGAGATTTGATTTTCATAGTTACTGGGGCACGGTCCGACAGGGTCATGATTCCAATGTCCATCTCGGTAACCCACTCCAACAGTCTGTGATCCACCAATATATAATCAATCCTTGTATACGTTCCATGTGGGGGAGAAAAAAACGTATAGTTGCGCTTATGCGGATGAAATGCCCTCCAAACATCAACAAGTTGGGTTTCATGTAACTTATGTTTTATTTTTTGAATTTTTACGTTAGTTGTCTCCCTCACATGGGTAGTACTATCAACCCTAGGATTCATGGTAAAATGTAAGTCTCCCATCAGGACTACATATCCCTCTGTGAAACTGTGCAATTTGCCAAGAATTCGGCTTAGATATTGGATAGGGAGGACATTAGGGGCATATATATTGACCAAAGGATATTCAATACTCCCTAACAGTCCTTTCAAAAATAAAAATCGCCCTTCAGGATCTGTCAACCTTGCCTTCAGGGTGAACTCAACTCCTCTTGCAAACCCAATAGCCACCCCCCTGGCACGATTGGAAATAGAATCCCCATAATACCAAGTTGGGTATGAAGTTGAATAGAGTTTAACATTTGAATCCAGAGCCAGATGAGATTCCTGGATAAAAACTATATCCGCTCTGTATTGTTTTATCTCCTCCAAAATCTTGAATCTTTTGCTAGCAGAATTCAGGCCCTTGACGTTATAAGATAAAAATGTTATCTCTGTCATATCACTCGACTACTTCCTTTCTATCCTACTCCTTCAGAGTCCCGGGGAGCCACGTTCTTCCCCAGCTCTACCCCCCTCCCCCCCAGCAACCCCCCCCCCCCTTGGCCCATTAGGGACCTCGACACCGTGGATATACTCCCTCCTTCTTTCCACCGGCACTTTTAAATGAGGTGGTACCTCCCCCCGCCCCCCTCCCCAACCTTGGGACTTAACAGTGGTCTACCGCCTCTCCCTTTCAGAAAAGATAGCAGAACCTCTCCTAGACCCCCACCCCCCCTCCCCCCCTACCCCACGGAACCCCCCCCCCCCCCCAGCCCCTCTCATTTTTCCAGTGTAGTTAGTTGAGGAACTGGAATACTTAATCCACCCATCCTGGCAACTCTAGAGCTGGGATCAATTTGGAGCAGAACCCTGGTAGATCCTCCGGGAAAGTTAATCTAACTGACATCCCATCTTTCTGCCCAATGAGGCACGCAGGGAATCCCCACTGGTATTTAATGTTTTGTAACTGCATCTGTTCCAGAAGGGGTTTCAAACATCTCCTTCTAGCTAGAGTTTCCCAGGCCAGATCTGGAAAAATCAATATCTCATCCCCCCCATGACACAGAGGGGGGTTTTTCCTAAGTCTCGACCAGATTTCCGCTTTGTCCTCATAGTATCTGAATCTAACAATTATGTCTCTTGGCCTTGCCCCCTCCCCATTATTAGTCCTTCCTATACTGTGGACTCGCTCTATTTTGAGGGGTGCTTCGAAATCCTGATCTAGGAGGGGTGTAAACAGACTGTTTAGAGTTTTTTTCAAATCTTCCCCTCTTTCTTCTTTAATGGCTCTAATCCTTAAATTTTTCCTTCTATTACGATTCTCCTGATCTTTCAAGCGGTTCTGATGGATAGTAAGAAATTGCTCTTTTAATTGATTTAGTTCAAGTTCCTGTTTTTCCAGCCTGTTCTCTGTTTCTGGCTCAGGTCTGTTCTGAGGATGCTGATTTCGTTCTTTATATACTTTTCCAGCCTACCTTCCATTCTCCTCAGCATATCTTCTAATTCCCCTAAAAAAGAGCACTGGGTTTCAAGGTGCAGTGAGAGGATAGGTCCTCCTTTATAATTGAATATAAGGGAGCGACGGTGTTGACAACTGTATTAGGGAGGGGCGGTTCAATAGTAGCGCTCTTGGGGGTATACGGGGATAGTTCAGGGGAGTTGTAGGGCTCCCTTTTATGCTGGGGGGTCTGCAGCCTGTACTCTGGACAATCGGGGTCCGTTAAGTCTTGGTAAGGCCCCGTTCGCGAATTCCTGCTAAGCTACGACAACCCTACCGCCTCAATAACCAATGGGCTGTTACTATAATCCTCCCCGTATCACGGTTCTATAAGTTGTGCAGGCCAATCTGGCCAGACGTGTTGTTTTAAAAGGGTCTACTATTCTATGTTTCTAATAGTAGCCCCAAAGGATGGGGACTATGGCCTCTTTACAGGTATATAATAGCCTACACGTAACAAACACACAGGGAGGACATATTACACAGTGATTTGGGATTTAAAAACTTCTGGGAGTATAGTGTTGCTAGCTTCTTCACGTTGCGGTCATCCGCTTCACCCCAGTTTACACAGGTGTACACATAGGAGTATCGTATAAAAGGTTCTTTTTACACTCGGGTGATCTATTATACGCCTCCTTGGGGAGATCAATGTACACAAAAACCCCCCCTGCAATAGAAGAAGTTATGGCTAGCCTTACGAGATAGTATACGAGACACAGAATGTCGTAGGGATTTTTTTTTTCCTCCAGTGAGTTCCCAGCAGACCACTGCTCTCCCGGCTCTCCCAGATAAGGCACTCCAGATCTTATGCAGTCACTATGAAGTATTTGGGACACGCTTACCCAGCTTCAGGTTCCAGTGGTTAATAAACAGCTGCAAAGAATGGGTGGATATTACCTATCGTCAGCTGTGCAGGGACCGGAGGTCTGCGGGATCCGTGACATGGGGCGTGATGTAGTCGGGGCCGTCACTGCGGGCTTGTCATTCTCTCAAGCGCCGTGAGCTCACACAGACGCTTTCGCTCGGTCCATGTAGTAGCTCCGTGGGGTGCGAGGGATTGAAAAGCCCCGTGAGGAAGGTTTAGACGCCGAGTGCAGAGAACGCCGACTTAGGGCTTCGCGTTCACGCCGCTTCACCCTCGGCATAGGTATCACCTCCGCTCCGCTCTATGGGTCCTTCGGCGTCCTCCTTCCCCGAGACCCAGGTTGGCTCGTGGCGCGGGATCAGCCCCTCCCTCGGTGAGCGCGCATCACGTGCCGCCCATCATGACGCCGGTCACAGCTCATTTCGAGGGGATATCATTCTAACCTAGAAGCCCTCAGGGATGTGTTACATGGGTATCTCAAGAGGCTTCAGAAGGGGGAATGTCATTCTCACTTTGAAGTCCACAGGGCTGCATGACATGGATATCCCAGGAGGCTTCAGATGGGGGGGGGGCGTCATTCTCACCTAGAAGCCCTCAGGGATGTGTGACATGGGTATCTCAGAAGGCTTCAGATGGGGGGATATTATTCTCACCTTGAAGTCCACAGGGCTGCATGACATGGATATCCCAGGAGGCTTCAAACTTTAAAATGTCAGTCTCGCATAGAAGCCTCCAGTGATGCATGACATGGATATCCCAGGAGGCTTCAGGATGGGGGGATGTCATTCTCACCTAGAAGTTCATGTATGACATGGATATCCCAGGAGGCTTCAGATGGGGGGACGTCACACTCACCTAGAAGTTCACAGGGATGTATGACATGGATATGCTAGGAGGCTTCAGATGGGGGGACGTCACACTCACCTAGAAGTCCACAAGAATGTGTGACATGGGTATCTTAGGAGGCATCAGACAGGGGGGTGTCTTTCTTGCCTATAAGCCCCCATGGATGCATGAAATAGCTATCCCAGAAAGCTTTAGATGGGGGGACGTCATTTTCACCTAGAAGTTCACAGGGATGTATGACATTTATATCCCAGGAGGCTTCAGATAGGGGGATGTCACACTCACCTAGAAAACCACAAGGATGTATGACATGGATATCCCAGGAGGCTTCAGATGGGGGACGTCACACTCACCTAGAAGTTTATAGGGATCTATGACATTTATATCCTAGGAGGCTTCAGATGGGAGGACGTCACACTCACCTAGAAGTCCACAGGGATGTATGACAAGAATATCCCAGGAGGCTTCAGATGGGGGGACGTCACACTCACCTAGAAGTTCACAGGGATGTATGACATGGATATCCCCGGAGGCTTCAGATGGGGGGACTTCACACTCACCTATGAAGTCCACAAGAATGCGTGACATGGGTATCTTAAGAAGCCTTAAGACAGGGGGGGGTGTCATTCTCACCTATAAGCCCCCAGGGATGCATGACATAGATATCCCAGAAGGCTTCAGATGGGGGGACGTCATTTTCACATAGAATTTCACAGGGATGTATGACATGGATATCCCAGGAGGCTTCTGATAGGGGAACGTCACGCTCACCTAGAAGTCCACGAGGATGTGTGACATGGTTATCTCAGAAGGCATTACAAGTTTTCATTCATTAGACGGGGGTGGGGTGTCATTCTTGCTTATAAGCCTCCAGGGATGCATGACATGGATATCCCAGGTGGTTTCAGATGGGGGGGACAGCATTCTCATCTAGTGGACAAAGGCAGACGCTTGGGCTGTGTTCCCTAAAACAAGGTACCCCCCTAAATGTTTTTTTTTTTTTGCAATTTGCTGTAAGGGGAGAAGGTGGAGTAGAAAAGGAGTGAATGTCAGCTTTCAAAAAGCTTTATAACCCCAGTCTAGGCGACCAAAAGGAATTGCATGGAAGTGAGTAAAGACGAGTGTATGCTGCTGGGGGGTTAAGTGACCCTTTGCTTTGCTCCTATTGCCTTATAATACCCATGGTTTCTTAGTCCAGCTCTTTTCATATCTAGTGGAAGCATAAATGGTTACAGGGTTTGCCACTTATATGTACAATGAGATAATGCCTGGCCCAACAGTTTGTCATCTGATGTCTATGTCCAGCCAAAGTCTAACCAGAAATGCTTGACTACAAGAACCAGCAATTACAAAGCCAATGAGCCACAGGCTGTCAATGCACTGTAAGTCCCAGCCTGTTGACACATGATATCAAGCTGTCCTGTCTGATCCAAAGATTGTCCTCATTGTATGACTATCACAAGTGTACTGTGCCACACACAGCTATTGACATGTCACTACATCCACCCAGCAGCTGATATCCCCTTCTCAACACTCACGGCTACGTTTTCATCTCTTTTGGGTTAAAAAGGGGCGATTTGTGCAATTTCTAGCGGTTTCTGAGGGTCACAAGTTAAAAAGTAAGGAAATTCTAAAAGGGGGTGAGGGCTGCAAAGGCTGAATAAAGCAATCAGGCCAGCTGGATACATCCTCACCTTGTCAGGGAGGCAGGCACCAATTCTGCCTACATGGGGAGATATGACTTCTACTTCTAATCAATAGTTCATAGCGATGACCTGGCCTCTCTCAGATAATATTCACACAAAGCCAGCAGGCAATGCATCTTGAATTAATACCTCTGAAAATGATAAATGGTCGGACTCCCTAGTCATTTTATGGACTTGAATTTTAAGGAGCGCTGTCTAACCGTGTGAGATTTGCATAAAAATCAAAGACAGCCTCTATACCTTGGGGGTCATTTATCAAGCTTCCCCTTCATAATTTGATTTAAAAAAAGCACCTGCTGTAGTTTTAGAATGGAAGAATCCTTGTAAATAATCATAAGAAAAAGAAGACTATAATAGTTGTAGTAGTAATAGTAGTAGTAATAATAATAATAATAATAATAATAATCAGAAGAAGAAAAAGAAGAAGACTATAATAGTAGTAGTAGTCGTAATAATAATCATAATAATAAAATAATAATCATAAAATAATAATCATAAGACGAAGAGGAAGGCTATAATAGTAGTATTAGTAATAATAATAATAATTTTAATCAGAAAAAGAAAATCAGGAAGACTATAATAGTAGTAGTAGTAGTCGTAAAAATAATAATAATAATACAATAATAATCATAAGACGAAGAGGAAGGCTATAATAGTAGTAGTAGTAGTAATAATATTAATAATAATATTAATCAGAAGAAGAAAAAGAGAAAGACTATAATAGTAGTAATAATAATAATCATAATAATAAAATAATAATCAGATGACGAAGAGGAAGGCTATTGTAGTAGTAGTAATAATAACAATAATAATAATAATAATATTAATCAGAAGAAGAAAAAGAGGAATAGAAGTAGTAGTAGTAATAATACAAATATATATATACATAAATATATATATATATATATATATATATATATATATATATATATATATATATATATATATATATATATATATATATATATATATATATATAATAATCATAAGAAGAAGAAGAGGAAGGCTATAATAGTAGTAATAATAATAATAATCAGAAGAGGAAACAGAGGAAGACTACACTAGCAGTAGTAGTAGTAATAATAATACAAATATATACATTATTAATCATAAGAAGAAGAGGAAGGCTATAATAGTTGTAGTCGAAATAATAATAATAATAATAATAATAATAATAATACAATAATAATGAAAAGAAGAAGAGGAAGTTAAAGAAGAAAACTATAATAGTAGTAGCAGTAATAATAATAACAACAACAATAATAATAATAATAATAAAAATAATATAATAACATTCATAAGATGAAGAAGAAGAGGAAGACTACAAAAGTAGTAGCACAAATAATAATAATTAGAATAATAATAATAATAATACAGTGTTATATTCCTGCTCAACTAGAAAAAACATCTAGTTGATGCTACAAAGAAACTGTTGGTGGAGGTTGAGGAGGGTTACGATTTAAAATACAATTTTATACATTTATTCCAATAAAGTTCAGGAAAGTATTTTTTTTTTTTATTATTGTTTGATGAAGGAGAATTAATAATGGTACAATACAAATAAAAATGTAATGTATTACTGAAGATAAAATCATAATAATAATAATAATATAATTAGGAAACTGACAGCAAGACACAAAGCAGATTATTGCATGCATCAGATGGCATTTTTGGGGTGTGCTATGCCTTCTGACAATGCCCAGTGTCACCTGCATCGGGTGACTCTGAATTAGCAGGTAGACTGACAATGGCTGATGGCTTTTATAGTAGTAAAAAAAAAAAAGGAAAAGGAATCAAACCCCCAGCACATTTCTGAAGCCTCAGTGTCTCAATAGAAGTGATGTTTCAGCAAATCTTTTATAATGACCTGCATGGTTAAATGTTGGGCTGATTTCATTGTTGCCTGTGCATTTGATGCTCTGCTGAAAGACAGTTGATAGCTGTTAAAGCCAGAATGGCAAGCGATGAGCAATAACATGCAAAGTCACCATGTATGTGACACTCATTGTCACGGATGCTGATTGTCAGAGCCCTGCTAACTCAATGGAACTCTCACTCCCGGCTGTGCTGTTTGTTCATTCACACCTCAGACAACTTAGGCAACAGCTTAGATATCTTCTGTGTTTTTGATCTGTCTATCTGCCCATCTATCCATCTTTCTTTTTTTTTTTCTATCTATCTACACATGTATTTATTTATTCAAATATATATTTGTTTTCCAAATATCTATGTTCTTTTAGCATTATGTATACATATATATATATATATAGAGAGAGAGAGAGAGAGAGAGAGAGAGAGAGAGAGAGAGAGAGAGAGAGAGAGAGTAGATAGATAGATAGATAGATAGATAGATAGATAGATAGATAGATAGATAGATAGATAGATAGATAGATGGATGGATGGATAGATGGATAGATAGATAGATAGATAGATAGATAGATAGATAGATAGATAGATAGATAGATAGATAGATAGATAGATAGATAGATAGATAGATAGATAGATAGATAATTTGGTTATACATTTGGATAGATAGATAGATAGATAGATAGATAGATAGATAGATAGATAGATAGATAGATAGATAGATAGATAGATAGATAGATAGATAGATAGATAGATAGATAGATAGATAGATAGATAGATAGATAGATAATTTGGTTATACATTTGGATAGATAGATAGATAGATAGATAGATAGATAGATAGATAGATAGATAGATAGATAGATAGATAGATAGATAGATAGATAGATAGATAGATAGATAGATAGATAGATAGATAGATAATTTGGTTATACCAGAGCTATGTATCTCGTTGCAAGTGTTGTACCTCTATCTATCTATCTATCTATCTATCTATCTATCTATCTATCTATCTATCTATCTATCTCTATCCAGCTATCTATGTCTATGTAGATAGCAGATATTATGTTATAATGTGTATTTTCTTTTTAATTAAGTATAATTTTATTTGTATGCGTTCCTGCATTTATTTTTTTATTTTTTTTTTATTTTTTTCACTTTTATTCTAAGCTATTAATAAGCATTAATCAAATTAAAGATTTGTATCTCGTAATTATTTTTGAATGCACTTGTATGGTAAGGTGACCATCGCATGCTTTGACTTGATCTTGATGTTATTAGCCTTACCTGAAAAAGACCACCTTTTTGCTTTATGAAATGTTTTAATTAGATAAGGAATCCGTGGGGGGAAAAAACACATTTGTATTTACTGTGGATTTCAACAAATAGGAGAAAATGTATGTCCATATTGTGCTGTGCAGGGTTTAGTAATTAAGCACGGTATAGTTTTATCGGGCTTACTAAACCTTTGACACTCAACAAATTAAGAAATAATATCTTCATCAAGATGACTCCATGATTCACCTTTTCTCATTTCTGCTAAAGGAAGCAGCGCGGCTGGTGCTCAGTAATCTCATATCAACTCATTACAGATATTCAATTATTACATCGTAAAATGTGTCACTATCCGCTCATAAAACCAATCTATCTGTTTATCTTTCTTTCTTTCTTTCTTTCTTTCTTTCTTTCTTTCTTTCTTTCTTTCTTTCTTTCTTTCTTTCTTTCTTTCTATCTATCTATCTATCTATCGATTTATCTCTATGTATCTATCTGTAGATATGCCCTTCCGTATTTACAAATATATGTTTATATATCTAATATGTGTGCACTTTATTTAATTATTGGTTTTCGTTTCCGAAGGAACGAAGATTTACCAACTTTACCAACCTGATGTGAATTTATTTAGTCCTAATCAGCCAATAAAATGAATATGTCAATCTGTTTCTTCTTATCTTTATGTCTATCATTTGTAGATTTTTTAGATTTTAACCTACTAGGAAAAGTATATAGATAGATAGATAGATAGATAGATAGATAGATAGATAGATAGATAGATAGATAGATAGATAGATAGATAGGAAACAAAATGGGATTGCTGCACAATCCCACTTCGTTTTTTTATATTATGGCCCTTGGAAAGGCTTAATTGCTATTGCACATACTGCTGTGACCGACGTGCACCTCACCCTCTGAACTTCTTTCAATATATATATATATATATATATATATATATATATATTTAGAAAGTGTGAATTTTTTTTTTATTCCTTTCCTTTTCATATATACTATTAAAAATTTGATTAGTGTTTCTTTCCCCATATCTATCTATCTATCTATCTATCTATCTATCTATCTATCTATCTATCTATCTATCTATGTCTATCTATCTATCTATCTATCTATCTATCTATCTATCTATCTATCTATCTATCTATCTATGTCTATCTATCTCTATCCATCTATGTATATTTTTTTCTCTTTATTGTTTTCTCTTCTGTACTCCCCATTACCCTGCTAAATGCCTCTCCATCCCAAACTTTTCATCCCCTCCCTATGCCACCATTTTAATATGCCAATATGCCCTATCTTTTTCTTTTCTATTACCCTCTTTATTTCCCCTTTCCCTTCTTTTGCCCATCTCCTTTGCCTATATATGTCCTTGCTCTTTCCTTTATTCCCCCAATTTCTCTTCCTCTCTCTTCCCCTGTTTTTCCTTCTTTTCTTTCATTTCTTTCTATCTATTTTTCCCATTTGTGACACATTACTTTTACAAATGTTCTCATTTTTTTTGTTGTTCATGCATACTTTAACTTACATAACTTTCCCTTTCTTTACTCCCCCCAAACCCCCCACTACCACCACCTTCCCCTTTCATCCCTTCACTATCACCCTTCTTCTTCCATTCCCTATAGTTTTTCTTCCCCTGTCTCCTCCTTTTTAGTATGCCCCCTCTTTTTCCTTTACTCCCCCAGTTTTTTCTCCTTTGTCCCCCACTGTATCTATTTTGTACGTCCTCTCTCTTTATTTTACTCCCCTAGTTTATATTTCCCTGTCTTCCTCTATGTTCCCCTTTCTCCCCCCCTCTTTTAATTTTTTTCTCATTTTTTTCCTTCCTTCTCTTTTTCCTTTCTTCCTTTTCTTCTAACTCAGTTCTAAAGCACCCATAATTCTCTTCAGCTTCTTCTTCTTTCGCTAATGCTAGAAATACCCATCATTCCCTTATTCCTTTTCTCCATCATTCCCTTATTCCTTTTCTCCATCATTCCCTTATTCCTTTTCTCCATCATTCCCTTATTCCTTTTCTCCATCATTCCCTTTCTTCCTTTTCTTCTTTCTTTAATGAAAAAGTACCAACCATTCCCTTATTCATTTTCTCCATCATCCCCATCATTTTGGATAGTAAAACATTGTTTTCTGCCAGTAAATCCCTTATACAGCCTACTTCCTGTTTCTTGTCTGGTCATTAGGCTTATGACATCATGCACAGCTCTCTATCTCACTCTCATGAGGGTAGGAAGGGTAATTCATAGGTGGGTGAATGAGAGCTGCAGAGCTGGAGGCATGCCTCTATGTGTCTGTGTAAATCCAGGAAGTGATCAGGAAGCAGCTTCAGTTGCCCACAGTTAAAATGGCTGCAGCCAGACTCAGTGGAGGGAGATTTCTGCAGCATATTTGTCAAGTACAGAATCACAGTATATATAAAAAAATATACAGAGTGGTTGCAGGAAAGCTTCCTATTTAATGCTAAAGTACTCATCGTTCCCTCATTCCTTTTCTTCATTCCTTGATGCTAAAGCACCCATCATTCCCTTATTTATTTGCTCCATCATTCCCTTATTCCCTTTCTCCTTACCTTACTGCAAGTACCCACCATTCCCTCATTCCTTTTCTTATTTTTTTTTAATGCTAATACTCATCATTACCTTATTCCTTGTCTCCTTTTTTTAATGCTAAAGTACCCATCATTCACTCATTCCTTTTCTTCTTTCCTTGATGGTAATACCCATCATTCCCTCGTTCCTTCTCTTATTTTTTTAATGCTAATACTCATCATTCCCTTATTCCTTGTCTCCTTTTCTTAATGCTAAAGTACCCATCATTCACTGATTCCTTTTCTTCTTTCCTTGATGGTAATACCCATCATTCCTTCATTCCTTCTCTTATTTTTTTAATGCTAATACTCATCATTCCCTCATTCCTTGTCTCCTTTTCTTAATGCTAAAGTACCCATCATTCCCTCATTCCTTTGCTCCATCATTCCCTTATTAATTTTCTTAATGCTAATTCCCTCATTCCCCTCTTCCTTCATTCATTACTTCTAAAGCACCAACTATAATCCTATGAAAATAATGTGTCATTCATTCATTCATTCTCTTATCTGTTTTTTTATTATTATCATTATTATTATTTTTTCCCCTGAATCCATCAATCCAATGATCGGTTCAATGACCAGTGTGTGTGTGTACATCTGAATACACGTGCTGTCTTGTTTATAGCCAGATTGTGGCGCAGTTTAGCGTCAGACACTAGACGCCCTCCCTGCGCTTTTCATTCAATGCGTCAAACTGTATCCCTTGGTACATAGCAGCCATTACTATATACCGCGTTAGTGATAAAAAAAGTTTTTTTGTATTTTTTTTCCCCTGTAAAGATTATATTAACGGCAATCTCTAGATCTACAATAGATCACAGAAAAGCCCCACAGCATGAGACAAAGTGAATTCAGTGTGTGTGTGTGTATGTGGGGGGGGGGGGGGGTATCTGATGGGTACAAATCCCTCCGTGGTGAAAAGAATTTGGGGTGGGACGTTTAATTATGAAACACAAAACTCATTTTGTCTCTTTTCTGTGCGCCTCTTTTTTTTTCCTCCGACAGATAAAGTAGAAAGCCTTCTTTGATTGGAAAAAAAAAGTCGCTACAATAGCAGATGCAATTTTCTTTCTTTCCTCCCCAGCCTTGTCATCTCAGGGATCAGAACTGTGTCAGTGGAGGAAAAAAATATATAAAAAAGGGAGAAAAAAATAAAAAATAAATAATAAAAAAAATCCCTGCAAGGGAAGTGCATGGAGAAGCATGGAAGTGCTTGTCATCTCAGGGATCAGAACTGTGTCAGTGGGAAAAAAAATATAAAAAAGGGAGAAAATAATTATAAAAAAAAAATAATAAAACAAAAAGCCATGCAAGGGAAGTGTATGGAGGAGCATGCTCTTTCCTCCCCAGCCTTGTCACCTTGGGGATCAGAACTGTGTCAATGGAGGAAACAAATATATAAAAAATGGATAAAAAAATATTAATCAAAAATCCCTGCAAGGAAAGTGCATGGAGAAGCATGGAGAAGGATGGAGGAGCATGCTCTTTCCTCCCTAGCCTTGTCTTGTCAGGGATCAGAACTGTGTCAGTGGAGGAAACAAATATAAACAAAGGGAAAAAATAATAATAATAAAAAAAAAATCCTTGCAAGGAAAGTGCATGGAGAAGCATGAAGGAGCATGCTCTTTCCTCTCCAGCCTTGTCATCTCAGGGATCATAACTGTGTCAGTGGAGGAAAAAAATATATAAAAAAGGGAGTTTTTTTTTATAAAAAAAAAAAAAAAATCCCTGCAAGGAAAGTGCATGGAGAAGCATGGAGAAGCATTAGGAGCATGCTTGTTCCTCCCTAGCCTTGTCATCTCAAGGATCAGAACTGTGTCAGTGGAGGAAAAAAATATATAAAAAGGGGAGAAAAAAATAATGATAAAAAAAGCCCTGCAAGGAAGGTGCATGGAGGAGCATGCTCTTTCCTCCCTAGCCTTGTCATGTCAGGGATCAGAACTGTGTCAGTGGAGGAAAAAATATAAACAAATGGAAAAAAGAAAAAAAAAATGATAAAAAAAAATCCCTGCAAGGAAAGTGCATGGAGAAGCATTGAGGAGCATGGAGGAGCATGCTCTTTCCTCTCCAGCCTTGTCATCTCAGGGATCAGAACTGTGTCAGTGGAGGAAAAAATATATAAAAAAGGGAGATTTTTGTTTTTTATAAAAAATAATAATAAAAAAAATCCCTGCAAGGAAAGTACATGGAGGAGCAGGCTGCTGAATGTGATACTAGTGATGTGTCTTCTGAACAACTAATACCACTAAAGCTTTCAGTTGTGTGAATTTCTTTTTCTTTTTTTTCTTTTTTCAAAAGATCTCCAGAAGCAATCTGAGGCATCGTGACCCCTTGACAAGAGCAGAGCTGTCTATCTGTGCCTGTGGCAGCACTTCATTCCTGCTAATATCTGCCCAGATTTGCACCTCTATGTAATGATAAGGGGAATGTTTGCTGCCCGCCTCGGAGATCTAAGCACAGGCGTGAGAAGGACGCTGCCGGCTGCATTAAAATGCAAATATGGACTTTTTTTTTAATTTCCAATCCACCTTATGATTATCATCCCAGCCTTAGCTGCTTCTTTTTACAATGTTGCAAAGACTTCCGACCAGAAAAAAAAGAGACTTCATGTCTTCTATAATCAATAGACTATAAGCAGAATATATATGAACTATTACAGGAGGTGTGAAAGCATAGGGGAAGCCAGGCACCACTAACACACACTTTACATGATGTCATTATTATATGGAATAGGCTCAGTTCACAACAGGATAGGGATCCTTAGGAGTCAATTATCTGACACATATGGAAATAAAGGTTCTTATTCTGGGGTTAAAGCTTCGTGTTTTTAAATATTACCAACCCCTGAAGTAGCAGTGTTTTGCTCTGGGGTCTTATGTGTGTTCAGTTAAAATGGTTTAAGATGTGTTAAAGGGGTCTACATCTTGTTTCAATAAGTTATTGCTCACTGAGAGGTCTAAATTATGTTGTAAGTTATATTTTACCAATGGTCGTGTTATGTTTTAATAAAGGGTCTTTTTATGTTTTAATAAAGGGTCTTGATATGTTTTAATAAAGGTTCCAAGTTATGTTTTATTAAAGGGTCCACGTTGTTGTTTGATGAAGTTATTTTATTCTAAGGGATCCAGGTTATATTTTACCAAGGGTCTAAGTTATGTTGTACTAAGGGGTATTAGTTATGTTTTAATAAAGGGTCTAAGTTATGTTTTATTAAAGGGTCCAAGTTTACTGAAGGCTTTACTGAAGTTATTTTATTCTAAGGGGCCAGGTTATATGTTACAAAAGGGTCGAAGTTATGTTTTACTAAGGGGTCAAAGTTATGTTTTAATAAAGAGTGGATTACAGAGGGGTCTAACACAGGTTGCACAAAGTGGTCTATGATTTGTTTTTGTTAAAGGGTCCAAGTTATTGTTTACTGAGGGGTCTATGTTATGTTGTACTAAGGGGTCAAAGTTATATTTTACTAAAGGGTCTAAGTTATTTTTTAATAATGGGTCCAGTTTATGTTTTAATAAAGGGTCTAAGTACATTTACATTGAGGTCTAAAGTTATGTTGTACTAAGGGGTCCAAGTTATATTTTACCAAGGGTCTAAGTTATAATCCATTAAAGGGTAAAATTTGATGTTTACTGGGGGGTCTAAACCAGGTTGCACAAAGGGGTCTATGTATTGTTTTACTAAATGATCCAAGTTATTATTTACTTAAGGGCCTAAGTCATTTTATTCTAAGGGGTCCAGATTGTATGTTACAAAAGGGTCAAAGTTACATTTTACTAAGGGGTCAAAGTTATGTTTTAATGAAGAGTGCATTACAGAGGGGCCTAACACAGGTTAGACGAAGTGGTCTATGATTTTTTTTACTATAGGGTCCAAGTTTTTGTTTACTGAGGGGTATATGTTATGTTGTACTAAGGGGTCAAAGTTATATTTTACTAAAGGGTCTAAGGTATTTTTTAAAGGGGTCTATGTTTTGTTTTACTAAATGATCCAAGTTATTATTTACTGAGGGGGTCTAGGTTATTTTATTCTAAGGGGTCCAGGTTATATGTTACACAAGGTTTGAAGTTACATTTTAATAAGGGATCAAAGTTTAGTTTTAATAAAGAGTGGTTTACAGAGGGGTCTAACACAGGTTGCACAAAGGGGCCTATGTTTTGTTTTACTAAAGGATCCACGTTATTGTTTACGTTATGTTGTACCACTGGATCTAACGTATGATTCACAGAGGAGTCTAAGTCAGGTTGCATGCAGGGGTCTAAGTTTTAATTTACAAAGGGTTCTAAATTATGTTTTAACAAGGGGTTTAAGTTTTGTTTTTCTAAAGGGTCTAAGTATAAGTAAATGCTTACTGAGGTGGGTCTAAGTTCTGTTGTACATCTACATCCAATTTATAGTTTGCCGAGGGGTCTAACACAGGTTGCACAAAGGGGTTTAAATTTTGTTTTACTAAAGGGTCAAAGTTATTTTTTAGTAATGGGTTCAGTTTATGTTTTAATAAAGGGTCTAAGTAATTGTTTACTTTGGGGTCTAAAGTTACGTTGTACTACTGGGTACTGGGTCTAATTTATGGTCACAGAGGTGTCTAAGCCAAGTTGCATGCATGAAGGGGTCTAAGGTATAATTTACTAAGGGGTCTAAGTTATGTTTTAACAAGGGGTCTAAGTTTTGTTTTACTAAAGGGTCTAAGTAATGTTGTACTACTGGGTCCAAGTTATGTTGTAAAACTGGGTCTGAGTTAGATTGTACCAAGGGGTCTGAGCTATGGTCTACTGAGGGATTTAAGTCATGTTGTACTAAGGGCTCCAAGTCATGTTTTACTAAGGGGTCTAATTAATTGATTTATTTACTTACAAAGGGATATAAGTTATGGTTTACTGCTGGGTTGCTAAGTCATGTTGTACTAAGGGGTCTAAGTTATTTTTCACTAAGGGGTCTAATTTATATATTTACAAAGGGGTCTAAGTTATGGTTTACTGAGGGGGTTGACTAAGTCATGTTGTACTAAGGGGTCCAAGTTATGTTTCACTAAAAGGTCTACTCTATGTGTTTATTTATGTATATATTTATTTATACCAAACAGTCCAAGTTATGGTTGATTTATATTCTAAGTTATGGGGGTCTATATATAGGGATCTAGTTTATTTTGTCACTAGAGGTTTTAGGTTGGTTCACTAAGTTACATGTTACCATGGAGTCAAAGTTATGGTTTACTAAGCGGAAGTGTTCATGCTTTTCAAATAGATCTTTGTTTTTTTTTGAGGATCTTAAGTAGTCAATGTTGGTCTTAGTTATGTTTTACTAAGGGGTCTAAGTTATAGCTTACCAATGGGGTCTAAGTTAGGGTTTGCTAATGAGTCATATTTTAAGGGCAATGAGGTATGGTTTATTTTTTTATTTTTGTGTCATGCTTTACAAAGAGATCTATTTTATTTTATTTTTCTAAGGATACTAAGTTAATTTTATATTAATGGGTATATTTAGTGTATGTTTTTTCTAAGGGGGTCTATGTTAGGATTTATTGGGTCTTAGTTACTGTATGTTTTACTAAGGGGGTCTATGTTATTTTTTACTAAAGGGTTAGGTTAGGTTAGAATTTAATGGGTCTTAGTTACTGTATGTTTTAATAAGGGGTCTATGTTATTCTTTACTAAAGGGTCTAAGTTAGAATTGAATGGTTCTTAGTTAATGTATGTTTTACTAAGGGGGTCTATGTTATTCTTTACTAAATGGTGTAAGGTTTACCAGGAGTTTTTTTTTTTTTTACTAAGGGGTTTAAGGAATAGTAGGGGTTACGTTTTGCAAAGGGATCACATTTTTGTTTTTACCATGGATACTCAGTTGCTATTATTGATGGTTCCTAGTTATTTTTTTTACTAAAGGATCTAGGGTCTAAATTGTGTTTATTTTTTTCGTTTTCTTTCTGCTAAGGGTCTCAAGTAGATAATGTGGGTCTTAGTTATGTTTTACTAAGGGGTCTACGTTTTGGCTTACCAATGGGGTCTAAGTTAGGGTTTGCTAAGGAGTCTAAGTTATAAGTCATGGTTTACAAAGGAATCAAATCTCTCTCTCTCTCTCTCTCTCTCTCTCTCTCTCTCTCTCTCTCTCTCTCTCTCTCTCTCTCTCTCTATATATATATATATATATATATATATATATATATATATATATATATATACAGAGCTTTTTTTCTCAGAAAATAGGTGCAGGAACTCAACCACAACCCGTTCAGATTTCACAAACAGTAGAAGGGTCTTAAAGGTGCATTAAATACCAGGATTGCATTACACACATCGTGCAGAGTTCAGGGGGTCGCACACAGAGTGCAGACCTGTCACTTGTAAACACAGAAACCAGACTTCTGTGTTTACAAGTGATTGTGGTGAGTAAGCACCAAAGGGTCTGAGCTAGAGGTGGTGGAACTGAGTTCCCACAAGTTCCTCCTGAAAAAAAGCCCTGTGTATATTTATATGTATGTATATATATATATATATATATATATATATGTATGTATGTATATATATATATATATATATATATATATATATATATATATATATATATATATATATATATATATATATATATATATATATATATATATATATATAGGGGTTCTACATTGATTTCCCTTATGGTTTACCCAAGGGTCCAAGTTATGCTAGTTATGCTTTATGAAGGGATCTACGTCATTACTCAATGGTCTAATTATGTTTTCTTAAGGTATCCACGTTATGGTTTACTCAATGGTCCAAGTTATGTTTTATTAAGGCATCCACGTTATGGTTTACTAAGAGGTCCAAATTATGTTTTACAATGGTTGTGATTTACTAAGGGATCTAAGTTTTACATTGGCAAAAACGAATCGGATGACTCCACATCGACCCATGTTAGGTCACCTGGGCATAAAGCTCCTTCTTGACGTCATAAGCCAACTGGGGTTCACAATTATCACACCCCCTTTAGTAAATGACCCTCTCTGAACATACCCTATAGAGGAATGTATATGTGAAATCCCACAAGTGGCTGCAATATTTTTTTCTATCTCTTTCGGAAATTATCTTACAGCAGGAGAGCTATTTTTTCAGGCTTTTTTGTCGATTCTTTCTAATAAGGTCACATGGAAGCAGCCTGCATCTCCCATGCAGGCTTATAATGGAAGTGTAAACTGTCGCAGTCCATAACATGTGCTTTCTATTACACAGCTCCATCCCCAGCCCTGGAATCATACTCTGACCTCATAGCCAGTGCGCTATAAATAAGCTTTAAGCAGGTCTCCTTCCCTTTATGAAAAACATAATTCACTTTTAAATATGATTAATGAGGCTGTTAATACAATAGAAAGTAAAATAAAAAAATGCTTTGCAGCCTTGTGCTGGAGTGGCAAGCCAGATCTTGCAAGGCTGGAAAAGTTTTGCTAGTTGTTCTGTTATAATTAGGCTGCAAGTTGCCTCCTTTGTTGGTCTATGCACCTGTCTCTTTCAGGAGCCTACAAAAAACAAAGTTACAATTAGTGTAAGTTAATTGGGAAGTACCTGCCCGCTGTTTATATGTGTTTATGGTCTCCATTTAGAGTTAGCATGCTATTAGGACAATGGCTACTTTTTTGTTAGTGCTTGTTTCTGTTTTATGTGGGCCCTCCCCTTTCTGAAAAGAGACCTTGGGGACTGTCATTAGATCAGATGGCAAGTCTGTATAGAGAGAGTTTTGCATAATTACATAGCATAGCCGGAATAGTCACCTCCACATTTGATGGGTCACATACCAACTACAATTGGCCCATTATAGTCCATGGAACCTCATCCCCTTTACTGATAGAGAAACCAGACCGCCTAATCTAAGAATGAAGATTTCATTTTTTTTTTCTGATATAAAAGAAAGAATGAAAAAAAAAATGATTTGAATGTAACTGACGCTTTCTACTCAGTTCTTTAAAGTTCAGGGGGATGATGGGAAGAGAGAAAGTGATGGCCAAAGTAATCAGGAACAGACTGAGGTTCTAAAATAGTTCATCAAAAAGAAATAGATCAGCAGATTACTAAACTGAGTACCCCCCCACCCCCCCTCCCTCCTCCTCCTCCTCTTCCTCCTCCTCCTCCCCACCCAGTCCAATTCCCCTTCTTCTCTATTCACCAAAAGCTGTTTTCTCCCCTACCTTTGTGATTTAATAATTAAGATATTCCCATATAGCAGGCAGGCCTTGATGTTTAACTTTTGACAGCCTGCACCCAAGCACTGGTGGAGTAATCAGTGTCTGATTGCACATATATAATGTTATCTAGTCTTTTTTGCCTTTACACATTCGATATTATACTATAATATATTGCCTTTAAATGCAGTTTTAATGTAAAGGGTTTTAAAAAAAAAAATCGTGCATGCATTTATTTTTTTAGTAACCCTAATATCTGTCAAATTAGGTACTCCATGTATAAGGTGCTTTGTATTACCCTCAGAAATTTTGTGTGAAATACAGAATAATATAATATTTTGCTACCATTTTTTTGTTGCTATTAAACAACACAACACAACACTCTGCCACTGAAAGGCACACCATAATAGTTTCCCTATATATAGTTAGTACAGCACAGAATAATACTATGCCACAGCATAATCTTCTGTCACGGTACAGTTACATTATAAAACAGAATACTGTACCACTGTAGAACGTTGCTTAGAAAAATAATGTGCCACTATAGAGAATAGCATCATTTTCTGCCCCTGTAGCTCCCCCCATAATACTCTGCCACTATCGAGAACAGCATAATACCCTGCCCCTATAGCTCACCCCATAATAGTTGCCCCTATAGCTCACCCCATAATACTTGCTCCTATAGCTCATCCCATAATATCTGCCCCTGTAGCTCACCCCATAATATCTGCCCCTATAGCTCACCCCATAATAGTTGCCCCTATAGCTCACCCCATAATACTTGCTCCTATAGCTCATCCCATAATATCTGCCCCTGTAGCTCACCCCATAATATCTGCCCCTATAGCTCACCCCATAATAGTTGCCCCTATAGCTCACCCCATAATACTTGCTCCTATAGCTCATCCCATAATATCTGCCCCTATAGCTCACCCCATAATACTTGCTCCTATAGCTCATCCCATAATATCTGCCCCTGTAGCTCACCCCATAATATTCTGCTCCTATAGCTCACCCCATAATATTCTGCTCCTATAGCTCACCCCATAATATCTGCCCCTATAGCTCACCTCATAATAGCTGCCCCTATAGCTCACCCCATAATAGCTGCCCCTATAGCTCACCCATAATACCTGCCCCTATAGCTCACCCCATAATACTTGCTCCTATAGCTCACCCCATAATATTCTGCCCCTATAGCTTACCCCATAATACATGCCCCTAAAGCTCACACAATAATATTCTGCCCCTATAGCTCACCCCAATATACCTGTCCCAATAGCTCATCCCATAATATTCTGCCCCTATAGCTCACCCCATAATATTCTGCCCCTATAGCTCACCCCATAATACCTGACCCAAAAGCTCACACCATAATATTCTGCCCCTATAGCTCACCCCAATATACCTGTCCCAATAGCTCACCCCATAATATTCTGCCCCTATAGCTCACCCCATAATATTCTGCCACTATAGAGAACAGCATAATATTCTGCCCCTAAACAGGTACATTATGACAGAATACTGTGCTACTGTATCACACTGCAGAGCACAATAATGTGCCACTACAGAGCACAATATGAAAGACTGCCATTATATAGCTCGAATTAATACTTGTGCACCATATAGCACAGTACTTATACTTTGCCACTATGGAGTACTGCATGATATTTTGCCATTTCTAGTTCAGCACACTCTGCAGATATGTGGTACAGTATATATCCCTATGCTTTCTCTACATAGATACTATATGTATACTTAGTACAGTGGCAGTATATAGCATAGCATAATACTCTGTCACTATTTATCAAAGCATAATTATCAGCCGCTATATAGAACTGCACAATATTCTGCCACTATATAATACATCCTACAAAATCTGCCACTATAGTACAGCATAATACCCTGTAGATTGCTAGCTCCATAGACAACTCTGGCGGCTTCTGATTGCACTGCCTGTAGTGCTCACACTGGTGTTATGTATAAACAGACGGTGTGTAGTGGGCTCATATGAACAGTATGAATCCTGTAAAACCTAGACTTGTTGCATGGAGCATGTAGAATGGAGATATATCATTTATTCTCTAGTATTATCAGCTCATGCGGACCACTCCTTGACCCATAGATATCTGAAAAGAAGAGCTACATTAACCCTTCATACTACGATATATATAAAGGAGTTGTCAAAAAGCAGCAGGGAGTTTATGGGGGAGAATATTTTATCTCCAGTCATTTTTATGCAAGAAATGTGTTGCACCTTTTTTCTACATCAGTTATATTATAGGAGTGTGCGATGTGCTGACTCCAACCAACCAGCAATCACAGTCATTATTTTATGGCCTCGTTTTTTAAGATTAGTTAAAAATGTGGTTTGCTTTAAATTGCTGCAGTTTGCACCGTGATGTAGTGATATGCGAATCTGTTGCGACAAAAACTGGTTAGCGCCTTGTGCACTTTTAGGGATAAAATGTTAACCGGTTTATTAGTGGTGGTTATATATGTAATCCATAATTACAACCAATCAGAAATATTTTAACAACTGTTAACATCGCTGTAAACTGTATATTTGCTATGAGTGATCGTGCATGGTCCTTGCACGTTAAGCTCAAATAATAATAATATTAATAATAATAAATAAATGAATATATATATATATATATATATATATATATATATATATATATATATATATATATATATATATATTACATATTATATTATAATATATATATTTTTCAATGCATGTTAAGCACATATAATAATAATAATAATAATAAAAAAATGTTTATATATATATATACATTTTTATTATTATTATTATTATTATTATTATTATTATTATTATTATTATTATTATTATTATTATGTGTGCTTTACGTGCATTGGAAAAAAAAAAGAGTCCTATGTATGTCCTATGTATCTGGCAATAGATAGATAGATAGATAGATAGATAGATAGATAGATAGATAGATAGATAGATAGATAGATAGATAGATAGATAGATATTTTATATAATAATATATATATATATATATATATATATATATATAATAACAATAATATATATATATATATATATATATATATATATATATATATTGTCAGATAAATAGGACTTTGCAAGACTTTTTTTTTCTCTCTTCTTTTAAATAAAGATGTATTCAGCTCTGCTTATTATCTGAATCCATTGTACTGCCCATGTTTGCTCGGCACCGAGACGGTTAAATGACCCCGCGGCCGCCAGAATCAAAGAGCTGGGCGGCTGCTCTCCGGCAGAGGTGGGGTTAATCAGTGCCTGTGATCCAGTAAGTAAGAGATCACACTGGTTATTATTGGCATTGGATATTGTACTATTGCCTGGAAGCCATTCCCAGTGATTATAATACTGATTACTGGATTTCTGTCCCTGTGATGTATTAGCTGAAAGAAATGTCATATTTATAGAAAATCTCACTTTACACATCCGCTTCTGTCCGGTGCCCGGTAAACCGTGCTCAGCATCAGCAACACTTATACGATTTATATACTGTATAAAATATATTTATTGGGAAGGAAAAAAAAAAACTCCAATCATCCGACACACCTGTACTGAGATGGAGAGGCTTACAATTAGGCAGGCAGGTGACAATGACAGGCCACCATTGTTGTAGGTGCTGCACTTATTTCACCCTGTACATCCTTGGAAATCAGCATTAAAAAAATATATATATTTATTTGCTTTTTCCTCTAATTTTCAAGTGATTTTGGCGATGAGCACCCCAACTAATAATAATTAGATTTAAAAAATAATAATAATAATAATAAAATCTATTGTTATTATTATTATTATTATTTTCATCATCATCATTATTATTATTTCTCTAGGTTCAGCCTAGTGTCGCATTATTATACTAAAAATAATTCAATAATAATCATTATTAATATTAGTAGTAGTAGTCATAGTAGTCGTATTTAATTATTATAATTTTTTCCGTGGGTTTACCCTATTTTAGCTTTATTTAGTAATTTTTATTATGATCATGAAAATGATTATTCCTATTGTATTTCCCTTGGATCAACTTATTCTATCTTTAATATTATAATAATAATAATAATAATAATAATAATAATAATAATAATAATAAAATAACTATTGTTATTATTATTATTATTATTATTTGTAGTATGACTATTACTGCAACTACCACTACTACTTCCAGCATTCTCATCTTCATTATATGCTTTTCACTAGGAATATAATATAAAGCATCATTTTTTTTATTTAATTGTTATTAAATTATTAGTAGTACTTTTTCAGCTTCACCACCACATTCCTCTATATAATAATAATAATTATTATTATTATTATTTTTATTTGTATTGCTGTTGTTGTTGTTGTTGTTGTATATAATATATAGCATCGTTTTGGATTTCATTATTATTATTGTTACCATTGTATATAATATGGATTGCATTATTATTAAAATTAAAAATTAAAATCATTATTAAAATTATCGTTATTTATTATTATAATTATTGTATATAACATATAGCATCGTTTTGGATTGCATTATTATTTTTTATTATTATTATTATTATTATTATTGTATATAACATAGCATCGTTTTGGATTGCATTATTATTAAAATTATTAGTATTATTGGCTATTATTGTATATAATAGCATCGTTTAGGAGTGTATTGTTATTAATACCCTCATCTCCACAAAATATATATTTTTTTATAACAAATGTTTATTATTATTAGAATTATCATCATCATCATTCTTATTGTATTGTATGTTATGATAATTTAAATACCAGTAATAAAACAATGACATATTACTATCTGCCTAAAGTAGTGAATGTATGCATGTTATAAGCCATCAGCCAATCAGCATTTAGTAGTAACAGTAGTAGTGGTAATATTATACCGGCATTATATTGTAGGGTAAACCAAGTATTTGCCATTAATGATCCTGATGAGCTGCAGCTGTGAGTGGATGGGCCCCTGCCGGGTGTTGTATGGGGGATAGGTACCTATTTCATGTGCGTCCCCCCGCCAGTGTGATCAGTGCACAGAGCCCCCCCCCCCCCCCCATCAGTGCACAGCCCCCCCCCCCAATTTGGCAGGGTGATCAGTGTACAGAGCCCCCCCCTTGTCAGAGTGATCAGTGCACAGAGATGACATAAAAGAGTGGGGGGGGGGACACTTCTGATGTAAATGAATCAATGGGAATGCAGTGCTGTTTGGGGCAGGAGACAGCTGATGGGGGTCTCATGTCACGTTAGAAGGGTCTTTGCTCCCATCACAGGCTGCCAGGGAGATTGAGATGTCCTGTTAGACAGACGCTGTAATGAATGCTGACAGCTCCTTCACACCAGCCCTCTGTAGAAGAACACACTTACCCATAGGAGCCTCACTTGTACTCCGGCCACAATGGGGGCCAGGCGACAAAAAGGACAGCCGGCTGATGGCTGCGACACACCTGGACTGATTAGCAATGACAAACCCACACACACACACATGTACACCCAGCCTCTAAGGGGTTAACCAAGGCAGGCAAACAAAACGCATTAACAACTCGAGCATTGGAGTCACGTGCGATTTTATTGATTGGTGTGGATAAAATAATTATTTCACTTCCAGTGGGCGAGAGCTTAAACTAATTACAGCCAAGTATCAAGAGGCTGCCAGAGAGTTTTCTACATAAACTATCGTTTATATTACTCAGTGCATAAATTCCCTGCACAGTGATTGTGAGAATGAGATAGAGGAGAAGGGAGGGAGAGAGAGAGAGAAGGGAAGAGGAACTGGGGAACTGGGGAGTGGGAGTAAAAAAAGAGAGAGAGAGAGAAATAAAAGAGTGAGGGATAGAGAGAAAGAGTGAGGGAGACAGGGGCAGAGAAACTATGGAGAGAGGGGGGAAAGGGGGGTCATATATAGCAAAAGAGAGAGAAATAAATACTATGAAATTGGAGGAGGGGAGAGAGACAATGGAGGAAAAACTTGGGAGTGGAAGAAAACCAGGAGTGAGGGAGACATATAGGAAAAGAAAAGAAGAGAAACTGGGGGAGTAAAGAAAAGAAAACGGACATACAAAGAGAAAGAGAGAAGGAGAGAAAAGAAAGAGAGAGAAAGAAATTGTAGAAGTAGAAGAAAAAGAGGGGACACGTTAAGAGAAAAAGAAAGGCAAACCTAGGAAATGTGGTAAGAAGAGGGGCACAGAAATTTGATAAAGGATAGATTGGAAGGGTAAGTGGGAGCACAGGAAGGGGAAGATAATAGTAGACAAAAAGATAGAAAATTATTAGCAGGGAGTCAGAGATTCGAAGAAAAAAGACAAAGAAATAAAGAAAGAAAAACAGAAAGAAAGAAAGACAGAAAGAAAGAAAGAAAGAAAGAAAGAAAGAAAGAAAGAAAGAAAGAAAGAAAGAAAGAAAGAAAGAAAGAAAGAAAGAAAGAAAGAAAGAAAGAAAGAAAGAAAGAAAGAAAGAAAGAAAGAAAGAAAGAAAGAAAGAAAAAATAGAAAGAAAAAAAAGTAAAAGAAAAGAATCCGCCGGTAGTTAAAAATAAATAAATAAATATAATAAGAGCTAGATTGACATATTTTCATAGAGTGATAGTGAGAAAAGGAAAGAAAGAAAGAGGAAGAAGAAAGAAAGGATATTGTGAGAGATGATTTAATGTAGTATTATTATTATTATTATTATTATTATTATTATTATTATTATTATTATTTGCACCAGGAAAACAGGTAGTGATAGTATCTCATCGGTATTGAAGTGCCCCAGTATTGAAGTGTTGTGTTCCCCCAGTATAGAAGTATCCTCCCAGTATGTAGGTGTCCCCCTGTATAGAAGTGACATCCCAGTATAAAACTGCCCCCTAGTTCAAAATTGTCTACCCAGTATAGAAGTGCCCCTCCAGTATAGAAGTGTCCTCCTGGTATAAAACTGCCTCCCCAGTAAGAGCTCCCACAGTATAGAAGTATCTTTAAAGCATAGAGGTGTCTCCCAATATAAAAGTGTCATCCAAGTATAGGAGTGTTCCCCCAGTATAGAATTGTCTCCCTAGTATAGAAGTGTCCTTCCAGTATAGAACCCCCCTATAAAAATGTCTCCCCAATATAATCACCCCATCCGCCCAGTATAGAAATGTCCCACCATTATAGAGATGCCTCCCCAGTAAAGAAGTGTCATCCCAGTATAGAAGTGTAGCCCCTAGTATAGAAATGTCTCCCCAGTAAAGAAGTATCATCCCAGTATAAATGTGCCCCACCAGTATAAAGTTGTCTCCCCAGCAAAGAAGTGTCATCTTAGTATAGAAGTGTAGCCCCAGTATAGAAATATCTCCCCAGTAAATAAGTGTCATCCCAGTATAGAAGTGCCCCACCAGTATAAAGCTGTCTCCCTAGTAAAGAATTGTCATGCCAAAATAGAAGTGTAGGCCCCAGTATAGAAGTGCCCTACCAGTATAAAGAAGTCTACCCAGTAAAGAAGTGTCATCCCAGTATAGAAGTGTAGCCCCCAGTATAGAAGTGCCCCACCAGTATAAAGATGTCTACCCAGTAAAGAAGTGTCATCCCAGTGTAGAAGTGTAGCCCCAGTATAGAAATATCTCCCAGTAAAGAAGTATCATCCCAGTATAAATGTGGCCCACCAGTATAAAGATGTCTTCCTAGTAAAGAAGTGTCATCCCAGTGAAGAAATATCTCCTCAGTAAAGAAGTGTCATCCCAGTATAAATGTGCCCCACCAGTATAAAGTTGTCTCCCCAGCAAAGAAGTGTCGTCCCAGTATAGGAGTGTAGCCCCAGTATAGAAGTGTCCCACAAGTATAAAGATATTTACCCAGTAAATAAGTGTCATCCCAGTATAGAAGTGTCCCACCAGTATGGAGTTGTCTCTCTAGTATATATGGGTCCCCCCAGCATTATTGTACCCCCTCCAGTACAAAAGTGTCCCCAGTATTCTGTGGCCGGGTCTTCTGTTTGAGGACTGGCACTCTATAGTACAATGCAGGACTTTTGTGATCCATAATATATTCCTCATCTCCAGATAAGAACTGAGATGAGATTCTTCTCTCCCCGGATCTCCCCAGATCTCCTCTCTCCCCTGCTCTACTCTCTCCCCGGATCTCCTCTCTCCCCGGATCTCCTCTCTCCCCTGCACTCCTCTCTCCCCGGATCTCCTCTCTCCCCTGCTCTACTCTCTCCCCGGATCTCCTCTCTCCCCGGATCTCCCCTGCTCTCCTCTCTCCCCTGCTCTCCTCTCTCCCCTCTTCCCGGATCTCCCCTGCTCTCCTCTCTCCCCTGCTCTCCTCTCTCCCCTGCTCTCCTCTCTCCCCGGATCTCCTCTCTCCCCTGATCTCCCCTGCTCTCCCCTGCTCTCCTCTCTCCCCAGAGATGAGATTCTTCTCTCCCCGGATCTCCCCTGCTCTCCTCTCTCCCCAGATCTCCTCTCTCCCCGGATCTCCTCTCTCCCCGGATCTCCCCTGCTCTCCTCTCTCCCCTGCTCTCCTCTCTCCCCAGATCTCCTCTCTCCCCGGATCTCTTCTCTCCCCGAATCTCCTCTCTGCGGAGAGATATTGAAACGTTACTAATTCTATTTGTCAACAATTGTGTCCCTAGAACGCCGGCGGAGCCGCTCCTCGCCGGGTCGCCGGTGGTGGAAATGAAGAGCTCACAGGAGGAATCGGTCTATTGACTCCCCGAACAATGCGACACATTACACCCGCCAGAGAGGTGTCAGCGACAATGTACCATAGGAACAGATTGTGCATGCTGCTATACGATTTGTTTAACGTTCCCCTCCGCCATAGAATTCTCTCTCCTCCGTGTAACAAACAAGCAGATCGATCAGAAAACGTGTTTAAATTGAAGATCGGTCCATTTTCCTCCATTGTGTCGCATCGTCCATCTGTTACGTTGGATGCAACTTTTCCATCCAAAAAATAATAATAAAAAAAAAAGTCTCTTCCTTTTCTGGAATATATATATTGAGAATTTCTCGATTTTTTATTTATTTTTTACCTGTTCACCATTTGTATGTTGTCCACACACGTTTACATTGCCCTGTGTAATTATAAATAAAAGATAACATGAAGGTCTTGTATCTGATTGCTAAATAAATGTAATCGATGTACATGTTATATTAAAAATGTTCTAATACCAAAATATATATATAAAAGCTTTTCACAATCTGAACGACTTTGTGTTGATTTAAGGCTACTGTGTTGTTGTTATCATTATTATTATTATTATTATTATTATTATTATTACTAGTATTATGTTGCATTTTAAAAGGGAAGTTGCACTTTGCAAGGGAATTTTCTCCAGAGCTTAGTGAAAGAGTTGAATGTTTGCAGACTTCCATTATCCAATCAAGTTCAAGCACAAAAAAATATATATATTTTTCATCATTATTATTATTATTATTATTATTATTACTATTATGTTGCACTTTAAAAGGGAAGTTTCACTTTGCAAGGGAATTTTCTCCAGAGCTTAGTGAAAGAGTTGAATGTTTGCAGACTTCCATTATCCAATCAAGTTCAAGCAAAACAAATAGTTTTTTTCCTTATTATTATTATTATTATTATTATTAGTTTGTTGTTATTACTATTAGTATTATGGTGGGGGTAGCTATAAATCAGTTCAATACATGAGCAGCTGTGTACCCCCCCCCCCCCCAAAATTTTTTTTTTAAATTTTCCTTCATCAATGGATATCTAAAGCCTACAACAAAAATATGATAGTTGTGCAGCTTACTTGTTCTTAAGGTGACAATAAACTTTACAGTATGATTGTACAATCTACTTTAGATACACCATCACCTATGTAGTGCAAGGGCCTGCCTGATACAAATGTACTTGTTATAAGGCGTGTCCTCGAATTACATAGATTTGGTAAGTCTAAAGGAGGTTGTGCAATCAGATTGTATGGTGTATGGCCAGATTTAGATGTGGTGGATGCCTTAGTTTTCCCTTTTTTACACGTTTCCTCCTTTATTTTAACCTGGTAATCACGTCCTTTTCTAAGACCACAACCCTACCGAGCAGCGTTGTCACCCTAGGACAGAGTGGGTGAGATTTACTTAAACTTGAGCACTCAGAATCTGGTGCAGCTGTGCATGGCAGCCAATCAGATTCTAACTTCAACTTGTTCAATTAAGTCTTGACAATGAAATCTGGAAGCTGATTGGTTTCTATGCAGAGCTGCACCAGATGTTTGTATGCTCCAATGTTAGTAAATCTCCCCCAGAGTGGTGTGTTTAGCCTACATAATACTGTGGGTTCAATTTACTGAAAGCAAACAGGTTGTTCACCATATAGGCAGGTGATGTAGCACTTTAAAAGTTAAGTTGCACTTTGCAAGAGAATTTTCTCCAGAGCTTAGGAGTTGAAGCTCTGATGACTTCCATCACCCAATAAAGTTAAAGTTGTTTTTTTTTTTAATGTATTATTATATATATATATATATAGAGAGAGAGAGAGAGAGAGGAGAGAGAGAGAGAGAGAGAGAGAAAGAGAGAGAGAGAGAGGGAGATAGATAGATAGATAGATAGATAGATAGATAGATAGATAGATAGATAGATAGATAGATAGATAGATAGATAGATAGATAGATAGATATTAGTAGTAGTAGTAGTAGTAGTATTCTATATTAGTACTAGTAGTATATATTAGTACTAGAAGTCGTATTATATATTAGTAATAGTAGTAACATTCGTAATAGTAGTATATATTAGTACTATGTTAGTAATAGTAGTAACATTAGTAGTAGTAGTATTTATTAGTACTAGTAGTATTATATGTTAGTAATAGCAGAAACATTCGTAATAGTAGTATATATGAGTACTATATTAGTAATTGTAGTAACATTAGTAGTAGAAGTACATATTAGTACTATGTTAGTAATAGTAGTAACATTAGTAGTAGTATATATTAGTAATAGTAGTAGCAACAGTAGTATTAGTAGTATATATTAGTACTAGTAGTAGTATTATATATTATATATTAGTAATAGTAGTGTATATTAGTACTAGTAGTAGTATTATATATTTTATATTAGTACTAGTAGTAGTAGTAGTGTATATTAGTACTAGTAGTATTATATATTAGTAATAGTAGTAGCAATAGTAGTAGTAGTATATATTAGTAGTAGTAGTAGCAGTAGCCACAGCAATCTTCTATATTTTAATTGTAGTATTAGTACTACTATGATAACAATAATAATAATAATAATAATAATAATAATAATAAT
>CM056051.1:19999090-20021590 GCA_029574335.1 Rana kukunoris
GAAGAGGAGAGGAGTGTAAGTGAGGAGTGCAGGAGAGGGGTGCAAGAGAGGAGGGCAGATAAGGAGTGCAGGAGAGGAGAGCAGGAGAGGAGAGCAGATAAGGAGTGAAGATGAGGATTGCAGGAGAGGATGGCAGATGAGGAGTGCAGGGGAGAAGGACCGAAGAGGAGTGCAGGGTAAAAGGATCGAAGAGGGGTGCAGGAGAGGAGAGCAGGAGAGGAGTGCAGGTGAGGAGTGTAGGAGAGGAGTGCAGGTGAGCAGTGCAGGGGAGGAGGACAGATGAGGAGTGCAGGAGAGGAGGGCAGATGAGGAGTGCAGGGGAGAAGGACCGAAGAGAAGTGCAGGAGAGGAGGGCAGGAGAGGAGTGCAGGAAAGAACCGACTAGGAGTGATGCAGGGGTGGAAAGGGAAGGAGTGCAGAAGAGGACAAGAGGAGTGCTGGAGAAAAGTGCAGTAGAGGAGTGCAGGTGGTGTAGAAGGGGAGGACAAGAGAGGGGGTAGGAGAAGAGTGCAGATGAGGAGTGTAGGTGAAGAGAATTAGAGTGGGGCAGGAAAGGAGATCTGGCAAGAGAGGAGTGCAGGGGAGAAGTACAGGAAATAAGTGCGAGAGAGGAGTGCAGGGGAGAAGTACAGGAAATAAATGCAAGGGGGAGTGCACGGGGAAGTACAGGAACGAGGTGCAAGAGAGGAGTGCAGGGGGGAGTACAGGAAAGAGGTGCAAGAGAGGAGTGCAGGGGGAAGTACAGGAAAGAAGTGCAAGAGAGGGGTGCAAAGGAGAAGTACAGGAAATAAGTGCAAGAGAGGTGTGCAGGGGGGAAGTACAGGAAAGAAGTGCAAGAGAGGGGTGCAGGGAGGATGTACAGGGAAAAAGTGCCGCAGGGGGTGCAGGGGGAAGTACAGGAAAGAGGTGCAATAGAGGAGTGCAGGGGGAAGTACAGGAAAGAGGTGCAAGAGAGGAGTGCAGGGGGAAGTACAGGAAAGAAGTGCAAGAGAGGGGTGCAGGGAGGAAGTACAGGAAAGAAGTGCAAGAGAGGGGTGTAGGGGAGAAGTACAGGAAAGAAGTGCAAGAGAGGGGTGCAGGGAGGAAGTATAGGAAAGAAGTGCAAGAGAGGGGTGCAGGGAGGAAGTACAGGAAAGAAGTGCAAGAGAGGGGTGCAGGGAGGAAGTACAGGAAAGAAGTGCAAGAGAGGGGTGCAGGGATGAAGTACAGGAAATAAGTGCAAGAGAGGGGTGCAGGGGAGAAGTACAGGAAATAAGTGCAAGAGAGGGGTGCAGGGAGGAAGTACAGGAAATAAGTGCAAGAGAGGGGTGCAGGGGGGAAGTACAGGAAAGAAGTGCAAGAGAGGGGTGCAGGGAGGATGTACAGGGAAAAAGTGCCGCAGGGGGTGCAGGGGGAAGTACAGGAAAGAGGTGCAATAGAGGAGTGCAGGGGGAAGTACAGGAAAGAGGTGCAAGAGAGGAGTGCAGGGGGAAGTACAGGAAAGAAGTGCAAGAGAGGGGTGCAGGGAGGAAGTACAGGAAAGAAGTGCAAGAGAGGGGTGTAGGGAGAAGTACAGGAAAGAAGTGCAAGAGAGGGGTGCAGGGAGGAAGTATAGGAAAGAAGTGCAAGAGAGGGGTGTAGGGGAGAAGTACAGGGAGGAAGTAGGGAGGAAGTATAGGAAAGAAGTGCAGGAAAGAAGTGGAAAGAAGTGCAAGAGAGGGGTGCAGGGAGGAAGTACAGGAAAGAAGTGCAAGAGAGGGGTGCAGGGATGAAGTACAGGAAATAAGTGCAAGAGAGGGGTGCAGGGGAGAAGTACAGGAAATAAGTGCAAGAGAGGGGTGCAGGGAGGAAGTACAGGAAAGAAGTGCAAGAGAGGGGTGTAGGGGAGAAGTACAGGAAAGAAGTGCAAGAGAGGGGTGCAGGGAGGAAGTATAGGAAAGAAGTGCAAGAGAGGGGTGCAGGGAGGAAGTACAGGAAAGAAGTGCAAGAGAGGGGTGCAGGGAGGAAGTACAGGAAAGAAGTGCAAGAGAGGGGTGCAAAGGAGAAGTACAAGAAAATACGTCCAAGAGAGGAGTGCAGGGGAGAAGTACAGGAAATAAGTGCAAGCGAGGTGTGCAAGGGGGAAGTACAGGAAAGAAGTGCAAGAGAGGGGTGCAGGGGGGATGTACAGGGTAAACGTGCCGCAGGGGGGTGCAGGGGGAAGTACAGGAACGAGGTGCAATAGAGGAGTGCAGGGGGAAGTACAGGAAAGAGGTGCAAGAGAGGAGTGCAGGGGGAAGTACAGGAAAGAAGTGCAAGAGAGGGGTGCAGGGGAGAAGTACAGGAAAAAAGTGCAAGAGAGGAGCGCAGGGAGGAAGTACAGGAAAGAAGTGCAAGAGAGGGGTGCAGGGAAGATGTACAAGAAAATAAGTGCAAGAGAGGAGTGCACGGGAGAAGTACAGGAAATAAGTACAAGAGAGGGGTGCAGGGGAGAAGTATAGGAAATAAGTGCAAGTGAGGGGTGCAGGGGACAAGTACAGGGAAGAGGTGCAAGGGGGGGGGGGTGTGAAGGGGGGAAGTACAGGAAAGAAGTGCAAGGGAGGAGTGCAGGAGAGAGGTGTAGGAGATGGAGATCGGACAAGAGGAGTGCATAGGTGTGCAGATGAGGAGTGCAGGTGAAGAAAGCACCAGAGGAGAGCAGGAGAAGAGTGCAGGAGAGAAGTACAGAGAAAATTGCACCCGCTGGGCTTATGGTTTAGGAACCGTGGCCTTGGAATTTTTTTCAGCAAAGCGGGAGAGATTTTGTCAGAAGAAAGCTTCTTCATATTATTTATTACTATTGGCAACACGGACAGTCTGCTTCAAAAGACTTGTAACACAGGAGGCTGCAACATCATAGCGCAAACATCGGTGTAGCGCAGTACAACGGGCAGTCATAGGTCAATTCTTATTTCTTCTGTCTGTACAAATCTACTAAAACCCGATGTTTTATAGGCTACACTTCAGCGATGTTAAATAAAATAGCAATGTATTGTATACAAATTACTATAACTAATATATGTTATTTATATGATGATTATTATAATTCTATAAATTAGCAGGAAATAAAAATAAAAAAAGAATATTAAAAAAACAACAACAAAAAAAAACCTTTTACATGAAATAGTAATATGTAAATAATTTTAAACTGGCAGAAAAAAAATAGTATAATTATTATATATTATGTATATGGAGATTATTATAATTCTATAAATTAGCGAAAAAATTTTTTTTATTTTTTACATGGAATAGTAATATGTAAATAATTTGAAACTAGCAGAATTCAAATAATAAAAAAATAAATAAACTAAACCAACCTTAAGAAAAAAGCGTTTTTAAACGATATTGCTGAAAAATATCTAGAAATTGCAACTATGCTATGATTAAAAAAAAAAAGTGGGACCGTATGAATTAAACTGCATGCTTAATATGCAAGGAAGGCGCTGCTAACAGCCCCCCCCCCCCCCCCCAATAAAAGTAATGTCTGGCATTGACAGGGTTAAATGGGAATGGTTCGGGCGGGCATAAGTGATGCCAACCCCGTATTTGCATGTCATATATTTCTATGCAATTATCATCCAGCCAGATGTGTTTAGTAATGTGTGCGGGATTATTTCGGGGTGTTCACCCCATGATCTCCGGTGTACGTGTATATTAACGTGCGCCTGTCTGACTTTCCGATGCGCCAAATTCCAGCGCGCGGTACGGATCGCTTTCAGCCGCTCTCACCGACCACTCAAGGGCTCATTCCGGGGAAATTTGCCTTTTCAGGGAACCGGGAGGCATTAATCAAATCGGCCGCTGACAGACGAGAAATATTTCAGAGAAAGGTGGCAATTTACAACTTTGTTATTAGTTAAGAATGATCAGCGTTCTAATAGTCGTTAATAATTGTTTGAGAGGCTCCATTTGGTTCATTTCCCCAAGAAAGGATCATTGCCCAATCTGCGACGGTTTTAGGTGGCTGGAGATACAAAAAAAATAATAAAATAATAATGTTTAAGGGCCTTTAATGGAAATAAACGTCTTCGCTTCAGAATTGAAAGAAGGGGGAATCGTGTCAATCAATTACACCCATCATTGCCTGGACTCCACAACAAGCAAAAATACATAAATACAATCATAAAATCAACAGACTGAGAACTCCAATCATGGGCTGCTTCGTCTGATTTCACTATCAACTGCCCATTAGACTAATAGGACACAATGTGTGTGTTGGTGGGGAGGGGGGGGGGGGGGGGCACCCCACATAACTGAATCGGGCTCACAAAATAAATAAGCAAACAAAACCCACAGGTTATATTCACATAGGTGGCATGTTACGTCATACATATATGGGCCTAACCTACGCACCCATAGAAGTGATTTAGGTTCTTAGGTTTAGAGAATAAGCAAAAAACAAAAAACAGGAATACACATATACACAACTACACAACTACACATGTACACATCAGGAACACACATATACACATCTATATATTATACATTCTTTCTGTATTAAGCCCCATAACTGTTTGTACTAATAGCATTGCTTCCCCCCCCCCCTTTCTCTCTTTCTCTTTCTCTAACTCTATCCTCTCTCTCGAATATCCTCTCTCTCTCTTTCTATATCATTCTCTATCCCCTCTCTCTCTTTCTCTTTCTCTGTCTCCTACCCCTCTCTCTCTAATATATATATATATATATATATATATATATATATATATATATATATATATATATATATATTTCTCTATCTCTCTCTCTCTCTCTCTTTCTCTCTCTCTCTAATATATATATATATATATATATATATATATATATATATATATATATATATATAAATATATCTTTTTCTTTTTTTCTCTATCCCTATCCTCTCTCTCGCTCTTTTTTTCTCTATATCTCTCTCTCTTTCTCTATCTTTCCCTCTCTATTTCTTTTTCTCTATCTCCATCTCTATCCTCTCTCTCTCTCTCTCTCTCTCTCTTTTCTCTCTATCTCTACCCCCCTCTCTCTCTCTCTCTCTCTCTCTCTCTCCATATATTACACGTTAATTCAAGCTGATTGTATATAAATACTTATATTATATAATCTTGCATTTAGTTGCGTGATCCCATGTAGTCGCTCATATTTTCATATCCCTCCACCAATGACAGCTCTTGCTGCCCATGTGACTGTCTATTAAAAAAAAAAAAAAAAGGTACAGAGAGGGTTTTGGTGTGGGAGTTTTAAGAAAATAGGGAAAAGGGTGGGGGTGAAGGGATGCGTGTGTGTGTGGGGGGGGGGGATGTTTGGGGGTTTGTGATGAACCAGTGTATTAAGATCTTGCATTGGTAAGATCCAGCCTGATGGTGGAACAAAAGGTACTCAGAGATTGAGATTTATCGGTTTGTAAATAAAAAAGGTTCTCCTGGTGTAAGAGGTTAACTTTAGTTCTGTACTGTGACTGGCATTGCCTATAAGACAAGGATAAAGCCATCTTTATAACATACTCAATAGCTATCTATCTATCTATCTATCTATCTATCTATCTATCTATCTATCTATCTATCTATCATCTATATATCATCTATCGATCTATTTATCATTTATCTTTAAAATACGTATATATATATATATATATATATATATATATATATAAATTTAGATCTATATATATATATATAGTATACACATAGTATACACACACACACACATATATAGATGGATAGATAGATAGATAAATAGATAGATAGATAGATAGATAGATAGATAGATAGATAGATAGATAGATAGAGCTAAGATAGACAGCAAGTAGGTAGACTTTCTTTCTTTCTTTCACACTTTCTTTCTTTCTTTCACACTTTCTTTCTTTCTTTCTTTCTTTCTTTCTTTCTCTCTCTCTCTCATTCTCTATTTACCTTATCTAATTTTAAGATTGTATCATATCTATCTATCTATCTATCTATCTATCTATCTATCTATCTATCTATCTATCTATCTATCTATCTATCTATCCCATCTATTGTAAACTCATTGCTCTCTCTGTCTGTCTCTCTCTCTCTCTCTCTCTCTCTCTCTCTCTCTCTCTCTCTCTCTCTCTCTCTCAGCCTACTCTCCTATTTCTATCTTTCTAAGCATTTAGCTGAATGAGACACCAAAAACTACAGCAAAGATTAAGGGGAGGAGGGTGGGGGGGGGGGGGTGCACAGGACTGAAAGAAAGGCCTGGCAAGCCCCATGGAATCTAAAGCTGGCTGCAAAGGAGGAACGCATTGGAAGTAATCCTGCTGGACACTTGTAAGGGTGTCTTGGGGTACACAATTCTAGAGGAAGGCTTATTTCATAAAGACTGAGGGAAGGACAGACAGAATGGGACATTAGAGACAGCCAGGGCCCGGCCAGCAGAAATGCTAATAAGCCCATGTTAACCCCTTCCCTTTGCAGCATTTCATCAACATCAATCCTTTGAAACTTTTGCCGCACACATAGGAGGTAATCGCTGGACACAGCACAGCAAGAAAACAATGCAATGCAATGAAAGCCAGTTCAACAGAGGTGAGTTTAACCCCTCACTTGCCAGCCAGAGCCCCGGGCACATTGCCCTGGCCTGGCCCTACTTGGTCACTGAGGGGTTAACAGCCCACGATACTCTACACAATGTAGTTGCTGAAATCAGGCAGGGATCAAAGAAATAAAATAAAAAGTTCCCAGCCCCAATTTTTTTTTTAAATCCTCACTACACTTTGGGGGGGGGGGGGGGGGTTGGCTAATGTTAAGGTGGGCCAAGACAGTTCTGTTCACTGCAAAGGGCAGCTTTGCAAAAGAAAAAAACTGGGTTAATAAATAAAATAAAATACAAATAAACTGAAAGATTTTTTGCAATAATTATGATAATGCTGATGATAATAATAATAATATCTAAAAGAGATCACAATAAAAATGAATAATAATAATAAATAAAAAAATAAAAAACACGACTAAGCATTCATTTACAGGAATAATATTAGTAATAATAATAATAATGATAATAATAATAATAATAATAATAATAATAAAAACACCAACCTTACTGCAAAGCAAAAAAAAATAAAAAAAAGGAATAAAAAAAATAAAAATAAAATAAAGGGGTGATTCATTGAATTCTAATCTCTCGTCATAATCATAAATACAATTTGAAATAAAGAAACTGTGCTGGTGACAGCTATGAAGTGACCTCAGAGGGCACTTCCATACATTCAGTGGCAGCACACGACCGTCACCTTTATCTGGTGCTAGCTTCTATATATGTAATCGTTATGGAAAGACCTCTTGTATGGCCTTTTGTGCTATATATATATATATATATATATATATAATATATATATATATATATATATATATATATTATATATATATATATATATATATACACACATTGATGATGGTATTAATTAGAGATATTTTATTGTAAACTTTATTGTAAATAAAACATATATATATATATATTGTTTTTTGATTTACAATAATATATTTCTAATTATATATACATTGATGATGGTATTAATTAGAGATATTTTATTGTAAATAAATAAATAAATAAATATATATATATATATATATATATATATATATATATATATATATACAAAGGTAACTACAATGCCTAGAAAATGTTTAGACACTGATAGCTAAAAGATCTAGCTTTTATAAATATATATGCCACAGCTGTATCATCGATAATAAGACCAAATCAATAGTGATAGGCTTACAGGGAGAGACCCTGCGTCATTTCTGTACTACTACTTGAGGGAGGCGGGGGCAGACATTATTATTATTAGCTGTTATAACCCCTAGCAAGCCTCTCTCCCAGCCCAGCCTTTGACAAAGCTGCATTAAAGTTTAGTCTGAAGGTCCTTGGAGGTCTCTGGATGTGTCAGTACTGGGTATAACTGGTAGATGGCACAATTTTCTAACATTTAGAGAAAGAGCTGCATGCTGAGAGCAATAGTCCATTTAAAAGCCTTTCATTTAGAAGCGACAAAGATAACTGACAGGCAAAGTAAAAGGACACATCTCAATGAAATCTGGAGGTGTGATTAAAGATAAGGAAAAAAAAAATATATATATATATATATATAGATATATGTAAGGTTTTTTTTTTATTTATTTTTTAATAATGCTATTTTACTACACACCTTTATATATATATATATATATATTTTAACAATTAAGTCAGTTGCAAAAATCACGATAATTAATATTTTATCCTGATTGATACCTACTGAATCTATATAATATTTTTGTTTTATTTGTTTGGACATTTTATTTTATTTTTTATTTTTTCATTTAGTGGCACACAGTGATCAGGAAACTGAAACATATTTTGGTAAAAAAAAGTATATATATATATATATATATATATATATATATATATATATATGGCAAGCATCTGGTTATTGAATATATACTATTTTGGTAAAAAAGTAAAGTTATAAAGTTATTTAGGGTATTTATTATAAACCATGTGGCTACTGTATACATGTGTATATATATCTATATCTATATCTATATCTATATCTATATATATATATATATATATATATATATATATATATATAGATATAGATATAGATATATATATATATATATATATATATATATATATATATATATATATATATATATATATATATATATATATATATATATATATATATATAGATATAGATATGGCAAGCATCTGGTTATTGCACGTGCGTGATTCAATCAGACTGTGGGAATTTTTCTCCTAAGTGATAACCTGCATTTATCGACACTAATAATGTTATTTTTAGACAATTCTGAAAGGAGGGGGAAAAAAATCTTCTGGGAAAAGATAATTATGCCATGGATAGATCAGGCTAAATACAATTACAGGATCACAGGTGCTTTCTTACACACACAAAGAAGAGATATTAAATGCATTTAATATTCCCTCGCCGTTTTCACTCAAATTGTACACTATTTGGTTCATCTGTAACAAAAGCCTCCTCCAGAAAAAAAAAAAGTTTATTGTACCTGTCTGCAAACCCTTTTTTTATCCAGCGCTACTGAACATGCCAGTGCCACAACAAGAAGCAGTTGCAGGCGCAAACAGCCATGCAGTGGAGCACTGACAGCATATTAGCACTTGCTTAATAAACAATAAAATGCCATTAAAAAAAATATATATATATGAAAAAAATAATAATTAAAAAAAAAACGACGCAATGAAAATCTAAGGCCAGTGATGCCTATCCTTCATAAATATATTAAAATAAATAGAGAAGGAGAGGGGCTGGGATAATTGTAACTCTATAAAATCTAATAGAGGGGAGGAAGAAAAAATAAATAAAAAGTCTTTATGGAGATAGGTCTAAAAGAAATCTTGAAACAGCTTGTGTAAAATAACAGTCTGATCAAAATACCCCCAGTAGACCAGTAAAAAAGCACTTTCTTTTTCTTTTTTTCTTTTTCTTTCCTTTTTTCCCCCTTTTTCTTTTCTTTCTTTTTTTTTTTTTTATTAGACATGCAAAACGATTGTAAAGGGGTCTGCAGGATAGTGGAAGGTTGTGAAGAATTTGGCTGCAGTGTAAATAATTGTATTTGGGTGGGTAGTTAGGTACTGCTTCGCATTTCTGGAGTAAACCTCTGGCTGTGCTGGAAGAGAATCCCTGTAGGTAAATCCATCATTACCGTTCGGATACAGGGAGGAAGCAAGGCTACTAAATTTATCTTACATTCGTAGCGCTTTAATAGACATTTATTAAATGCTTTTAGAGAGAGACATGCGGCGCCTGATTACATCCTAGTTATAGGCAGAACATAAAGACGCACACTACCAACCAATTTACTGGAAGGGGAGAGAGAGGGAGAGAGAGAGAGAGAGAGAGAGAGAGAGAGAGAGAGAGAGAGAGTGGAAAAATACATTCAGAGCTGGAGAGTGATAAGCAAAGAGGAAAGTCTCAAACAATCATTTCTCTTCTGACTACACATGTCTAGGGCACAGCCATAGGGGCACTGGTGGCAGCCATGGGGGCACTGGTGGCAGCCATGGGGGCACTGGTGGCAGCCATAGGGGCACTGGTGGCAGACATAGGAACACTGGTGGGTCCTTCTCTACCCCAAAGTGCTGGCCAGGCCATTGTCTGCACAGTTCATTGTCACACCTCACCCTCTTTGTCTTTCTCATATCACAGACTGGGATCACCGAATTATGCCAACTTTGGATGAATTCACAAACCAGGGCAGCCAGAGCCGTTTGAAGCCAGAGGTACAGGCTATCAAGGGAGACTAATGGGTTAAACTTTTTTTTAGGCTAGGGCGCCTTTAACTACTTCAAGCCTGGATGGAGTCCTGCGTCTCCTATCTGTGTTCTAAACATCTTTATCTTTGGAAATACATACGATGTGGCCATGTATGTTCTTGTGGTGCCTCAGGGTTCTTTGTATAATTTTGTTAGAAACGACAAAAACAGTTGAAAAAAAAAATCAAATGTAACGTTGAACATGTTACACACACACACACATTTATATTCCAAACAGCAAAAAAAACGCACAAAAATACAGGCACAGACTTATTTTTCATTCAGTTTACATACACACATATCCATTTTATATACAAATGCACATAACTAACCGATTGACATGTGCACTATCAAAAAAACACATACATGTATGTGGGCATAAACCTATCCCCATGCCCACGTGTATATAAAGATAATAGAGATGAGTGAATATAATATCCATCACTACATAAGGGAATGCACATATATGCATGTACACTTAACACAGACACACACATATATATATATATATATATTCACACATGTATATAAATAAAAAAATATAAATATATATATATGTGTGTATATAAATATATATCATTATATATATATATATATAATGTGAGTGCACCTATCCATATCACAGATAGCTTTTTAACACACAAACACATATACATATAAATGAGTGTATTCACTTGCACATTTCACTATGTATACTTGGCTTATCAAAGCACACACATACATAAATATATATAAATGAGTGTATACAGCTACTTACATGCACATACACTATCTACATTTGGCTTGCATATATATACCTTTCTATATGTTATCACACACATATATAGAAATATATAAATGGGTGCACAGCTAGTCACACGCACATACACTAAGTACATTTGTCTTGTATATATACCTATCCATATCCACACTTAGCTCATCACACACACACATAGAGATGTATATAAATGAGTGCATACAATTCACATGCACATATACTATGTACATTTGGCTTGCATGTATACCTATCTATATACACACTTAACGTATTACACACACATATAAATATATATATATATATATATATATATAAATGGGTACGCACATGCATACACACTTATATACAATTGTTTTGTAGTATATGTACCTATCTATATACACAGCTTATCACATGCTTATAAATGAATATGGATTGGCGAATAAACCTATACACAAACGCACACACACACACACACACACACACACACAGATACATGCACACACACATGCACAGACACTCACATGCATACACACTTATATACAATTGATTTGTATATATACCTATCTATATCCACACTTAGCTTATTACACACACATATACACACACACACACACACACACACACACACACATATATATATATATATATATATATATATATATATATATGGGTGCACACATCTACTCACATGCATACACACTTACATACAATTGGTTTGTATATATACCTATCTATATACACACTTAGCTTATCACATGCTTATAAATGTATATAAATTGGCGGGGAAAAAAACTATCTACACACATGCACAGACACTCACATGCATACACACTTATATACAATTAATTTGTATATATGCCTATCTATATGCACACTCAGCTTATTACACACACATATACATATATATAAATGGGTGCACACACCTATTGACATGCATACACACTTATACACAATTGGTTTGTATATATACCTATCTATATACACACTTAGCTTATCACATGCTTATAAATGTATATGGATTGGCGAATAAACATATCTACACTACACACACACACAGACACACACTTAGCCACACATACAGACACACACTTACACATACAGACACACATTTACACACACACACACACACACACACACACACACACACACACACACAGAGACACACATACAGACACACACTTACACGCATACACAGACACACACAGACACATACTGTACATAGACACACACATACAGACACAGACACATACTGTACATAGACACACATACACAGACACACACATACAGACAGACACACACACAAAGACACATACAGACACACACACACACAGACACATACATACAGACACACACAGACACACACACGTCCATGTGTAATTATCAGTTGGTTACAGTCTGGCTCTTGGCCTGTACAGTCCCCGGGGGTATTCATCTCTTTCTGAGCATGTCTACAGGAGGAATACGATGACATCTAATATTCATCCAGACTGAACACTTTATAGAAACGTAAGATGAATTGTTTGTAACTCACTGGCAACTGATACAATAAGTTCCGGCTGATCAGTGATGTGTACAGAGGGGTGAGCAGACGGATCAGCGGAATTTGTATTTTAAATGAATACTTATACTATGAAAAAAAAAAAGAGAGAACAAAAAAAACTTTCTAGAAGAAAATAAATACTATTGACATTGTGCTGGGGGAAAGCTCATTAGTTCGTTGGCCATCTCTAATAAAGGAGCAGGGCTGCAAATTATACAGTCCTGTCTGAACACACGCTCTGTCAAGTGAGATCAGCCTAGCGCAGGCTTGATTCAAATTGCTGCTAAGTTCCCTGCAATTCCTTCCCCTCCTTTTTTTTTTTCTTGCAAAGGGGTGTTTGGTGGAAAAATATTGTTCTAAAGGGGACGACAATAAAGCTTTGCATTAAAAAAAAAAGAATATCAACTCTCATTTCCCATCTGTAATCCCAATAAAATAAATATTGCAGAGCCCCCCTTGAAATAACAGCCTTTCTGCATGAGAGTGGGGTGGTTGGAGGGGAGAGGGGGGTATACAAATTTGCCCCTGTTTTTGTAATTAACCAAGTAAAACCCAAGAAAACAGATGTGTTTGTTTAGCTAATCATTTGCATTGAGACCTCCAACTCCTTGGAACATTCCTTCATTATTTTTTTCTCCTTCCAATTCTGACAGTTAGTCAAGGTATCTTTATATATCACGATATTAATTATTGCCCTGGTATTGCCAGTTCAGTAGCATCATGATAGTTTATCTAGGTTAAGATAACTCATTGCTTTTATTGTGCAAGTGCAATAATGTAACACTAATCTTTTTTAATGGAACTGTAAAGGTAAAAACGACTTGGGCTCTTATCATTGCCTTATCAAAGACATGATAAGATTTATAACTTCTCCAACAGGTGAGGAGGATGTGTGCTTTGCATAATGGAGTCTCTGCTTGGAGTGTGATCTCTGCTTTGCAGCCTGATTTCAATCAGCCCACTCCTGTTTGTCCTTGGTGCTGGGGGGTATTTAGGCCCAGCACTTTATGTCACCCCATTTTGCCTCCCCTTGGGACCTTATGTCCTTTCCAACAATTTGCTCCATATCTAGTAGACAAGAAGGTATAGAAGCAACATCTACAGCATTCATTCTACTACCTGTAGGAAAGTCAGGCTGTGTTTTGGGTATTGTGCTTTCCTTTATAAATATTCTCCAGGATCCTACCTCCTAATTAACAACTTTTACATTTGAGGTTTTGCAGTTATCAAGGAATTTTGCTTTGGAGCAGCACTGATTATAGTATGTTGCCCACAGGTTAAGCTTAGAATTTTGTTTTTGCAGAGTGCATTCATTGCCCAACACCCAAAGGGTTAAACAGGCAGTAGTGTATTGCCCACAGGTTAAGCTTAGAATTTTGTATTTTTGTTGCAGAGTACATTCATTGCCCAACACCCAAAGGGTTAAACAGGCAGCAGTGTATTGCCCACAGTTTAAGCTAGATTTTTTTTTTTTTTTTTTGCAGAGTACATTCATTGCCCAACACCCAAAGGGTTAAACAGGCAGCAGTGTATTGCCCACAGGTTAAGCTTAGAATTTTTTATTTTTGTTGCAGAGTACATTCATTGCCCAACACCCAAAGGGTTAAACAGGCAGCAGTGTATTGCCCACAGTTTAAGCGTAGATTTTTTATTTTTTTTGCAGAGTACATTCATTGCCCAACACCCAAAGGATTAAACAGGCAGTAGTGTATTGCCCACAGGTTAAGCTCTGATTATTATTTTTTTGCAGAGTACATTCATTGCCCAACACCCACAGGGTTAAGCAGGCAGCAGTGTGTTGCCCACAAGTTAAGCTTAGATTTTTTATTTATTCTTTGCAGAGTACATAATTGCCCAACACCCAAAGGGTTACACAGGCAGTAGTGTATTGCCCACAGGTTAAGCTTAGATTTTTTTATTTTTTATTTTTTGCAGAGTACATTCACTGCCCAACACGCAAAGGGTTAAACAGGCAGCAGTGTATTGCCCACAGGTTAAGCTCATCATTTTTTTTTAACATTTTTGCAAAGTGAATTCATCATCCAGCACCCAGAGGGTTAAACAGGCAGCTGTAAACTGTTTAGACAGTGGATTGACAGATATAAGATGTGTGTTGCATCCTACTTGAAACATCCAAAGTTCACTGAGTGTGCCATGGGCTTCCTAATAAGTTTTAGCAGGGTGGTGTGAAATGTGCCTTATGTGTTTCACAAGCACATGGCAGCCATGAGCCTATTTTGTATTTAGATACCATGTGATAGGGGACAATGACATGCAACCATTGGAAGTGTGTGATGAGGACTCAAGGGGTTGGCACCTTTGTAAGAGAAGTTGCACATTGCAAAGGGGAATTTGCCTTAGAAATTGGTGAATGGGTTTCACTTTGCATTTAAATAAAATAATACAAATGAAAAGAAAAATGCATATTTTGCTTGTACATTTTAGTAGAGTTTTAGCTCATTCTTTTTTATTGTTTGTGCTTTAAGGTCTGCAGTAAATTCCCTTGCAAAGTGCAAGTCCACTGCCTCTTTGCTTTTAGTAAATCAACCCCAAGTAAGGTGGTGTGAATGTGGCCTATTTCTCAAGCACACACAATCTCACAGCTACTATGCACCATTCTGGGGGGGGGGGGCAGCTAGGGGCTTATTTTGCATTTTGGTGGGCATGTGACAGGGGACAATGACATGCAACCGTTGAAAGTTTGTGATAAAAACTCTGGGGTTGAAACCTTTGCAAGGGAACTTGCACATTATAAAAGAAGATTTCCCCTCTAGAGCTTGGTGAATAGGATGAAGATTCGCTTTGCAATAAAATAAAATAATAACAATTAAAAATAAAACATTTTTTGCTTGTACATGAGTCAGTAGAGTTTCAGCTCATTCTTTAAGCTCTGCAGTAAATTCCCTTGCAAAAGTGCAAGTCAACTGCCTATTTGCTTTTAGTAAATCAGCCTCAAGCAGAGTGGTGTAAATGTGGCTTATTTCTCAAGCACACACAATCTCACGACTACTACACACCCAGCTAGGGGCTTATTTTGTATTTGGTGGCCATGCAATAGGGGGTAATTACATGCAACCATTGGAAGTGTGTGATGAGAACTCTGGGGTTGGCCCCTTTGCAAGAGGAGTTGGGGGAGGTGTGCCCCCCAGAGCTTGGTGAATGGGATGAAGTTTCACCTTATAAAGTAAGAATATTTTTTTTTTCACATTATTATAAGGCTGGCCATACATTATACAATTTTCTTATTCAATTTCCCTTTAGATTTACCAAAATCATATAATATAAGGCCAAACCTAAACACTTAAAGACCCTTACACTACACAGTTGAAGGTAAATCTATAGAAAATTAAATAAGAAAATGGTATAGTGCGTGGCCAGCCTCAGTCAGTAGAGTTTTTAAGCTCTGGAGCAAATTCCCTTGCAAAGTACAGCCTTCCTTGCCAGGTGCAACCTCCTTAGCCAAGGGCAACCTCCCATGCTAGGTGCAATCTCCTTAGCCAAGTGCAACCTCCCTTGCCAAGTGCAACCTCCCTTGAAAAGTACAACCTCCCTTGCAAAGTGCAACTTCCCTTGCAAAGTGCAACCTCTCTTGCCAAGTGCAACCTCCCTTGCAAAGTCAACTACCTCTTTGCTTTTAGTAAAGTCAATCCCCAAGCAGGGTGGTGTGAATGTGGCTTATGCATTTCTCAAGCCTACATGATCTCAGGAGTCAGGACTACCATGCACCATCCTGGTGGGTAAATCTAATGAAAATTGAATACGAAAATGGTATAGTGCATGGCCAGACTCAGTCAGTAGAGTCTTTAAAGCTCTAAAGCAAATTCCCTTGCAAAGTGCAACCTCCTCAGCCAAGTGCCAATTCCCTTGCAAAGTGCGACCTCCCTTGCAAAGTCAACTACCTCTTTGTTTTTAGTAAAGTCAACCCCCAAGCAGGGTGGTGTGAATGTGGCTTATGCATTTCTCAAGCCCACACGATCTTAAGACTACCATGCACAATCCTGGTGGGCAGCTAGGGCTTATTTTTGTATTTAGTGGCCATGTGATAGGAGACAATGGCAGTGTGTGATGAGAATACTGTGTTTCTTTTCTGGTGGTCTCAGCAGTTGCACCGTGTTGTTTTATGCCTGCCTGCCTGCCTGCTGCTGCTGAGGCTGGGGCTAGTAGACGTAGACGTAGGGTCCTCCTGCCTGTCTTGTCTCATGTGTTTTGTATTACTAGGTCTTGTATTGCACTGAGAGACGCCATGTTGGCTCAGCTAATAGGACACCAAGTCACCAGCAAAAGCTTTAAAGGCATACTTTCACACGCTTGGTTTCTCACTAAAACACCCCCTAAAATTCCTCTATAGAGTAAACACAAGCTCTAAGCCTTGATAACAGAAAGGAAAAGGAGGCTTGGCTGGGTGATCACTGAGGATCATCTGCAAAAACTGCACAGCAGATCACACACACACTTATTCTAATCCACTATAGATCAGACTTAACAGAAGAGATCCCCCCTTTTTTCCCTTCCTGGCATGCCCATGTTAGACATGCAATAAAGATGGTGTGGATCAGAAATCTCTTCTGTGTTTTTTTATTTTATTTTTATTATTATTTTTATTTTTTATTATTATTTTTATTATTGTTTGAGATCGTGTTTGGCTAACACACCACTGGGAAGGAATAAAGCATTTTCTGAGCAGCCAAAAAAAAAAACACTTATATACAGTGTTGCAATCTTGAAGGAGTTAACCCCTGCTCACCCATCCCCATGCCAAGGCAGCCCCTGAGTGCCTCCAAAAGGGTTAACAGTTGCTCCTTAATCACCCCCCTTCCCCCTTTTGTCCTTTTATTTTTTTCAGATGCTTTTGTTCTAGGAAAACTTGCAAAAAAAAAAAAAACCTAAGCACGAGTCTTTAAATCCAAACATCCATTCAAACGCAAGCTTTCTCTCTTCTTTTTAAATCATGTTTTTTTTTTTTTAAAACCATCATCACATCCACTTATAGATTAATTAAAAAAAAAAAAGCAAAAAAAAAAAAAAAACACTCCGATCAGATACTTTTGCATTCTGCACACATATAATAAGGACAGGGACTGGGTTTTTTGATTTTCAAATTCATAAATTATAATTTAATATCAATGACAATTTACAACACATGTTTTACAACAAGCTAACACAAAAATCGAGATTCTGCGAATTGTTCTTTTTTTTTTCTTTTTCTTTTTTTTCTCTTTACTTTGAATACAAAAAAACTTCATACACTCACAAAAAAAATGACTTGCAATAGAGGAACCTAAACCTAGAGGTCAGCAATACTCTGCAAATGTAATTCTCAGCTTACTCTCGTCTCCCAGAGTGTGTATGTATGTGTGTGTGTGTGTGTCTATGGATGCATATGTATGTGTAGGATGTGTGTTTATACATACATGAGTGCATATTAAACGCCATCATCAATCCCAATCAATCAAAGAGTCCATAGTCCTGGCGTGCATTTACAATAAATTAAAGTGACCTTTCCGTATATTGAAAATATGGCCCGTTTTTTTTTTTTTTGGTACAAAATATCAGCCCACAGTCATAGATGTCTAAGAATAATGGACAGGAGGCATATAAGGTGATGGGTGCACAGTCTAGGGGGAGGGCAAAGGGGGGGGGGGGGCATCTGCAACTTTCCAGCTGACAAAGCACTACACGTCCCAGCATGCCTCCCTAATCTAGCGAAACAAGTTGGGTTTTTGATCCATTGGCATCTGGATAATCATAGACCGACTAGAACAAAAAAAAATAATAAAAAATACTCAGTCTTATTATCTCTTTTTTAATTTTTTTAACTACCACCCTGGCATACCAAAAAGGGATGTTACTTCATTATTTTTTTTTAATAGACTATTAAAAAGACCCTCAGCTCTCTAAGCTCTCTAAGCTAAGTCAACCCCCCCAATGGCCACCAAGAAAAATGAAATTATAATAATAACAAAAACTCAATATAAAGCAACTGAGCTGTATATACAAATCTGTCTCAAATATCCTGTGCGTGTATACCAGATATTTACAAAATATTTTTTTTTTTTCACGTTGATAAAATAGATGCAGACGACCTTTTTCTTTTCTTTTTTTTTTTTCTTTTTTACTTTTTTTTTTTTGGATAAGTTTAACAATATACTTTGCTAAAATAGCTCTACAGGCACTTAAAAGTACGGGCCTTTTTTTTCCTTGGAAATCCATTTTTAATTAAACAGGGGGGATTAGGTTACTAAGAATGGGTTGCAATATTGTACAGCACCTCTTAAACCATAGATAAACCATTGGTTTAAGCGTTTCCTGTCGAATTAGGCATGCAAATACACTGCTACACGTTTGGACAAACATAGTGGAGGGACACGCAGTCACTTTAACCCCTTCTGCAAAGCAGACACTTCATAGCATGGGCCCCCAACGCAGAACAGGTTAAACCCCCTCTCAATAAAACAAAATGAAATAAGGGTCATATTTTTTTTTTTTAAAGACACTTGTCACAGCCAAAGGGTTTTCAGATATCAAATAATAGTTTAATTTCTGAATACTTTCATTTTTTTTCTTGGAATATAACACACAAAGACTTGACCAAACAGTTCAGTTATTATAACTTTTACAGTATACAGAAAAAAAGTTGCACTTAAAAAAATTTCAAAAACAAAAAATAAAAAAACAAAAAAAATAATATAAACCTTCAGTTTTTAACACAAAACTGTAAAATCTAGATACCGAATCAATCACATTATTTATAAGTGCCAACAGTGTTATCTGACATGCTGATTTGAAATTGTATCTTTTCCTCTTTAAAAAAAAATGGAAATATCAACAATTATAATACAAAGGGATTTGCAAATATACAAACAGTTATAGGAGCTTCAGAACATTTGGAGAATACTGCAAAGAACACAATTGCCCCCTCCTCCCTCCAAAAAAATAATAAAATAAAATAAAAAACTGTACTTAGCTAAATTGCTGTCTTAATATACAGCGTCCCTTTCACTTCAACCCACAGTTTATTTGTGAAAATAAAATAATAATAATTATAATAATATTAAAAAAAAATCTGTTTGTGTAGTGAAGAGACTTATGTGGTTCAAAATGGGGATATAATTACAGATCTGGCGTTCAATAATTAAATTAGGCTCATCACTTATAAGTGCGCTTCCAACTTAGTTCCTTTTAAACATTTAAGTTCCATTTTTTTCCTATGATACTTTCATGGACTTTGTTTTAATTCTTACAGAACATATAATTTTAAGGATACAGTTTTTTTCTCTTTCTTAAGTCAAGAATATATATATATTTATATATATATATATATATATATATATATATATATATATATATATATATATATATATATATATATATATATATATATATATATATATATATATATATATATATATATATATATATGTATTTAAAAAAAAAAACTTGAATAGAACCACAGAGTTAACTGGTTTGGAACCAGGAAAATACAAAAAGGAAAGAAAACAGCTATAGATACATAGACACAGGACAATTTAAAATTTGGAAAAAAAAAAAAAGAACTTTCTTTCTTGCTAATTTCCTCCACAATTCCATAAATGCACTTTTTAAGCGATATTTTACCAAAAAAAAAAAAGTGACTAAAATTTCCTGTTTTTTTTGTTTGTGATATTTTTTTTTTTTTTTACAAAAAAAAAAAAAAAGTAGCAAGTTGTTCTGAACGAGACAGTTTTAAATGCATTATGTAAGAGTTCATCATAGTCTTTTTTATTTTTATTTTTTTAAATTCACAGTCCAATAATTTTTTTTTCTCCCTCTTCTGTAAGTAAACTTGTAACAGCCTTAGTAGAAGAAAACTTTAAGCAAACGGCCCCCAAAAAAGTCTTTTTGTTTTTGTTTTGCCCTCCATTTTCCCCTGTTCAGTACTTATTGTATGGACATATAGGGCCAATTGAAACTGCTTCCAGAGAGTAACATATCTCTAATGAGGGTTTCTATAGGGGTTTTACCTACCAAACGGACGAAAAACAATTGCTCTATGACAGAAGAGGACACAGTGCGGAGAGAAGGTAGACGGAGTAAGAGTTTGCCAAATCTGGTTGGTTGGTTTGGATATTGGCTTCTAACATACTCTTCCAATGCACATTGCGATTTCTCCTGCAAACTTTCCACATGAGCCACATCAGACAGACCACAGGCATCTGTGAAAAAAAAGTGTAATAAACAATGTCATTATCTGATTAGGACACGTGGTGGTGGTGGTAGGCCTGCCACAAAATCCACCCCCCCCCCCTTTTTTTTGCAATAATAAAAAAAAAATACAAATAAAAAAAATAATAATAAAAAGCATAATAAATAATGTCATTATCTCATTAGGACATGTGGTGGTGGTAGGCTTGTCACAAAACCCCCCCTCCCATTTTCTTTGCAATAAAAAAATATATACAAATAAAAAAGTAATAATTAAAAGCATAATAAACAATGTCATTATCTGATTAGGACATGTGATGGGGGTGGTAGGCTTGTCACAACCCCCCCCCCCTTTTTTTGCAGTAAATATAAAATAATAATAATAAAAAGCATAATAAATAATGTCATTATATGATTAGGACATGTGGTGGTGGTAGGCCTGTCACAAACCCCCCCCCCCCCCCCCCACCCCCACACACACCACACACTTTTTGCAATGCAATAATAATAATAATAATAATAATAATAATAATAATAATAATAATAATAATAATAATAAAGCATAATAAACAATGTCTATAACTGATTGGGACATGTGTTGGTGGTTGTTGGTGGTAGGCCTGTCACAACCCACCACCACCAACCACCATTGCAAATAAACTCATCAAAAATAATAATACTAAAAATAAAAAGCAAAAACACACTAGATCTGGGCTGGGATTGAGCTTAGGGTTGACTGTGAGTTATACAGCAGAGGCCTGTTAATGATTTCAGAAAAAAAAAAAAAGAAGAAAAAGGAAAGCACATCTGATGTCCAGTGAACAACAATGGCGCTCTGAAGTCTAATATATTCTCCCTTGGAGGACTATACGTTTTTCTTTAGTCTGTGAAAATGTCTTAAGTGGCTCTTTAAAAGATCATCTTGTCAGTGCGAGGTTGTTCAGAATCAGCCAAGCAAACTCTGATCCCCCCACCCCCCAATTCTTCTATGCATAGGCCTCATAGGCACAGAGAGACCGCAGAGGGGTCCTGCTCCACTTACAATTCACCCCCCCCACCCCCCCCCCAAAAAAAATACAATGGAGCTAGGGGGTTTAAATCACCCATTGCTGCTGACCAGGGACTGGGTTGCGACCCTTGGGGGCAGCACATGTACATTGTTATCCAAATTATTTGAGTCATGAAAAAGGAGGAGGAGGGGGGGGGACTTATTTTAATTTTGTGGGGTGACCTGAGCCTGTAATAAAATGACAACTATTACAGGCCTGCCTGGCACTAAAGAGGTTAACCAACAAGTGGCACAATCATACACCCCACACAAATCCCAAGTACATCTTTAAGCCAGACTTTGATATGACATAATGAACAGCACAGATTAAAAATTATAGATCACATTTTGTGTACATCATGTTTCCAAGCAAGGTTTACACATACAAGCTTGTCATTAACTAAAGGATGGCAATCCACACTAAAGTGGATCGATACAGTACAGTGACTTGGAGCTCTACAGTTACATTCCTAACCACATTTTGCTACAAGCAACCCCCCCCCCCTCCTTCCTTCCAAGTTACTAAGAGGAGGGGGGGGGGTGAGGGGGGTTGGGGGCGAGTTGGGTGGCTATGTACTACTACAGTCCATGAAAATAATAATTCAATGGACTAAATAAATAATAAGCCCAGCCCCAGACTTGCAGCTGCAATAAGACTGTCTAAATGGGTTTAAGGCAATGCAGAGTATATAGGGAAGAAAATAAAAGAAATGGAGGCAATTAAAGTGG
>CM056051.1:20024090-20041590 GCA_029574335.1 Rana kukunoris
ATATATATATATATATATATATATATATATATATATACACAAATATATATTTTTACTATTATTTGTAGGCATGTTGTGTGAATGGGAACACATACCATTCCTATAGTGAGGTGAAGTGGAGTTAGTATGTTACAACAACTGCCCCCAACTTTTATCCCCTGTCTGTACATTGCTGTCTACTAAAAGCAATAAAAGCTGCCTTTAGGCACAATTATGATCCTAACAAGCAGCTAAACATATAAGAAATATGTATTTATTTTTTTGTTAATCTTTGTTTATTTTTTTTAAGCATGCTGTGTGAATGGGAACACATACCATTCCTGTAGTAAGGAGAAGTGGTGTTAGTATGTTACAACAACTGACCCCCACTTTTATCCCCTGTCTGTACATTGCTGTTTATTCAAAGCAATAAAAGCTGCCTTTAGGCATAATTATGCTCCTGTAACAGCTCAACATATAAGAAATATGTATTTTTTTTTATTATTTTTTTTTTTTTTTTAAGGATGTTGTGTGAATGGTAACACATAACAATCGTTTATTCAGGTGACGTGGGGATGTTGCAACAACTGCCCCCCCACGTTTGTCCCCTGTCTGCTGTCTATTAAAAGCAATAAAAGCTGCCTTTGTGCATAATCTTGCTCCTAATAAACAGCTAAACATATAAGAAAAATGTTTTGTTTTTAATATTTTTAAGCATGTTGTGTGAATGGGAAAACATACCAATCCTATAGTGAGGTGAATTGGGGTTAGTATGTTACAACTGCCACCCACTTCTGTCCCCTGTCTGCTGTCTATTAAAAGCAATACAATCTTGCTCCTAACAAACATCTAAACTTATAAGAAATGTTTTTTATTATTATTATTATTATTTATTTTTTTAAGCATGTTGTGTGAATAGGAACACATAGCAATCCTAAAGTGGGGTGAAGGGGGGTTCTCAAATTTGACTGCAAAGGAGGAGATACACTTTTAAACTAGCTGACCTCTTGGATCCTTGAAGAATACAAATCCAGGAAGTGCTCTGATCAAAGTTGGTTTAGGAAGTCAAGGCCTCGCTGCTAGTATACTAATATGACTTAAAGGTGGTGCTTTTAACATTTTTAAGGGGTGCTGATACTTTTAACATGTTTAAGGGGTGCTGATAATTTTAACATTTTAAAGGGGTGCTGATACTTTTAACATGTTTAAGGGGTGCTGATAATTTTAACATTTTAAAGGGGTGCTGATACTTTTAACATTTAAAGTGGTGCTGATATGTTTAACATTTTAAAAGGGTTGCCACTGATCCATATAAAGTGTGGGGTGTCTGCTTTATTTTATTATACTGAAATTAAACAAAAAGCACATGTAAAAATAATAATAAAAAATAATAGATGATCATGGAAGGAACTGGTCTTACCTGAAGTGAAGAGAACTATAGCTTTTAAACAACTATATTCAGCCGAGTCCACATGTAATGCTTTGAGCTTCTCCACTTGCTCTTGGAAGATTCGTATGTGGTCCATAAAGGCCACCACTCTGTCCGCAGACATGGGGGAAGCGTGGAGACCAGCAGCGGCCAGGAGAGGGGCAACATGGAGTGGCATGGAGCACTGGGCAGCGTTCAGGACAAATAACTCACTCCAGGTCAGCCTTAGCAGTGCCACTTGGTCTGTGATCTGCAGGTCTGGGAAGAAGGGAATATTCCGTGCCCATTCCACGGCACTGAAGAGCATCCTGGCTGCCAGTTCACAAATGTTCTCGATGCCCATAATGTTGTTGGGTTGCATGCATTGGCTGCCAAATCTAGAGGTCGGGTAGGGTTCTGCTCTCAGGAGAAGAGAAATATATCCGGATAGGTAGGAATGGCAGTTGAGAGGGTCCCCATTTGTCAAGGCGAACTGGCCATGGGTAGGCTGTGTAGGTGGCATTCTGCCCCTCTGTACGGCTGCAGTAAATAAAGAAGAAACTGCAACAATTAATATGTAAGTATCTGCTTGACTTTTTCTCATGCAAAGCGTTCTATTCTAGTAGCAACATAAAACAAACAATACAAATAATAATAAAAATAATAAAAAGAAATCAAAACAAAATAATAAAATAATAATAATACTAATAATAAAATCAACTCTACGCTACAGTGGTTCTTATTTACTCTACATGTAGAACAATAAAACAAAATAATAATATTTTTTTTTTTAAAAAGCAACTCTTGCTACAGTGTTTCTTATTTACTCTACATGTAGAAAAATAAAACAAAATAATAATAATACAAAGAAAAAGAAATCAAGTACTGCTACAGCGTTTCTTACTCTACATGTAGAAAAATAAAACAAAATAATAATAATAATAATAATAATAATAATAATAATAATAATAATAAATCAAGTACTGCTACAGCGTTTCTTATCTACTCTACATGTAGAAAAATAAAACAAAATAATAATAATAATAAAAAAATCAACTCTTGCTACAGCGTTTCTTATTTCCCTCTGCTCAGATTCGTTCTGTTGTTGTTGTGTTTTATGATTAAATTACAACAACACATAAGAAAAATCCATTTCCACAATTGCTTAAATATCGCTGCTGTGCTTGCTTAATAATAAAAAAAAAAAATCTGCTGACATCCCCAAAAGAAGAAGACATCCAATTTATTCTCCCATATGTGCTCATAATGTCCTTCTGTTTCCCTCTCCCATCTACACATATAATATTGCGGATTGATTTTAATTATGCTTGCTGCTTTTTTTTTTTCTTCTTTAAATACAAAAGCTCTAGCCCTGTTAGAACAGGAATTAAAAAATCAAATAACATGATAATAATAATAATAAAAAATAACAACATAGAAAAATCTCCCTAGACAATTGCTAGCAGTTGCAGGCCTTGGTGTGTGTGTGTGTGTGTTTTTCAATGCAATTGCATGCAGAAAAAAAGGCAAGGGAAGGTTGAAGGGGAAGGTTTGGTGGATTTGGGAAAGTATTGTTTGGAGTTGGCCACATTCTGGGGAGATGTGCGTGACATTGTAGACAGGATAGGGTTAGCCAGAGCAGCTGGAACACAAAGGGAGGCTGTAACCCCCCTAGCCTACAGAAGACAGCCTGCTGCTCAGGCAAAGCTCTGCACACTATCAGTCCTTCTCTGTCCTTGTCTAAATTTATATCACAAAAGGCTTTGACTTTCACAAGGGGACACACACACATAAACACATACACACACACACACACACATGCACACATGCACAGCAAAGCAGGAACTTAAATAGTCCTGTTTTAATGGAAGGGGAGAGGGAAAAAAAGGGAGAGGGAGAGCTGTTAGACGAGCCTGCTCCTCACTGTCCTCTGATCTTAATCAGTTTTAACTCCTGTGCAGAATGACATTCTAGGTCACAGGGGCCAGGCAGATTATTCCATGGAGAGGGAGGTTTTTTTTTTTTACTTGGAGCAGGCATGAATAATATTATTAATCCTAATAATAAAAAAATACAATATATTTTTACATTAACCACTTATTTACCCAAGGGCTAGGTCTCAAAATAGAACATTAAACAAATAATAATAAAATACTTTGTATTTTTTTAGATTGCACTTCACTGGCCTAGACTAGATCCCTACATAAAATATTAATTAAGATAAAATAATAAATACTAAGTATTCTTAGATTGTACTTCACTACCCCAGACTAGATCCCTCCATAGAATATTAATTAAGATAAAAAAAAAAATACTATGTATTCTTAGATTGTACTTCACTACCCCAGACTAGATCCCTAAGATAAACAAAAAAGATCCTATACATTGTTAGATCCCACTTCACTGCCCTAGAGTAGATCTCTACATAGAACACTAATAATAATAATAATAATAATAATAATAATAATAATAATAATAATAATAGAAAAAAGAGACTATGCATTGTTAGATCCCAACTTCGCTGCCCTAGAGTAGATCCCTACATAGAACACTAATAATAATAAAAAAAAATAGACTATGCATGTTTTTGCATTAACTACTTCACTGCTCTAGTCTGGATACCAACATAGGACAAGATAAAAAAGAAAGTGAGGATTGTTCCTACAAAGATCCTACTTTGCTACCCTAGAGTAGATCCCTACACAGAACACTAATAATGATACAAATATACTGGGCATTGTTGTATTCTATTTTACTGACCTAGAATAGATCCCTATTAATAAAGATAAAACAAGATAGTTTGAACTTCATTACCCTGGACTAGATCCCTAAACAGAACACTAAAGATAAAATAAAGATCCTATGCATTGTTAGATCCCACTTGGCTACCCTAAACTAGATCCCTGAAAAGTGCACTAAAGGTAAAATAAATATCCTATGCATTGTTAGATCCCACTTCACTACCCTAAACTAGATCCCTAAACAGAACACTAAAGATAAAATAAAGGTCCTATGCATTGTTAGATCCCACTTCACTACCCTAAACTAGATCTCTAAACATAACACTAAAGATAAAATAAAGATCCTATGCATTGTTAGATCCCACTTTACTGCCTTAGACTAGATCCCTACATAGGTCATCAATAAAGATAAAAAGATACTGTGCATTGGTGGATTCTACTTTACTGCCCTAGACTAAATCCCTACATAGAACATTATTAAAAGATAAAACAAGATAATTAGTATTCTTAGATTCAACTTCACTACCCTGGACTAGAACCCTAAACAGAACACTAAGGATAAAAAAAGATCCTATGCATTGTTAGATCCTACTTTGCTACCCTAGAGTTGATCCCTGCATGGAACACTGATAATGATAAAAAAAGAGACTAAGCATTTTTTGAATTAACCACTTCACTGTCCTAGACTGGATCCCTACATAGGACAAGATAAAAAAAAAAAAGATACTGTGGATTGTTAGATCCTACTTTGCTACCCTAGAGTTGATCCCTACATAGAACACTAATAATGATCAAAAAGAAGACTATGCATTTTTTGAATTAACCACTTCACTGTCCTAGACTGGATCCCTACATAGGGCACATAAAAAGGATACTGTGCATTGTTAGATCTTACTTTACTGTCTTAGACTAGATCCCTAAATAATGATAACAAATATGATACAAAAAGAAACTTGGCATTTTTTGCACTGCCATAGACTGGGTCCCTGCATAGATTGTAAGGTCCCAGGAACAGGGCCCTCCTAACTACTCTACATGCAGCAATACTGAGTCCCATTGAGCACAGCGCTAACTGTTGGCTCTATAGTAGTCCTGTATAACAATAATATAGTAATCCTATAGAAGTCCTATAGTAATCCTATAGTAGTCCTATAGTAGTCCTGTATAACAATAATATAGTAACATAGTTTTGCTTTTTACTTTTAGAAGTTCTCTTTAAGGTACTGGAGGGAATGATGATTAATCGTGACAGTTGGGGAGCAATGAAGGGCTAAACACAACAAAAAAAAAAGAAAAGCAAGCAAAGTCCACACAGACCTCGGCCATGCAAAGTTACAGTGAATGGTGGAGGGGGAAAAAAAAAAGAAAAAAGGGGGGACATGTAGAACAATAGGCAAGACTAAGAAAACAAATGAAAACCCAATACCTTCCCGTCTCATGCCAACTTTGAGGCATTTTTTGAGCCGGCAGTACTGACACTGATTGCGGTGGTGTTGGTCTATAGGGCAGTTCCTGTTGGCACGACAAGTGTAAGACAGGTTCCTCCTGACACTTCGCTTGAAGAAGCTCTTGCAACCTTCACAAGTGAACTGGCCATAGTGCTTGCCGCTGGACTTGTCCCCGCACACCACGCACTCTATGTGCTGCTGCTGCTGCTTCTCTTGGTTCTGGCTGGGCTGGCTGGTCGGGTTCGACTGGGCAGGGGTGGTAGAGGGCACTCCTTGCCCCGGGGTCTGCGGGGTGTGGGGCGCCCCCCCTGGCCCTTGCACCGGAGGGGGCTGTGAAGGTTGACTTCCTGGCACATCGTCCTGAGGGTCTCGCCACGCACCCACTACCATTGCCATATCTAATGAGGGGAACCTATTCCAATCTGCTTTTTTCTTCTTATGGTTGCTGGTGGGATCAGGCAGCTTTAATAGATGAAAAAAAAAAAAAAAAGGGGGGGGGGTGGTGGGGGGGCTTGGCTGGGGGGGGGGGATCTTGAGCAAAAAAATAAAGAAGAAAAAGCCGGCAATTAGATGAGTTGTGCTGCAAAGGTGGTGGCAGTGGGGAGACAGAGCAGCACACTTCGGGGGTGCAGCAGACTTAGTGCTGGGGGCCAGGTCCTGGGGACATCATCACAGTCAGCCATTCAGGAAAGCCATGAAGAAGAAGGAGACAGACGAAGGGTTAAGGATTACAAGGGGGGAGCCCCGCTCTCCTGCTTCTCCTCCAGCGCTGGCAGCCAGTAGGGGAGCCTCTCCTCTCCAGCAGCAGATCCCCTTCTTCTTCTTCTTCTCCTCTTGCGAGCAGAGCAGAGCACAGAGCACACAACAAAAAAGCAACAAAAAAGAAAAAAAAAGAAAAGAAAAAAGAGTCCACTCTCCCTTCTCTTTCTCTGCTCTTGTTTTCAGCTCTCGACCTCTTTATCGAGCAAATAATAATAATACAAAAAAAATGCAAAAAAAATAATAAAGAATGCAAAAAAAAGAAGAGCAGTTCACAGCTTGCTGGACATCCTTCATGCAGAATAAACCTTCAAATAAAAGGCAGGAGCTTGGAATCAAAGTGATCAAATATGCTAAAGAGGAGGAGAGGGGTTGCAGCAGCAGGAAGGGAGGGGGGGTTTTTGGAGAGAGAAGAAGAGAAGAGGAGAAGAGGAGGGGGGGGAGGAAGGTTGTAGGAAGTGATTGCGATTTGTAGGAAAGGGCTGGCAGAGTGGTGTCTCTCCGATCAGCTCACTGAGCTCTCTATATAGTGAACTTTGACACCACTGCTGCAACTTAGCACACGTTACCATGGCGACGCCGCTCCTTATAAGGGGAGAGATTGTGTTTAACTGGTCAGGGCTCCCAGCCCTTCCCCTTGCACCCTATTGGCCAGGGCCGGGCTAGTGGTACAGGGTTTTTTGCTTTGCGACTTTCTTGCATTTTTTGTCCCCCCAGGTCCTAGAGACAGTCTGCTTCACTCCACTCCACTCCACTCACCCACCCACCAGCAGCGGCAGAACCAGCAATCACCCCCCTTTAGGAATCAAGCAAAGGCAAAGCCACACACTGCTCTTTCAACCAGACACAATAAGGTGCTGGAAGGTGAAGAGAGAGAGAGAGAGAGAGAGGGAGAGAGAGAGAGAGAGAGAGAGAGAGAGAGAGAGAGAGAGAGAGAGAGAGAGAGAGAGAGAGAGAGAGAGAGAGAGAGAGAGAGAGAGAGAGAGAGAAAATCTATTAAAAATAATAATAATAAATAATTGCAAAAGGGCAGAAGGAGAGGAAGAGAAAAAAATGAGGATTGCTTTTAACATGCCTATAGAATGCTGGGTAGAGCTGTGCATAAGTAAGCATCACCATTGATTTTTCTTTTATTATAGTATTATGTCTCACTGGCACTTGAGGGGCAGAACTCCTTTCTTGTACCCATCTAAGGACCAGCAAGAGTTGGAACTGCCTGCCTATAGAATGTATAGAAACGGAGTACATATGTATAGAATGCCTATAGAATGTATAGGAGGGGAGTTCACATGTATAGAATGCCCATAGAATGTATAAGAGGGGAGTACATGTGTATAGAATGCCTATAGAATGCTGGGTAGAGCTGTGCATAAGTAGACACCACCATCGATTTTCTTTATTTTATAGTATTATGTCTCACTTGCACATGGGGGACACAACTTCTATTTTGTACCCATCTAAGGACCAGCAAGAGTTGGATCTGCCTGCCTATAGACTGTATAAGAGGGGAGTACATATGTATAGAATGCCCATAGAATGTATAGGAGGGTAGTACATATGTATAGAATGCCCATAGAATGTATAGGAGGGGAGTCCATATGTATAGAATGCCCATAGAATGTACAGGAGGGGAGTACATATGTATAGAATGCCTGGTAAAGCTGTGCATAAATAGACACCACCATTGAATTTTTCTTTATTTTATAGTATTATGTCTCACTTGCACTCTTTTCTTGTACCCATCTAAGGACCAGCAAGAGTTGGAACTGCCTGCCTATAGAATGTATAGGAGGGGAGTACATATGTATATAATGTCCAAAGAATGTATAGGAGGGGAGTACATATGTATAGAATGCCCATAGAATGTATAGGAGGGGAGTGCATGTGTATATAATGCCTATAGAATGCATAGGAGGAGAGTACATATGTATAGAGTGCCTATAGAATGCTGGGTAGAGCTGTGCATAAGTAAGCATCACCATTGATTTTTCTTTTATTATAGTATTATGTCTCACTGGCATGTGAGGGGCACAACTCTTTTCTTGTACCCATCTAAAGACCAGCAAGAGTTGCATCTGCCTGCCTATAGCATGTATAAGAGGAGAGTACATATCTATAGAATGCCTATAGCATGTATAGGAGGGGAGTTCACATGCATAGAATGCCTATAGAATGTATAGGAGGGTAGTACATATGTATAAAATGCCCATAGAATGTATAATAGGGGAGTACATATGTATAGAATGCCTATAGTATAAGGAGGGGAGTACATATGTGCATAAGTATCATAAGTAGGCACCAGCATTGATTTGAATATCTATTATAATGTTATTTCTCACTGGCATTTGAGGGGCACAACTCCTTTTTTAATATGCCTATAGCATGTATAGGAGGGGAGTACATATGTATAGAATTCCTATAGAATGTTGGGTAGAGCTGTGCATTAGTAGGCATCACCATTGATTTTTCTTTTTTTTATATATTATTATGTCTCACTGGCAAGCGAGGGACACAACTACTTTTTTGTACCCATCTAAGGACCAGCAGGAGTTGTATCTGCCTGCCTATAGAACTTATACGATGGGAGTACATATGTATAGAATGCCTATAGAATGCTGGGTAGAGCTGTGCATATGTAAGCATCACCATTGATTTTCCTTTTTATTATAGTATTATGTCTCACTTGCACGTAAGAGACACAACTCGTTTTTTTTTATACCCATCTGAGGACCAACACGATTGGATCTGCCTGCCTATACCATGTATAGGAGAGGAGTACATATGTATAGAATGCCTAAACCATGTATAGGAGAGGAGTACATATGTATAGAATGCCTATAGAATGTATAGGAGAGGAGTACATATGAAAGAATGCCTATAGAATGTAAAGGAGAGGAGTACATATGTAAAGAATGCCTATAGAATGTATAGGAGAGAAGTACATATGTAAAGAATGCCTATAGAATGTATAGGAGAGGAGTTCATATGTGCATAATGCACCAGCATTGATTTTATTATCTATTATATTATTATTTCTCACTGGCATCTGAGGGACAAAACTCCCTTTTCTATACTTCCAGCAAGAGTTGGGTGCAGCTCTACCTATATAGTGTATAAGTGGAACGATTTAACATGCCTATAGAATGTATAAGATGAGAGTACAGGTATAGAATGACCATAGAATGCTGGGTAGAGCTGTGCATAAGTAAGCATCACCACATTGATTTTTCTTGTATTATAGTATGTTTTCCTGGCACGTGAGAGACACAACTCTTTTTTTGTACCCATCTAAGGACCAGCAGAGGTGGATCTTCCAGCCTATAGAGTGTATAGGAGGGGAGTACATATGTGCATAAGTATCATAAGTTGGCACCAGCATTGATTTTAATATCTATTATAATGTTTTTTCTCACTGGCATCTGAGGGACACAACTCCCTTTTAATACTTCCAGCAGGAGTTGGATCTGCCTGCCTTTAGAATGTATAGGATGGGAGTACATATGTGCATCAGTATGCATATGCACCAGCATTGATTTTATTATCTATTATATTAGGTGGGTAGATCTGTGCACATGTATGAATCAGTAATGATTCTATGATATTCTATGATATTCTATTGTATTGCATTTTATTATCATTTCTCACTGGCACCTGGTGGACACAGCTCCTTTATTATACTCCCAGCAAACGTTGTGTGCATCTCTGCCTATAGAATGCATAGAGGAGCAGATCTATGCATATGTATGTATCAGCATTGTTTTTTTTTTTATATTATATTATGTTATGTTATTATTTCTCACTGTTACCTAAACGTGGGGTGGTGGATCTGTTTACATGTATGCATCAGTAATGATTATATTATATTACATTATATTATATTATTTATACTATTTCTCATTGGCACCTAATGGGCACAGCTCATTTTTTATACTTCCAGCAAGAAATGGGTGCAGTTCTGATCTGCCTGCCTAAGGAATGTATACGAGTGCCTAAGTATGTATCCTCATTGATTTTCCTCTATTATCATTTCTCACTAGTATGTGAGAGACACAACTCTTATTTTACCCATCCACATACATCCAAGCAAGAGTTGGATGCAGCTCTGCCTATAGAAGGGGTAGGATGGTAGATCTGTGCACAAGTATGCACCAGCAGTATATTATATTATAGTGTGTTATATTATATTATATTGTATTATATTATAGTATAGTATAGTATAGTAAGTAGATCAATGCCTCATTGGCACCTACGGGACACAGCTCTTTTTTTATACTTCCAGCAAGAGTTGGGTGCAATTCTGATCTGCCTGCCTATGGAATGTATATGAGGATAGATCTGTGTCTAAGTATGCATCCTCATCATTGATTATCCTCTATTTATTATTTCTCACTAACATATGAGACACACAACTCTTTCTACCCATCCACATACCTCCAAGAAAGAGTTGGGTGCAATTCTGATCTGCCTGCCTAAGGAATGTATATGAAGGTAGATCTCTGCCTAAGTATGCATCCCTATCATTGATTATCCTCTATTATTATTTCTCACTAGCATGTGAGAGATACAACTCTTTCTACCCATCCACCTCCAAGCAAGAGTTGGGTGCATCTCTGATCACTTTCTATCCCTTACCTTTTAACTCTCTATAAGGAGGTTATTGGAGGACACAGCCCAGATCCTACAATGATTGCTGTCACTTGGGCCATCGTCTCACTATGATGTAGATATGTTGTAGAAAATTGCAATTACTATAGTGAGTGTCCCTAAAATCCTACAATGATTGCTGTCACTTGGGCCATCGTCTCACTATGATGTAAAAATGTGGTAGAAAATTGCAATTATTATAGTGGATAAAATAATAATAATATAACAGAAGTGGAGATAATCAATGCTGATGTATATATGCACAGACCTTGCCTGATATGCATTCTATAGGCACGTAGATTAGAGATGCACTCAATGCTTGCTGGAAGTATTTCGGTGGTAAAAAAAAAAAAAATGTTAAACACGAGCTAGTGAAAAAAAATAACTATCCAAAATATAATATACTCAAATATGATATAATGCAGTATATTCTATGCTTATGCATGCTTATGTGCAGATCTACCCTCGTATACATTCTCTAGGCAAGTGCTGCACCCAACTCTTGCTGGAAATATTTGGATGGGTAAAAAAAAATAAAAATGTGCTTTTCACCTAATGAGAAGTAATATAATATAATATAATCAATGCTGATGTGTGCTTATGCACAGACCTACCCTCCTATGCATTTTGCAGGCAGGCAGGCAGGCAGATCAGCCTGCAATGGTGGAGTATGCAGAGAAGAAGAATGGGTGACCAGTCACTTGGAGGGGTGATGAAGGTTCAAATGGACAACACTGGAGAATGAGACTCGCTGCTGTTTGATCACTTGACCATCACAAAGTGCATAGCTCTGGTTATTATTTAGCCCAGGCACAGGCATTCGGTGTCAGCCAAGGGCTACACATGGCTTGTTGGTTTAAGCCTAATTGCACAGACAAGCCAAAGTGTCATGATTACCTGGGAAGGTCTATTGTTTTACTGCTGGCAAATGTTAGTTTCCATCCTCCTTGTCACTGAGCGTTATATAGAACTATCCCTTTCCCCTTGTTCTTGTGCTTTGTCCGCATTGGGGATGAGACTATAGCATGCTATTTACTAAGCTTACACAATGCAATGGACACCTTATTTATGTAAGTGATATGTTTTATCAGTTATATATATATATATATATATATATATATATATATATATATATATATATATATATATATATATATATATATATATATATATATATATATATATATATATATATAAACTATAGGAAAACCTCAAAACAACACTTTTCAAGGCTTATGTTTGTTTTACATGTGTTGTATGATATATAAACATGTGTTGTATGATATATAAATGTGCGTGTGTGATGGTGCATGCACATGTATGCATTTTCCATACACATCTCTTTCTCGCATTCCCTCTCTGTCTTCCACTTCCACATATTTAATATTAATTTAACAAGTGGACTGTGAGCCTGTAGTAACATCAGATTAATTTGTATTTTATACATAATTGTGAATATGTCATATATGGAAAAACATATAGGGGGTGATCAGAGAAGCAGATACGTACGCTTTCATGTCTCCATTGCACTGGGTGGCTGTAGAAGATGTAACAGATCACATAGGGACCTACTGCTGGAAAAAATCCACTACTTGACTATTACTAAAAGAAATACAATCTGGAGCTTTCATTGAAATACACACAATAAGTGTGCCCTGAGAGGGACATTATAAGGTGGCATGTAGAAACATATAGTGCTAAATGTCACTGCTTTGGGGGGGGTCAGCATTAAAAAAAAAAAAAAAAAAAAAAAGTCTAATAATATTTGATAAAACAAATGAGATGTATCGCAACAGCATGCAAAATTCACTTGGAAATAGTAAAATCACGCTTAGCCAATACAGCTTGCATGGGCCAGGTCTTGTGACTGGCCTCGGCCAGCACATTAATGAAAGGTTTTTAGGACTTCAGCTCAAGCCAGTGGAGAGCTGCAATGGTTCGGGTGTCATTGTGAAGCTAGTCATTGCTATCTTAGGCCATACAATGAATACCAGCATTGTGTCACATGCATTCTACCATTGTCTACCTCCTATGTGAACCGCAAGACAGAGAGATACACACTCACATGTCATTTCCCAAATGCTATAAACTTGTTCTATACATTTAAGAAGCTATACTCAGAAATGATATCAAAGTGTGTGAATTCAGTGACTTGCAAGAGTCATATAGACAGGTTGTAATATTATAATACCTTGTGATGTATATACATCCTAGGGATCTATCTATCCATCCATCCATCTATCTTAATAATATTAGAATATCTTACGATGTGCATGGATGAGTGTTTCTATACCTAGTGATCTGTCTATCTATCTATCTATCTATCTATCTATCTATCTATCTATCTATCTATCTATCTATCTATCTATCTATTTTAGTAATATTATTGTATTATATCTTGTGATGTGCATGGGTAAGTGTTTCATATTCCAAAGTTTGTCTATCCATATATCTATAGTAATATTACAATAACTTGCAATGTGCATGGATAAGTGTGCATCCCATATCTATCTATCTATCTATCTATCTATCTATCTATCTATCTATCTATCTATCTATCTATCTATCTATCTATCTATCTATCTATCTATCTATCTCTATCTCTCTCTCTTAATAATATTATAATATCTTGTGATGTGCATGGATAAGTGTGCATTACATATCTATCAATCTATCTATCTTAGTAATATTGCAATATATTGTAATGTGCATGGATAAGTGTTTCCCTAGTGATCTATCTTTCTTAGTGATATTATAATATCTTGCGATGTGCATAGGTAAGTGCTTAATTCCATAGTTTCTCACTCTCTCTCTCCAGTAATATTCTATCTATCTATCTATCTATCTATCTATCTATCTATCTATCTATCTATCTATCTATCTATCTATCTGTCTGTCTGTCTGTCTGTCTGTCTGTCTGTCTGTCTGTCTGTCTGTCTGTCTGTCTGTCTGTCTGTCTGTCTATCTATCTATCTATCTATCTATCTATCTATCTATCTATCTATCTATCTACTTAGCTATGCTCTATCTATCTATGTTTTCCAATGCATCTATCTATTAACCACACCACAAGCAATGGTCTGATGAACTGGTGCAAATAAAAAGAATGAGCACATACCCTCCTAAGTGTAAAGGTTACATTGAGATGTGCATTCGCATTAGCAACTAGTAAATGATGAAGCCCCTGTCTAGTAACCAGTAACATGTGTCTCAGCACTTGTCCAGAAGTGCATTGGTGTGTGTGTGTGTGTGTGTGTGTGCTGTGTCCCTGTGTGCCTTGCCTTGTGTGCCTTCACCAACCCATCACACTGAGGTCCTGTGAATGGGGGGGTGAGCAAGTGCCATTGTGTTGCTCCTAACTTCCAAGTCAATGCCATTTTTTAACCACTGGCTTGTGGCACTTTCAGAATCACCAGGGGCTGTCAGGAGTTGGGTCCTCTGAAAAATTTACAGTGCTAAATTAGAGCATATGCTGAGAGAGGGGAGAGAGAGAGAGAGAGAAAAAAAAAACATTTTTTTTTTTTTTTTTGCTGGAGAACTGAAGTACAGTATCTGTCTGCCCCCTAGTGTAAGGCTTTCATCTGCCTAAAAAAAAACTAAAGCATGCAATGGAAAAAGGAAGATGGGATCTTAAAGGAGACCGACTTTCTGGCTCACGCAAGTCGGAAAACTTATGTGCATATTAATCTGATTAACTCCTCAGGATTTTATTTTTTTATTTTTTCCCCCTTTGGACACATGCATTGCATTGGTGGGCGCCTAATGGAGATGCATCCAGGGGGGCTGATGTAGCAGTGTGGCTCCTTTCTCATTGATGGACCGTGGTGTGTGTGCACAGCATTCCTATCCAGCCAGCCAGCATGGAGGAGACCTTTCCCTTAGCTGCTGCTGCTGCAGCTTGGAGCAGTTTCTTTTTGCAAGAGGAGCCGACGGTGAGTACCCAAGCCCCTGTCCCCTGCTCCGGTGCTGGTCCGGTCCCACTCTAGCCCAGGCTCGTCCAGGCTCGTCCAGGCTCACCCAGGCTACCCTGTGCAATCTGCAGCCTAGCTATTGCTGCCTATGACAGATGAAAGCTTGCTGCAACTGATCCTGCTATCATTTTAACACAATCATACATTATATGGAAACCCAGGCACACACAAACAAGCACAGGGGGGCTAAACAAGCACGCTCAGCAGATTAATCAGGTTAACAGATAGTTAAAGAGATAGATGCATCTGATGGCTAAGCAGACAAGATAGAAATAAAATAGGAACCTACCAAACACGTATTTTCCTTGCTCAGCGTCCCAAATGGCTTGCATCTTCTTCCTATCACTTGCAAATCCTTTTTTTTTACTGCTGGCAGGTGAAATGAGTCCCTTTTTGCACGTTATTGAAGATTTCTTTGTTACAAAAGAGAGGGATACAATGTCTCCCCTTACTGTGTTTATTGAACAAAACTGATTGCAAAAGTAAAAAAAAAAAAAGGCAAAGAGCCTAGAGGGTGCAAAGTGAGAAAGGTGAATGGGATATCCTCTGCTGGGAAAGGGAAGTTCTAGTTAAGTCTTGCAAGAAAAAAAAAAAAACTTGACACTATAACTTTAAATATAGTGAGTTTGAGAGAGCCAGCACACAGCCTGTCAGGAATGTGAGCCTCGCCTTTAAGAAAATCCCCATAGCCAAGGTATAGCAAGAGTACAGTGATCTCCTCTCTCTCATCTCATTCCTTAGAAGGAATAGAGAGCATTGCTACACCTTCCAGTTTGGGGCAGGGATAGATGGGACTTAAAACACGCGCCCAATTGGAAAAAGAAAATCTTTAACTTAATGATTTATCCTCAATTTTTTAAAAAAAAGGATGTTTTTTGAAGAAAAGAAAGATTGCTCATGACAATCAAACACTTGTGCACATTTTATAGCCCCATGCCTAGATGGCATTTAAACACAACTTTGCTGTAGAGTTTAATAACTTTATTCTGATGAGTCCCCCCCCCCCATACCTAGCCCCCCCCCCCACACACTTCAGTTTAGTGCCTATGTGGGGGTCACTTTATTGCACCTGGCATACATTTAATGCTAGACACTCACTATTTGTAAATCACCTCCTTACCAATCTCTTCTTTTACAGTAGAGTTTAATAACTTTATTCTAATAGACCCCCCTCATACCCAGCCACCCCCATACCTAGCCTAGCCTACCCCCCCCCCCCCCCCCACACCAGGGATTTTTTATCTTCAATTGAGTGCCTATGTGGGGGTCACATTATTGCACCTGGCATACATTTAATGCTAGGCACTCACTATTTGTAAATCATTTCCTTATCAATCTCTTATTTTGCAGTAGAGTTTAATAACTTTATTCTAATAGACCCCCCCCCCCCCATACCTAGCCACCCCCCACATCAGGGATTTTAAACTTCAATCTAGTGCCTATGTGGGGGTCACTATATTGCACCTGGCATACATTTAATGTTAGACACTCACTATTTGTAAACCATTTCCTTAACAATCTGTTCTCTTTGTAGTAGAGTTTAATAACTTTATTCTAATAGATCCCCCATACCTTGCCACCCCCCCCCCCCACATCAGGAATATTCAACTTTATTCTAATAGATTGCCCCCCCATACATTGCCACCCCCCACAAACTTAAATGTTGTGCCTATGTGGGGGTCACTTTATTGCACCTGGCATACATTTAATGTTAAACAATATCTTCTTTTGTAGTAGAGTTTAATAACTTTATTCTAATAGACCCCCCCCCCCCCATACCTAGCCACCCCCCCCCCCCCACATCAGGGATTTCAAACTTCAATTTAGTGCCTATGTGGGGGTCACTTTATTGCACCTGGTATATATTTAATGCTAGACATACCTTGCCACCCCCACATCAGGAATATTCAACTTTATTTTAGTCTCTGGGTGGGGGTCATTTTATTGCAACTGGTATACATTTAATGCTAGCCAGTCACTGCAAATAATTTCCTTATCAATCTCTATCTCTGCAGTAGAGTTTAATACCTCAATTGTGAGAAGTTACTCACCCCCATCCATAGCTATACTACCCCCCCCCCCCAATCAGCAATTCTCAACTCTAATTTAGTCCCTGGGTGGGGGTCACTTTATTGCAACTTGTATACATTTAATGCTAGCTACTCACTGCAAATCATTTCCTTATCAATCTCTATTTTTGCAGTAGAGTTTAATACCTTAATTGTGAGAAGTTGCCCACCCTATACCTAGCTACCCCCCATCAACTCTAATTTAGTGCCTGGTTGGGGGTCACTTGCATACATTTAATGCTAGCCACTCACTGTTTGCAAAACATTTTCTTATCAATCTCTGTCTTTGCAATAGAGTTTAATAACTTTATTATGATACCCCCCCCCCTCTATACCTAGGTGGGGGTCACTTTATTGCAACTGGCATACATATAGCCTCTCACTGTTTGCAAAATATTTCCTTATCAATCTCTATCTTTGCAGTAGAGTTTAATAACTTTATTGTAATAAATTGTAATAAATTGCACCCCCCATATCTAGC
>CM056051.1:20046590-20273109 GCA_029574335.1 Rana kukunoris
AGTATATTCATGGATTCTCTTCCAAGTCAGGCAAAAGTGTTGTCACTCAGACCATAGAAGAACATAGGAGCAACAAAGCTGGCAGAGGCTCAGCTCACAGTGCAAACACACTATGCAGTACACTATACAGTATACTATACAGTATACTATGCCGTACACTGTGAAGTACACTATACACTATACAGTACACTGTGAAGTACACTATACACTATACAGTACACTGTGAAGTACACTATACACTATACAGTACACTGTGAAGTACACTATACACTATACAGTACACTGTGAAGTACACTATACACTATACAGTACACTGTGAAGTACACTGTACACTATACAGTACACTGTGAAGTACACTATACACTATGCAGTACACTGTGCAGGCAAATCACGTGTGTTGTAACAGATCATTAATATCTCTGTAAATAGCTGGGGCTGGAAACATATGACGTTCGTTATATCAGGGTCCATAAATACTAGACATTTACCATGCTTTGCATACTACAATATAAAACAACTCAGACAATGATTTTCTTTTAGATCCCAATTATTGCCTCATATTCCAAAAAACAAATTCAACTTTTGTTCCCCCTAATGATCACTTTCTGATAGAATAGCCCACCTCCACTAACTATGTGATCTGGTTTTTTTTGTGTGGGGGGGGGGGGGGGACCTTTTGACTTTATTCCAAGTCTCATTTACCTGGCCCAGGTGATTTATTGACCTGGAGCAGACATCCTAGCTGTGCAGCCATGACAATGAGGCCAGGGTGCAGACTATCTGCATAAGGTCACCCCTGACATACTAATACTCCTATTAACCCTGCCTGTGCCAGGCCAGTGAATTAAAAGTGCATGCAGTGATCAGGAGAATTCTGCCTTTCTTCAATCAAATGCAGAGATGTGCATGTAAGAATAAAGTCACTTTAACCTATTTTGCTCTTCAGTGAGACCATAGTCAATTGCAATAAACATGTATTATTCTCTATAATAGCAACATCTGCAAACAATTAGTGTGGTCACTCCAAGGACTGGGGAAAATGACATTCCATCGTCCTGTATGTAACCTCATGTATCCATGTGAAGGATTATTGTATACAGCAGTCCCCTCACACTGCTATCAGTGCTATCAGTGCACAGCATGCATGTTTATCGCAGGTGTACAAGAGATCTGAAACGTTGTAATAGTTATGTGAGCAACAGGAAACACAAGTCACAGGAAATCTGATGAATGGGGGTTTTCTCTGTGTAGGAATCATACTTTCAGCTCAGGATTAGGGGTCATCATATGTTTTCAGGTGTCTGAGTCAATTCCCTTCTTTTAACTCTTTGTGGGTCAAAATGGCAAACTGGGTTCCTCAAACCTTAGACAGACCTAATATATATATATATATATATATATATATCTTTCAGTTTAGGATTAGGGGTCACCATATCCTTTCAGGTGTCGAAGTCAAAGCCCTTCATTTGACTATTGATGGGTCAATCAACCTTGCAAGCAGACCTAATATATAGACATAAATAGGATTAGGGGGGCATCATATGTTTGCAGGTGTCAGAGTCAATACCCTTATTTTTAACTCTTTGTGGGTGATCATGTGTCCATCAACCTATAAGCAGACCTAACAGTCAGACCTAATATATTATATATATATATATATATATATATATATATATATATATATATATATATTTTTTTTTTTATATCTGTGTGTGTTGGGAATCATACTTTCAGTTTAGGATTGGGGGGGGGGGGGGTCATCATGTATCAGGTGTCAGATTTAATACCCTTCTTTTAACTATGTGTGGGTCAATCAACCTTGCAAGCAGACCTAATATGTAAACATATATACATTTAGGACTGGGGGGGGGGGGGGGCATCATATGTTTTCAGGTGTAAGAGTCAATACCCTTATTTTTTAACCCTTTGTGGGTCAACATGGGTCCATCCACCTATAAGCAGACCTAATAAACAGACCTAATATATTTATATGTATGTATATATCTATTTGTATATCTGTGTGGGTGGTAATCATACTTTCAGTTTAGGATTTGGGGGGGGGGGGGGTCATCATATGTTTTCAGATGTCAGAGTCGATACCCTTCTTTTAACTATTTGTGGGTCAATCAGCCTTGAAAGCAGACCTAATATATGGACATATATTGGATTAGGGGGTCATCATATGTTTCAGGTGTCAGAGTCAATACCCTTCTTTTAACTATTTGTGGGTCAGTCGACCTTGCAATCAGACCTAATATATATATATATATATACATATATACATTTAGAATTTTAGGACTAGGGGGCATCATATGTTTCAGGTGTCAGAGTCAATACCCTTCTTTTTTAACCCTTTGTGGGTCAACATGGGTCCATCCACCTATAAGCAGACCATATCATCATATGTTTTCAGGTGTCAGAGTCAATACTCCTCTTTTAACTATTTGTGGATCAGTCAACCTTGCAAGCATACCTAATAAATAAACATATATACATTTAGGATTTGGGGGTCATCATATGTTTTCAGGTGTCAGAGTCAATACCCTTCTTTTAACTAATTATGGGTCAAAATGGGTCCATCAACCTTAGGATAACCCTCAGTTATTCAGGCAGACCTAACAAGAAGATCTAATTATATATATTGTTCTGTTTGTGGAAATTTTACTTTTAGTTTAGGTTTGGGGGGGGGGGGGGGTCATCATGTGTTAGATTCTAGACAGAGTCAACACCCTTCTTTTAACCTTTGTGGATCAAAATAAGTCCATCAACCTTCCTTAGGATCACTGTTCAAGAAGGAAAATATATAGCATTCTTATATATTTTTTATATTTTTGTATATAAATATATATTTTTTTCTTTTTCTGCCTCTCCTATAGTTAACCTTTTCAATTACCAATCCAAAATGGGTTAAGCAGTCGAATTACAAAAGTATCTTTCTTTAATTATTTCTGTAAAATAGAAGCAAAAAGTAACGTTGGTTGATTTTACCATTGAAAGGGATAAACAGGTAGACATAAAGACATATTTTATTCTATACAATAATTTGTATGTCTAAAGACAACAAATCACTGTTATAAAAGATAAAAATCACCCATATTGCTATTGTTTCTGAAAGTCCAAAATAAATGTGTATTCCTAGAAAAGGTAAAACAAAAGGTTCTACTAAATGTTCTATTTTTCAAACAAATATATATTTATAGGAGTATAAAAATAAAACAACTGGTGTTTCAGAAGATGTCCTGCAGTGAAGAATAAGTTGCTGCCCCACAAGCAGTTAATTCGGAGCCCCATTCCCAGTCATGGCCTTTGCCTGCTCTGTACTGCGCTATGGAATGTGCAGGTGTCTCTGAACGGCGGCTTCGTATTCATTGTAATGAATTTTATTGCGTTGTCAGGCTAATTCGTTTACCCCAATGTCTTTGATATAGCAGACTTTTATATCATTAAAAGAGACATTTTATTATGCCAAAGTTAATTGATCTCAGGAATGGGAGACACCTGCCTGTCACTAGTTCTATACATATACATTTATATATCTTAAAATAGCTTTCAACATAACATTAGATAATGCATCGAAAGCTATTTACTCCATTGTACCATTAACAAGCAGTAGACATTCATTTACCTACAACTACAAGTTTGATCGCTTTGCATAAAATATTAATGGAGCTAAAAAAAAAAAAAAGAAAGAAAAAAAAAAAAAAGCATAAAATGAAATAAAAATGATTTTGTCTTTTTTTGCAAGCTGATCAATCATAACCCATCAAGGTGCAATTTCAATGCAAAAAATAAATAAAAATAAAAAATATGTCACATAGCTACTAATTTTAGAAATTCAAAATAAAGAAAGCCTTTCATTGCTGGGCACATAAAGTGTAAGTAAAGTGCCAGTTGGTTAAATCATTTTGTATTTTTTTCTTTTTGCTGCTATGTGATGATTAATTAAGCACAAATGAGTATATCTATCTATCTATCTATATATATATATATATACACACTCATTTGTGTGTAATTAATCATCACTTAGCAGCAGCAGCAAGAAGAGAAAAATACAAAATTATTTAATTAATTATTTATTTTTATTTATATTTATGCTTATTTATAGACATGTATATATATATATATATATATATATATATATATATATATATATATATATATATATATATATAAATGCAAACTTATTTAAAAATAAATAAATGCATCTTTGTATCCTTGGATCGTTGGTCCTATATACCATCTATGTGTAAACAAAGGCACATGTCGGTTGGCTAGTGATGGCCAAAAGTGATCCAGTTTAGAGCTGATAAAGGAAATGTCAGGAATTCTTCTTGTCTCCTTTGCACAAGTTGGTGTATCTCCTCCTCGCCTCTCACTATCAGTCTGGGTGCCCCAGGGCCACTGGAAAAAGGCTCCACTCCCAAGATTGCTTTCAGACCTCTCCGTCCTGGTGATGGATCACCATGTCAATTTAAACGGCACAGGATTAATTTGTTTCAATGATTTCTCCTTTAGAATGGATGCCAGTCTTATTCTATCTCTCTTTACTCCCCTGAATTAAAAAAAAATAAAAAAAATACAAAAAAAATAAAAATAAAATAAAAAATAAATAACCTTTTTTTTTTTTCTTCTTCTTCTTTCATATAGGCAGCAGGGAGATGGTAATAGCAGCAGACAAGCAATGTGCAGTGTTGCAGTACAATCTGAGTGTTTTATCTCATTATTCGGGATAAAGACACAGGCAGTTAGGAAAAATGATATCGGATCCAGCACCTTTTCAATAAATACTTGTCTGCTAAGTGATTCTGTGCAGACTGGGCTTGACGTGGAAAGACTTCATTTGTCTTGGATATTAAATTACACATTTAACTATTGTAGCCCACACGTGTTATTTACAACTTATGTTATTATTTCAGACTGTACATAGCAGTTCAATATATATATATATATATATATATATATATATATATATATATATATATATATATATATATATATATTATATATATATATATATATATATATAGCTTACCCATTGGGGGTGATTCACTGAAGGAGTAGAGCATGCTGGATTAAGCATTAGGCATCAAGCTATTCACTTGGAATTCACATGCATGTGCAAGGGAAATTTAAATAAAAATGCAAGATGATTGCTGACACATGATTCAGTATTTTGTGCCATCTTATTTACTAAGCTTAGTGAGCATTCACTTTTCAAAGTGCAAATTCTCTTCTTCATTAGGTGTCATCTTTGAATACCCAATCAGGGCAAAAATCAGGTCATAATCCCCCCCCCCCAATGGATTTTTGCCAGCATATGATTGGTTAATTAAAGAAAACATGGCTTCACCTTATATAGGCTTACTGAGCATTCACTTTTCAAAGTGTAAATTCCCCTTCTCCCATTGGGAATAATTCACCAAAGGAGTAGAGGATGCTAGATTAGGTGAAAGATTTTTTTGTCAGCACATGAATGGTTGCTTACAGCAAAGTGGCTTCATCCTATTTATAAAGGCTAGCTGAGCATTCACTTTTCAAAGTGTAAATTCTCTCCCCCCATGGTACTGGAATGGAGAATGCCAGATTTGGTGAAAGTTATTCACTTGGTATACACATGCATGTGCAAGGGAAATTTAAATAAAAAAATCAAGGTGATTGCTGACACATGATTCAGTTTTTTGTGCCATCTTATTTACTAAGCTTAGTGAGCATTCACTTTTCAAAGTGCAAATTCTCTTCTCCATTGGGTGTCATCTTTGAATCAGGGCAAAAATCTGGTCATAATCCCCCCCCCCCCCAAATGGATTTTTGCCAGCATATGATTGGTTGATTAAAGCAAACATGGCTTCACCTTATAAAGGCTTACTGAGCATTCACTTTTCAAAGTGTAAATTCCCCTTCTCCCATTGGGAATAATTCACCAAAGGAGTAGAGGATGCTAGATTAGGTGAAAGATTTTTTGCCAGCACATGAATGGTTGCTTACAGCAAAGTGGCTTTATCCTATTTATAAAGGCTAGCTGAGCATTCACTTTTCAAAGTGTACATTCTCTCCCCCCATGGTAATGGAATGGAGAATGCCAGATGTGGTGAAAGTTATTCACTTGGTATACACATGCATGTGCAAGGGAAATTTAAATAAAAATTCAAGGTGATTGCTGACACATGATTCAGTTTTTTGTGCCATCTTATTTACTAAGCTTAGTGAGCATTCACTTTTCAAGGTGCAAATTCTCTTCTCCATTGGGTGTCATCTTTGAATACCCAATCAGGGCAAAAATCAGGTCATAATTTTTTTTTTGCCAGCACATGATTGGTTGATTAAAGCAAACATGGCTTCCCCTTATAAAGGCTTACTGAGCATTCACCTTTCAAAGTGTAAATTCTCTTCTCTTATTGGGAATGATTCACTTAAGAAGTAGAGAATGCCGGATTAGGTGAAAGCTGTTTACTTGGAATACACATGCATGTGCAAGGGAAAAAAAAAACATTTTGATTGGTGACACATGATTCAGTATTCAGTATTCATGTTTCTAAGTGCAAATTCTCTTCTCACGTGTGTTCTTCTTGCACATGCAAAGGTCATAAAAAAAAAAAAAAGATTTTGACTAGCACATGATTGGTTGACTCAACCAACATGGCTTCATCTTATTACTGAACATTCACTTTTCAAAGTGTAAATTCTCTTCTCCATTAGGTGTCATATTTGAATACCCAATCAGGGCAAAGATCAGGTCATAAAAAACAAAAAAAAATTGATTGATTGGTTGATTAAAGCAAACATGGCTTCACCTTATAAAGGCTTACCTTTCAAAGTGTAAATTCTCTTCTCCCATTGGGCATGATTCACTAAAGGAATGGTAAATGCTAAATTAGGTGAAAGTTTTTTTCCAGCACATGAATGGTTGCTTACAGCAAACGTGGCTTCATCCTATTTATAAAGGCTTACTGAGCATTCACTTTTAAAAGTGCAAATTCTCTTCTCCCATTGGGAATGAAATGCTAGATGCTAGATTAGGTGAAAGTTATACACTTGGGGCCAGATTCAGATACACTTAATATTGCGCTGCGTAATCTAAATACTCTACGCTGCCGTATTTTACCAGGCTCTACACCGAATCCTGGTAGATTTTTGCCCGTACGCTACGGCGGCGTAATCTATTTCTAATCGAAATACTTGATTGGGGGGCGTGAAGCAGTTAAATTAGGCGCGTCCCCGCGGCGATCGAACTGCGCATGCTCCGTTCAGAAATTTCCCGCCGTGCATTGCGCGAAATCACGTCGTTACGTCATTCGTTGTTTGAGTAGCGTCGTTTACGAACATTCCTATTCCCGGACGACTTACGTTAAAAATAATAAAAGACGTCGGAAAACGTAGAAATTTGACGCGGGAACGACGGCCATACTTAACATGGGCTGTCTAATATTAGAGCAGCAAAAAGCTGGTATAGAGTTACGCAAAAAAAAGATGACTAAAGATGCCGTAAGAGATTGCGAATGAAGATCGTAATTTCGGGGATCGCCGGCAAAAGCTCATTAGCATACCCCGACGCGGAAAACGACGGGAAGTCCACCCAGTGGCCGCAATTTTATTGCAGCGTAGATCCGAAGGCGTACGAACACATAATCCAGTCGAATTGAAGCCCGCAGCCGTCTATTCATGGTTTGAGGCTTCCGACTAGCTAGAAAACGCGCGTAATTTGAAATTACTCCAGTCTAACACCAGTTAGACAGGCGTAATGGCTCTGTGAATCTGGCCCTTGGTATACACATGCGTGTGCAAGTAAATAAATAAAATAAAAAAAACAAGTGCTGACACAGGAGTCAGTATTTTGTGCCATCTTATTTACTAGACTTAGTGAGCATTCACTTTTCAAAGTGCAAATTCTCTTTTCCCATAGTGTGTTCTCCTTGCACATGCAAAGGTCATAAAAAAAACAGTATTTTTTTTCCAGCACATGAATGGTTGCTTACAGCAAACGTGGCTTCATCCTATTTATAAAGGCTCAGCAAGCATTCACTTTTCAAAGTGTAAATTCTCTTCTCCCATTGGGCATGATTCTCTAAGGAATGGTAAATGCTAGATTAGGTGAAAGTTATTCACTTGGAATACACATGCATGTGCAAGGGAAAATAAAAAGGATAGATGATTGCTGACATAGGATTCAGTATTTTGTGCCATGTTATTTAGTAAGCTTAGTGAGCATTCACCTTTCAAAGTGTAATTTCCCTTCTCCATTATGTGTCATCTTTTAATACCCAATCATATACAAAGGACCTAAAAAAAAAAAAAATCAGGATTTTAGCTAGCACATGATTGGTTGATTAAACCAACATGGCTTCATCTTATTATTGAACATTAACTTTTCAAAGAATTCGGAATTTGGTGCAGCTGTGCATGGTAGCCAATCAGCTTGTGACTTCAGCTTGTTCAATTAAAACTTGGCAATAAAACGCGCCAGTTTTAATAAATCTCACCCAATGGTGACCCAAGGAGGGGGGGCCCCCCACATTATGCTGTGCCCCACCACATTGCATTTTTTGTATTTTACTCGGGCCACCGCTGGAGTAACAGACTTTACTGAGAGAGGAGAGCGTCCCCAGCCAGCTCTGAGAGGCATTTCTCCCCCTCCCTCTGATCATTGACACTGCATAATGCGAGCGCTCACACAACCACAGCCGCCCGATCTGCTCCTTCCCCTGCATCCTCATTGGCACAGAGAAGAGCGAGTTGCAGAAAGGACTCCATGAGTACTGTGTGTGTGTGTGTGGGGGGGGGGGGGGGGCAAGGCTTCATCTCAGTTACTGAAAAAACAGACAGGACAGGAGGACAGGAGAACCAGCCTGTAAAATCCGAGAGTGGTGACTGCAAGCTGAGCCGAGTGTCAGTCTGTGACACTCTTTCACAGCCCAGCAAGTCCAGCCACCCCCCTCACTCTCCTCACATATGAGCAGGGAGGAATAGAGCTCCTCCTCCTCCTGCCAGTCCTACCCACACTATCCCGGTGTGCTGTATCTGAAGAGAGGGGACGTGTGGGTGGCAGGGGAGGACTGACCATTGGGACTCTCGGGCACTGCCTGAGGGCCCCATGCCACTAGGGGGCCCCATCAGGGTTACAAGACTCAATAAAACAAGGGACAGTATGTAAAAATATGTGTTTTCTTTACTTCTGTCCCTGATATGTCCAAAGCCGACATGCTTTTGATGTTAAAATCCTGAGATTTAAGCTGCCCTGCCTATGCAATGCCTCCTGGCGTGGTGGCCATCTGTAAGCCCAGGGGGCCCATAATCTTCTATTGCCCAGGGGCCCCTATGAGTTGTCAGTCCACCCCTGGTGGGTGGGAAATATGAAAATCAGTAGCATTCCTGGCTGTGTGTGAATGATGCCTGAGATTCTAGCCTGGACCGTGGTTAAGTGTGTGCACTGCAGACTGAACTGCATTATCTCCATCCCTTCTCTCCCCCATCTGTCTCCCTCCCCCTCCTGTTCTTTCAAGACCTTCACAATTTACTTTCACTTTTAGTTAGGCAGGTAATATATGCTTTGTAGGAAAGAAACTTGCATGATTCCCCCATCAACACAGACAGTGGTGACAAGGGAATATCCCTCCTGTCCAGCAATTGTATTCTCCCGACAAACAGTGATTATCGCTAGTGGCTATGCAGCAACCACTAGTGATAATCATCAGAGAATCTGCTCATTATTGGTTCAAATCTCAGCCAGTTCCTGCTGAACCAGCTAAGATTTAAACTGTCTATGGCTGGTCTTAGCTCTTAGGCAGCCAATACATTGATCACTTTTTTTTTCATTCAACTATTAGGTTGAATGGAAAAAAAAAAAAAAGAAATGATCCAATTCCCCCATCTACATATTATAGGTGGATGGGGGAATCCTCCCAGTGTGGACCAGTGCTGAAACAACCAGAGTTGCTGTCCTGCCCCGGCAAATTTATAGGCCCCGGTGGCAGGACAACCTTTGCAACCCTGAGAGTTCTCCCACTGCTTTGGACCCTTATATTTACTTGGTGTGCTGGTGACATATATCTCTTGTTTTCTGCCACCCTGGGGTATAGTAGGAAGGGAGCTCACTGCAGAACATGTGAAACGCCCCGTTGTTGGATCATAGTAAAGGGCCCTAGGACATATATATATATATATATATATATATATATATATATATATATATATATACATATATATATATGCATTTTATAGTTGGCCCCCCTACTTTTGTCCCTGTCCCCCCATATGCCCCCCCCCTAAATATGAAAGCTGGAGACGTCACTTATCTCACCTAAGGTAGAAGGGAATTTACACTTTGAAAAGTGAATGCTTGCTGCAAAGTAAATGTTCACTAAGCTTAGTAAATATGATTAAGCCATGTATAATTGAATCCAAAAAAAAAAAAGGATGTTTGCTAGTACGTGATTGGGTGATGAAATCAAAAATTGGTTCATCTTATTTACTTAACTTAGATAACATTCACTGTTTTTTTTTTTTTTTTTGGTGGAGAATGTGGGCACCGATAGAGCATTCACTTTTTAGTTTAAATTCTTTGAATTCTCATTAAAGTGGTCCTTCAGTATTTTTTCCATCTTTCCATCTATTAAATCTTCTTCCCTTGTTGTTGTTTTAACTTTGGATAGGAAAACATTTTTTTTTGCCAGTAAATACCTTATACAGCCCACTTCTTGTTTCCTTATACAGCCCACTTCCTGTTTCCTTATACAGCCCACTTCCTGTTTCCTTAAACAGCCCACTTCCTGTTAGCTTATACAGCACACGTCCTGTTTCCTGTCTGGTCATTAGCCCTATACTTATGACATCATGCACAGGTCTCTCTCTCTCACTCTTGTGAGAGTTTGCAAGGAAGGGAGAGGGAGGATGAGAAGGAAGGGAGGACCAATGAGAGCTGGAGGTGTGCCTCTGTGTGTCTGTGTAAATCCAGGAAGTGAACAGGCAACAGCTTCAGCTGCCCACAGTTAAAATGGCTGCAGCCAGACTCAGTGGAGGGAGATTTCTGCAGCGTATTTGGCAAGTACAGAATCACAGTATATAATAAATAATACGCAAAGTGGTTGGATGGAAGCTTTAGAATGGCAAAGATGTTTTTATTACAAATTATGTGAGCAGACTGCAGTTCCCCTTTAATGAGGAAAAAAAAGGAAGGGCGTTTCAATCAAACATGGCTTCATCTAAAGGCCCATACACACGATCGGTCTTTTGACAACAAACCTCCGACGGACCTGTTTGATCGGACAATCCGATAGGGTTGTGTGCTACATCGGACAAACGTTTTCATTTTTTCATCGGACAAATGTTCGCTGTAAGAACAGACAAACTTTCTGGGAACAAATGTCTGATGGAGCAAAATCCTATCGTGTACACAAGTCCAAAGTACAAACACGCATGCTCAGAACCAATGCTAAAGATCAGACAACAATAGCAGAAGTTGCCCACAGGGCTGAAAAAACATGTGATTTGGTGAAAGTTGGCTGAAAAAGTCCTACCGTGTGTATGCAGAACAAGTTCACGCCCGACCAACACCCTTTGGACAAAAAATCCACGGAAAAGTCTGATGGAAGTCCAATCGTGTGTATGAGGCTTTATATACAGTGGAACCTTGGATTAGGAGCATAATACCTTCCAGGAGAATGCTCGTAATCCAAAGCACTCGCATATCAAAGCGAGTTTCCCCATAGAAGTGGAGATGCACTTATGTTTTTTTCCAACCAACCGAGCGGGATCTGGGAAAGGAAGGGGTTTAGGGTGAGGAGAGTCACTAAGTGGAGATGCACTTAAGGTTAAAGTTTATAGGTCAAAGGTCAGCTAGGATTAGGGATAGGGTTAGGGCCTAGGGTTAGGGTTGGGGTCGGGGTTAGGGTTGGGGTTAGGGTTAGGGGGTTAGGGTTAGAGGGATAGGGTTAGAGGATTAGGGGTTAGGGATTGGGGATTAGGGTTAGGGTTGGGTTAGGGTTGGGTTAGGGTTAGTGAGTGAGTGAGTGAGTGAGTGAGAAACTTATATAGTGCCACACATGCAAACTAAATTGCCTCTGGGCGATCGGTGTTCATTTCTATTTTGTCCTCAGAAGAGATGAGTTTTGATCTTTCTTCTGAATGCCAAGTGGTTCTCCTCCAACCGAATGCTGGTTGGTAAAGCGTTCCATAGTCTAGGTCCTTGGACCGCAAATCTTCTTTCTCCTTTGGACTTGTATCTGGCTTTGGGTATCTGGAGGAGATTTTGGTTGGTGGATCACAGAACGCGATTGGGGTTGTGAGTTTTTAGTTTTTCGCATAGATATTGAGGGGCATTTCCCAGAATACACTTATGCATTAGACAGAGTGCCTTGAAATTGATTCTGTCTTTTACTGGCAACCAATGAAGGGATCTCAGTGAAGGTGAGACTGATTCCCATGTTTTTTTCCCAGTCACAAGTCTAGCGGCCGTATTTTGAACGACTTGTAGATGGTTAGGCTTAGAGGGTTAGGGTTGGGATTAGGGTTAGAGGGTTAGGGTTAGGGGTAAGGTTTCTCATTGAAGAAAATGGCTAGGACTCAGGAATTGGAACAGGGACTTCCCCCAGAGGTCAAAGGTCACAGGGCGTGGCTGACCCACCCCAACCAAAGTATACCGCTACACCAACTAAGTCGGGGAATAAACAAGTCGGGGAATGAACAAGTTGGGAAATGAACAAGTTGGGGTCAGCGACTTGTTCAATAATTTTTTTCGCTTTGACTTCTATGGCATGCAATACCGCATGTGACTAGAGGTGGGGGGGCGCCGGAGAGCCTCAGAAATACTCGGGAACAGCTTGGCTGAACTCGGAAACCCTCGGGATTTAAGTATTTCCGAGTATTTCCATTTTAGCTCTGATCGGCTCCGGCGCCCCCCGCACGTCTGGCCAAATGCGATACTGCACATCACAGAGGCTTGGAATTTTGCTTGTTTTGCAAGTCCAACATTCACAAACCGAGTCAGGATTAAAAAGAAAAATGGTTGTATTGCGAAACGATTTTTAACCGCGTTACTCGTAATCCAAAGTTTTACTATACTAAGCTTAGTAAATGTTCACAAAATGTAAAATCTCTTCTACTGTATGTGTTTTCTTTGAGAATCAAACCATATGCAAGGGAAATAAAATAAAAAAATACAAAATTATATGAAATTATATAAAAAAAATTCGAGCACATGATTGGTTGATTAAAGCAAACATGGCTTCATCTTAGTTATAAAGCCTCACTGAGCGAAGGGTACATTTTCTTCTCCCGTTTACTAAGCTCAGTGAACATTCACTTTTATACTCACTTTTTCAAAGTGAAAATGACCCCCCCTCCCCCTTAGTAAATAATGAGTAAAAGAGTGAAACCTTGTAATGGCACATTGGACTAGCCGGTGATGGATTGCTGTCAGGTCATCCAATTGTTCTTGATACATTGTAGCCCCATTGAGTTCCGCCACACTGTGCAGAAGAATAGGTGCCGATTTATCAACAGTGGAGCAAAGAAAGCTCAGTGTAGTTTTTACTTTTTTTTTTTCAATGCAGAAAATTACATTTCTTGTCTTAGTTGGAAAAACTAAAACCTGATTGGTTGTTGCTTGATGTTACTCTGCTGACCCTTTATTGAAAAAAAAAAATATATTTTTTTAAATAAAAAATAAGTAAAAGGGCCCTTTAATAAAAAAAAAAAAATATATATATATATATATATATATATATACTGATAAAAATCGCTGATCGCCGCCATTACTAATAAAAAACAAATATTAATAAAAATGCCATAAAACTATCCCCTATTTTGTAGACGCTATGGGCCAGATTCAGGTACATCTGCGCATTATTGGACCGGCGTAGCGCACCGCCTTTACGTTAGACTGGCGCAATGTAGCGGCGCAATCACCCTATTCTCGTCGCTTTTACGCAGAAATTAGCGCCTGCGCAACGTTATTACTGAGGCGCAAATCGGAGTAATCCAAATTGGGAAGGACGTGTTACATTGAAATGAGCCGTGACCCCATGCAAATGAAGGGCCAGCCGGCTCGCGCATGCGTGCTTGAAGCAGACCATGTCAGCACCTCTGTGCGCATGCTCCCAACTCGGGAACAGCGCAATCAGTGAAATTGGAAGTGGACTAGGGCAAAATCATGAACTACGCAGACAGCATAAATAGACAGACACAAACGTACTTCCTTTGCAAAAGTACATCCCTTTGTATCCCTCCCTATACAGCAAGGTGCTATTGTTCTGTTGTTAGTTGCGTTGTGGTTTGTCTTTGTGATATTTGTGGACTGTGTGATCTTGTGTTTGTTAGAAGATATTTGTAAGTGATTTTTGGTGACTGCTTGTGAGAGTTTTTGGTTGTTAGTTTTATGTTCGTTTGTTTTCTTGCTTGATTTTTCCTGCTTGTTTTTGTGAGTTAGTTTTCCTGCTTGTTTTTGTGAGTGATTTTTGCTGACTGTTTGGGAGTGAGTTTTTGTCTGAGTATGACGGAGAGAAAGAGGAAGTTAAATTTCACTTTTGGGGAGAAACAAATTCTTGCCCGGGCCGTTACCTCCACGGCCCGGACAGTGCCAACACCACCCCGGCCAGGAGGAGAGAGATTTTGGACAGGATTACTGACCAGGTGAATGCATCGGGGGGGGGGGACCCGGACATGGTCGGGGATTGAAAAGAAAATCAATGACCTCCGGCGTCTGGTCAAAAAGAAGCTGGCCAAAATGCTAGCCCATGCCCGTGGCACAGGAGGGGGCCCACCATGCCCTGTTAGGCTGACAGCGGAGCAGCGTGTGGTGGCCCAGACTTTTCATAGGCAAGAAGTGGAGGGCCTGCCCGGCTATGACTCAAGTCATGAAGGCGTGATGCCAGGTAAGGTTTTTTGGCCCTATCAGGTGTGTAGCATGTGTGGGGGAGGGGGTGAAAGGGAATATGTGGCAAGTGTGTGGATCCTCCAACCTGTGAATGTTTTGTGTCATCCACAGATGTGCAGGAGGGTGCTGGGCCATCTGGGCTGACCGCACCATCCCCAGGACAGCAGCCTGATGAGGACCCCCCGACATGGCCGGAGTCTTCGGAGGAGGTTGAGGAGGAGGAGTTTGAGGAGGAGGAGGAGTCCATGTCAGGCACTGGACTTTTGTTTTTGGAGGACTCTTCCCCTCTGGCTGGCAGCAGCCAGCCCTCCATAAGGGGTAGCCCCCCCCACTCCTCCCCCAACAGGGCTCCCCTCCCAAGGGGCTCCCCTTCTCCCCGGCTACAAGCATCAGCTGGAGGCAGGAAGGCGACCCAGAAGACCAGGGGGCTGGCCGATCTCCTGCCCGCCGCTCTGAGAAAGGACCAGTTCCTTCAGACCCGCCATCTGGGAGAGGTCAGCCAGACCTTGGGGCAGATGGAGGAGAGCCTGTCCTCCATAAAGGATACGCTTGGGGACCTGGACTGCCACTCCCGGGCTCTTACAAACTGCCTAAACGACCTGCAGACTACAATAGCAGGTGTTGGGCAGGATGTTAGGGCCCTCACCCAGGCTATCCAGGCCAATACGGCATCATTAAGTGCTGGCCTAGACAGAATTGCCGTGGCCTTGGAGGGCAGGCCGCCAGGTGGACAGAGACCAAGGGCTGCTCCTCCTTCCCCGGTTTACCCCCTCCCCCATGAGTCTCCCCTGAGGAGCCAGGGCCGTGGGCGCCCCAGGCGTGGCTCACGTCAATGGCATTAATTTGCTTTTCCCCTTTTATTTTGGCTTGTTTTTGTTTTTTTGCCATTTTTTTTTTGTGCTGGAAATTTTTTGTTTTTGCTGGGCATTTTTTTTTTTGGGTTGTGAATGCTGTTTGAATGTGGGGGTGACATTCCTGCCGGAAAAGGGGTGTCACCCTCAATTTTGGTGGAGAAGGGTTCCCCAGGACCAGGGAGAAGTGATCCCCAGGTCCGTGTGAATGGTGTATGAATGTACAGTGACATAATTGTGCCAATCCAATTTGATGAGGATGTGGGGTGTGTGTGCTAGGGACCACAGTGGTGTGCATGCATGCATTCTCATTGTGCCATGATTAATGTGTCTGTTTAAGGTGCAAAGATGCATAATGTGAGCTGGCATGAGATGGGGTCATGAGATGGGGTCCCAGTGCATATGCAGAGTCACCTTGAAGGGAAAAGACAGGAGGATGTTAGTAGTGCATGTGCCCCTTGTGATGTGTGCATCATGGGGGGGGGGACAGTCATGCCTGCCACCCATGTCACTCACCAACCAGCCAGCTGTCCCCATACATGTTCTGTTCGAAATCTGTGGGGATGGGGCTCTGATTGTATATGTAGCTGTCATGGGTGTCATGGGTAGTGTCATGTGTTGGGCTGGTGATGTCCTCCTGCAAGGTTGTGGTTAATTCCATGATGGCATGAGGGGTGAATCTGAAGATGCGAGACACCTCAGAATCACTCATGCCATAGATGTCTATGCGTGTGTGATATATCCTCTCCCATGAAGTGTGAAGAGTGAAGAGTGAGGGGCTTGTATCAGATAAGAATATTGTATTAGATTAGATATAATTTTAAAGTTTATATAAGCCAAAAAAAGTTTTCAAAAAATAAATAAAAAATCCCGTGCCCTCCTCAGTGCCCTCCTCAGTGCCCTCCTCAGTGCCCTCCTCCTTCTTTGCTCATCTAAAGTCAGTAGTATAGCTATGAGCATGGATGCCACTGGCATGTTGGCATACAGTTTGTTGTGCAACATGTGTGACTGCTGAGCTCCTCACTAACAGTGTTGCTTTATCTGACATGTAGACGAATTTTATATGGTCTAATTTTAGACAGGACATTTAGCTGTTGCGCAGAGCACGTAGCCTGCGCTGCACCAACGTTCTTTTGTGGATCCCCGTAACTCCCTCATTAGCATTTTTGAATAGCAAATCAATGGTGTGTCTAGCGCAGTTTTGCGCGGACGGATGCGCCTGTCTAACGAAATTACGCTGGACAAAAAATAGTAGATTTCTTGCGTATCTCGTTTTGGGAATGCCGTGCATCGAAACGCACGCGCACAATTAGACTTACGCCGCGCATCTCCTGTTACGCCGGCGTAATCGCTCTGTAAATCTGGCCCTATAACTTTTGCGCAAACCAATCAATAAACGCTTATTGTGATTTTTTATGAAAATATGTAGAAGAATACGTATCGGCCTAAACTGAGGAAAAAAAAAAATGTTATATATATTTTTGGGGATATTTATTATAGCAAAAAAGTTAAAAATATTGTATTTTTTTTTTCAAAATTGTTGCTCTATTTTTGTTTATAGCGCAAAAAATAAAAACCGCAGAGGTGATCAAATACCACCAAAAGAAAGCTCTATTTGTGGGAAAAAAGGACGTAAATTTTGTTTGGGAGCCGCGTTGTACGATTGCGCAATTGTCAGTTAAAGCGACGCAGTGCCGAATCGCAAAAAAGTGCAAGAAGGGACAATTTTTGGAGCCTCACCAGCTGGCACTGCGTCGCTGTAAATGACAATTGCGCAGTCATGCAACGGTGTACACAAACAAAATAAATGTCAGTTGTTTTTCCCCACAAATAGAGCTTTTGTTTGCTGGTATTTCATCACTTCTGTGATTCAAATTTTTTGTGCTATAAACAAACAAAGAGCTACAATTTTGGGAAAACATTTTATTTTATTTATATTTATTTTTTACTTTTTGTTATAATAAATATCCCAAAAAATAATAATATAAAAAAAATGCATTCATCAGTTTAGACCGATATATATATATATATAATAAAAAAAAAAAACACACAATATTTAGTACTTTTTGCTATAATAAATATCCTCAAAAAAATATAAAAAATATAAAAAACGAATTTATTCATTGGTTTAGGCCGACATATATTCTTCTACATATTTTTGGTAAAAAAGAAAATCACAAAAGGCGTAAAATTATTATTTTTTTTATAAATTTTTTCCAAACGTTGCCGTGTCTACAAACTATGGGATAGATTTAGTGACTTTTTTTAAAATAGTTTTTACTAGTTATAGCGGCAATCTGTGATTTTTAGAGGGACTGCAACATTGTGGCAGACATATTACACTTTTTTGGGGACCAGTGACATTATTACATTGATCAGTGCTATAAAAATGCACTGATCAATGTTTAAATGACACTGGCTAGGAAGGGGTTAAAGCAGATGTCCCCTGATTTTTTTTTTTTTTATTAAAAGCCAGCAGCTACAAATATTGCAGCTGCTGACTTTTAATATCAGTACACTTACCTGTTCTGGAGTCCAGCGCCGTCCGCAGCAGAGGACGATCGATCGCTCGTCACTCTGCTGCCCCCACCGCCATCTTCGGTGAGGAAAACCAGGAAGTGAAGCACTCCGGCTTCACTCCCCGCTTCCTACGGCGCATGCGCGAGTCACGCTGCGCCGTGCTGACTGGTTCCCGCTGAGTTCTGGGAGCCGAGTGTTTCCCAGAACACAACCTGGGGGGGGGGATCTGACATCCTGCCGCAGTCTACCTGCAGACTGTGTGGCCGGAAGTGGGTGCAAATACCTGTGTTTAGACAGGTATCTGCACCCCCTCCCCCTGAAAGGTGTCAAATGTGACCCCGGAGGGAGGGGGAGGGTTCCAACGAGCGGGAGTGGAGGGTGGCTCTCCGCTTTAACACTAGGGGGAGATCAAGGGGTTAAGTGTGTTCCCTGGATGTGTTCTAACTGTAGGGGGGATGGGCTGGCAGGGACAGAGATCACTGTTCCCAATTACTAAATAAATAAATAAATTGTGTTTTAATAATGTTTTGTTGTCAATGGTGCCTCAAACATCCACATTTTATATTTTCTGAGTTTTCTATTCAACACCTTATTGGTATCCACAAATGGGATACAAATACTAATACAAAAAATAAATACAAAATAAATAATAAAAATAAAAATGTATGTTTTGTTGTCAATGGTGCCTCAAACATCCACATTTTATATTTTTTTGAGTTTTTTTTTTATTTAACACATTATTTGTATGCACTAAACTTGGGATACAAATACTAAAACAAAAATAAATAAATTCTGTTTGAATAATGTTTTTGTCAATGGTGCCTCAAATATCCACATTTGATCTTTTCAGAGTTTTCTATTCAACACGTTGTTTGTATCCACTAAATAAATACAAATAATAATAAAACAATTAAATAATAATAATAATAATAATAATAATAATAAAAAAATGTGTTTTAATAACGTTTTGTCGTCAATGGTGCCTCAAACATCCACATTTTATATTTTCTGAGTTTTCTAGTCTACACATTATTTGTATCCACAAATGTGATACAAATACTAATACAACAAAAATAAAAATAAATAAATAAAAAAGATATATATACATTAATTATGTTTTAATAATGTTTTGTTGTCAATGGTGCCTTTTCTATTTAGCACATTATTTGTATCCACTAAAGGCATACAAATACTAAAACAAAAATAAATAAATAAATAATACAATAAATAAATTCTGTTTTAATAATGTTTTTTGTTGTCAATGGTGCCTCAAACATCCACATTTGATCTTTTCTGAGTTTTCTATTAAACACATTGGGCCAGATTCAGGTACATCTGCGCATTATTGGACCGGCGTAGCGCACCGCCTTTGCGTTAGACTTGCGCAATGTAGCCGCGCAATCACCCTATTCTCGTCGCTTTTACGCATAAAATTGCGCATGCGTAACGTTATTTCAGAGGCGTAAGGCAGAGTAATACAAATTGGGAAGGACGTGGGCGTGTTACATTGAAATGAGCCGTGACCCCATGCAAATGAAGGGCCGGCCGGCTGGCGCATGCGCGCTTGAAGGAGACCATGGTCAGCACCTTTGTGCGCATGCTCACAACTCGGGAACAGCGCAATCAGTGAAATTGGAAGTAGACCCGGGCAACTTTGCTGAACTACGCAGACAGCATAAATAGCCAGACACAAACGCATTTCCATTGCAAAAGTACATCCCTTTGTATCCCTTCCTATACAGCAAGGTGCTTTTGTTCTGTTGTTTGTTAGCGTTTGTTTGTGACATGTCGTTGAGATATTTGGGGACTGTTTTGCAGAGTAATTTTTGTCTTTTATGTGTTTTCGTTGTTGTTTTTTTTTTAAATTATATTTTTTCTGGGCTTTTTTTTTTTTTTTCGGTTCTGTTTGTGTATGAAAAGGGGTGTCACCCTCAATTTTGTTTTTCCCCTTTTTTTTTTTGGCTTGTTTTTTTTTTTGCCATTTTTTTTTTGTGCTGGAAAATTTTTGTTTTTGCTGGGCATTTTTTTTTTTTGGGTTGTGAATGCTGTTTGAATGTGGGGGTGACATTCATGCCGGAAAAGGGGTGTCACCCTCAATTTTGGTGGAGAAGGGTTCCCCAGGACCAGGGAGAAGTGATCCCCAGGTCCGTGTGAATGGTGTATGAATGTACAGTGACATAATTTGAGCCTTGGCGTGGCGTTGCTGCTCACAAGTCCTGCATGGTGGACTGGTGCCAATCCAATGTGATGAGGATGTGGGGTGTGTGTGCTAGAGACCACAGTGGTGTGCATGCATGCATTCTCATTGTGCCATGATTAATGTGTGTGTTTAACGTGCAAAGATGCATAATGTGAGCTGGCATGAGATGGGGTCATGAGATGGGGTCCCAGTGCATATGCAGAGTCACCTTGAAGGAAAAAGACAGGAGGATGTTAGTAGTGCATGTGCCCCTTGTGATGTGTGCATCATGGGGGGGGGGGCAGTCATGCCTGCCACCCATGTCACTCACCAACCAGCCAGCTGTCCCCATACATGTTCTGTACGAAATCTGTGGGGATGGGGCTCTGATTGTATATGTAGCTGTCATGGGTGTCATGGGTAGTGTCATGTGTTGGGCTGGTGATGTCCTCCTGCAGGGTTGTGGTTAATTCCATGATGGCATGAGGGGTGAATCTGAAGATGCGAGACACCTCAGAATCACTCATGCCATAGATGTCTATGCGTGTGTGATATATCCTCTCCCGTGAAGAGTGAAGAGTGAGGGGCTTGTATCAGATAAGAATATTGTATTAGATTAGATTAAATTGTAAAGTTTATATAAGCAAATAAAAAGTAAAAAAAAAAAAACATCTCCCGTGCCCTCCTTAGTGCCCTCCTCAGTGCCCTCCTCAGTGCCCTCCGCCTTCTTTGCTCATCTAAAGTCAGTAGTATAGCTATGAGCATGGATGCCACTGGCATGTTGGCATACAGTTTGTTGGGCAACACGTGTGACTGCTCCTCACTAACAGTGTTGCTTTCTCTGACATGTAGACGATTTTTCTCTTTTTAGAGCAGCTTTTATATGGTCTAATTTTAGACAGGACATTTTGCTGTTGCGCACACTGCGTAGCCTGCGCTGCCCCAACGTTCTTTTGTGGATCCCCGTAAGTCCCTCATTATTAGCATATTTAAATAGCAAATCAATGGTCTGTCTAGCGCAGTTTTGCGCGGACAGATGCGCCTGTCTAACGAAATTACGCTGGACAAAAAAAAGTAGATTTCTTGCGTATCTCGTTTTGGGGATGGCGTGCATCGAAACGCACACGCACATTTAGACTTATGAACGCGCATCTCCTGTTGCGCAGGCGTAATCGCTCTGTGAATCTGGCCCATTGTTTGTATCCATTAAAGGGATATAAATAATAATAAAACAATTAAATATTAATAATAATAATAATAATAATAATAATAATAATGTGTTTTAATAACGTTTTGTTGCCAAAGGTGCCTCAAACATCCACATTTAATCCTTCCAGAGTTTTCTATTCAACACATTATTTGCATCCACTAAAGGGATACAAATAATAATAAACCAATTAAATAATAATAATAATAATAATAATAATAATAATAATAATAATGTGTTTTAATAACGTTTTGTTGCCAAAGGTGCCTCAAACATTCACATTTAGTCCTTCCAGAGTTTTCTATTCAACACATTATGTGCATCCACTAAAGGGATACAAAAAATAAAAATAATAATAATAATAATAATATAAATAAAATAAAAATGTGTTTTAATAATGTTTTGTTGTCAATGGTGCAAACATCCACATTTTACATTTCCTGAGTTTTCTACGCAACACATTATTTGTATCCACTAAAGGGATACAAAAAAATGAAAATAATAATAATATAATAAATAAAATAAATGTGTGTTTTAATAATGTTTTCTTTCAGTGGCGCTTCAAACATCCATATTTTATCTTTTTTACACAACACACATTATTTGTATCCGCTAAAGGGGCAATTTACTAAAGGGTCATTTTTTTTTACCCTCTAAACTAGGTGATGAATTGGTGTTGATTTGAAATTCACATACAGTGACACACATACAGTCACATACAACTTCCCCTCTGTACATTTAGTTTACACAGATCCACCAGTTCAGTAGTAAATAAAGCTCTAAAGTGTCTATTCCTGAGCATATAATGCATGGAGAAGCTGGGATGAAGGTGTCCGGGAGGCAGGTCTGGTGTCAGGGTGTTCAGGCATTGGGCACACCAAGCAGACACCTATTGGAAAATGTCTGAAGAAGATTAATAGGAGGTGTCAGGGAGGGGAAAGCCCAGATTTGCTCTACATTCCTAGCAGCTCTAGATGAATTACTGATGATCCTCGCTATCCCTATCATTAGACACTACATCAAACTGAGCACTTATCTCCAATCTAAAATTCCACATTGCTTAAGAAAACAATATTAGATTTGAGAAGAATTTAGTAGGGATGTAATTGGAGAAGGTCCAGAGAAGAACTGTTTGTGTGCTCAGCCACTAATCTGCCAAGTGACAAGTAACCATTCAAAGTCATTTTCTGCAGCTTTAATCAGTAGAACACATTTAATCGCACATTTTTATTCCACTTTAAAAAGCACTAACGTTTCTTACATAATATAGATGACGGAAGAAAAATAATACTAATTTAATAATATTTCAAACTACGATATCGGGAACAGATAGTTAGTGTCAGATTTGCTTTCAGTTATATAAATCTTCTGATGTACTCATATGAAAGAATCATTTAGTGGAGGCAACGTGATTTTAAATTCAACATATTATTATTATTATTAATATACAGGATTTATATAGCGCTAACAGTTTGCGCAACACTTTACAACATCGGGGAAGGCAGTACAATTAAAATACAATTCAATACAGAAGGGATCAGAGGGCCCTGGTCAGTAGAGCTTACAATCTAGAAGGGAGGGTCAAGTGGAACAAAGGGTAGTAGCTGTGGTGGATGATCAGATGGACAAGATGAAAATACAGTTGTTAGGTGTAAGTTGGTGTCACAACTCAGGTGAACGGGAGAGAACCACAACTGCAGTAGCAAGGATTTCAATGCACTTCTCTATGTGAGAATTCAGTATTGGACCCCAGGCATCACTCCAATCAAAGAACAGGAGTTTGGGGGTTCTCTACATCATCTCTCTCTCACATAAGGGAATGCGTTGAGCTACTAGAATGGGCGTATTACAACATGCGACCAATCCCTAGCGATAAAAATATATAATAGGGGTAATGATTCCAATGCACAACTGTATGCAAGTGATTATCAGTACAGGACCCCAGGAGTCACTCCAATCAGACAACAGGAGTTTGTGGGTTCTCTACATCATATCACTTAAACATAGAGTCATATATTAGGCCACTAAGGGAGAAGGTAGGAATTACCTTCATCCCTTAGCATAGAAAAGTTAAGGCAAACATGTTCAGTAACTTAGGGCATAGGCCCATAACCCACATATGTCAAGCACGTAGTAAGTAGGAAAAGTGGTAGCAACTAGTAATTGCATAAGAGAGGCATATATACTGTAGCTCAGCTTATTTGAGGGTATATATTAGTGGTAGCAATTAGTAATTGCATAAGAGAGGCATATATAGCTCAGCTTATTTGAAGGTATATGTTCCTTTATGAATTTGCACAGCAACCATCCAGATCACAACAGTCAGTCCCAAATAGTAAGAGGATAATAAATAAGCCAGAATTAAATATAGGACTTGTATCACAGCAATATGTGTAGCAGATCTTAACAAGGTACTACAAGTAACACAATGTCTACTTCTCCGTTTGCAGGGCTTTTGGTGATGGAATTCTGTAGTGCAGGATGTCAGCAGCAATACTAGTCTGGAAGCAGGTGGCCGTAGGATTCCTCGCACCGGAGATGTAGCATGGCTGAGCTATGGCTGACAATAATAAAATGGCGTATAACACACGCCGTTCTGTTTATAGTGAAGACAGCATGTGTACCGAATGCATAGGTAATTGCATTCGGCACTTCCAAATTTCCAGGCTGGAATGCACGCGGCGCCAGGCGATGACGTCATTGCGCGGTCGCTGTGCTGCGCTCCAGTGTGGAACGCATAACGGCGACAATCGCCGATTACAGTTGGGTAGGCTTCTCTGAAGAGGAGGTTTTTCAGGTATCGTCTAAAAGCTAATAGAGTAGGAGATACACGGACAGATTGGGGTAAGGAGTTCCATATGCTTGGAGAGGCTCTGGAAAAGTCCTGGAGATGAGTGCGGTAGGAGGTGATGGAAGAGCTAGAGAGCAGGAGGTCTTGCGAAAAACGAAGAGAACGATTAGGTTGGTATTGGTATAAGCCATAAGAAGTCCCGTAAACCACCAACGCATGGAGTAAACCACCAATTTACATGTATATAAACTGTATATATAAACTGTATATATTCTGTGGTATTTTTATGACCCTCATAGGAACTACGAAACATCTTCAATATTACAGAACATATTAGGTTAAATTTAATCAACTGCTACTAGATATGCCATGTAGGCAGTGACAATGGTGGGAATCAAACTCAAGGCCTTAAAGTGGAACTAAACTCTCAAAAGGAAATAAGTTCCTCTTTACCACCCCCACCCATCAGAAATACAAATTGCTGGATTTCTTTTCCTTCCTATGCCACAAAGCCGGTCAAGGCTGGGGCAAGAGCGCAACAATGAAGTCAGTAACTCTCGCACCAACCCACTCCACAGCTCACCACTCCAATGACCATCAATATAAGGAGCAAACTTTGACCCTGTACCTCACAGTCAGCAGACACATTCCAGCCAATCAGCAGCATACCCTCCCTCCCAGACCCTCCCACCTCATGGACAGCATCCATTTTAGATTCATTCGGAAGCTGCAGTCTTAGTGAGAGGAGGGACAGTGTAGCTGCTGCTGATTTAATAGGGAAATCGATAGCTAGGCCAGTGTATTCAGTGTCCACTCCAGTCCTAAAAGACTCATCTGATCTCTGTTGTAAGGACAGCGTCCTGACAGCACCCCAAAAAGTCCTTTTTAGGGCTAGTCCATCAGTCTGCTATTTTTTTTCTCTGTAATCTAATGTGTGTTGTGTGGTTTACAGAGAGAGACAGAGAGAGAGTGTGTAAATTTTTGGAGTTAAACGTGGAGTTTGGTCTGTCAGATTGTGGTCTGTCACTGTGAACCCTAACCCTGTCTGTAACCCTAACCCTGTCTGTAACCCTAACCCTGTCTGTAACCCTAACCCTATCTGTAACCCTAACTCTAACCCTAGGGTTAGGGTTACATATAGGGTTAGGGTTACAGACAGGGTTAGGGTTACAGATCGGGTTAGAGTTACAGATAGGGTTAGGGTTACAGACAGGGTTAGGGTTAGAGTTAGGGTTACAGATAGGGTTAGGGTTTACAGATAGGGTTAGGGTTACAGACAGGGTTAGGGTTAGGGTTACAGATAGGGCTATGGTTACAGATAGGGTTAGGGTTACAGACAGGGTTAGGGTGAGTGAGTGTCCCTAACCCTGTCTGTAACCCTAACCCTAAACCTATCTCTAACTCTAACCCCAACCCTGTTTGTAACTCTAACCCTAACCCTATCTGTAACCCTAAACCTATCTGTAACCCTAACCCTGTCTGTAACCCTAACCCTATCTGTAACCCTAAACCTATCTGTAACCCTAACCCTGTCTGTAACCCTAACCCTGTCTGTAACCCTAACCCTGTCTGTAACCCTAACCCTGTCTGTAACCCCAATCCTATCTGTAACCCTAACCCTAACCCTATCTGTAACCCTAACTCTAACCCTAGGGTTAGGGTTACATATAGGGTTAGGGTTACAGACAGGGTTAGGGTTACAGATCGGGTTAGAGTTACAGATAGGGTTAGGGTTACAGACAGGGTTAGGGTTAGAGTTAGGGTTACAGATAGGGTTAGGGTTTACAGATAGGGTTAGGGTTACAGACAGGGTTAGGGTTACAGATAGGGCTATGGTTACAGATAGGGTTAGGGTTACAGACAGGGTTAGGGTGAGTGAGTGTCCCTAACCCTGTCTGTAACCCTAACCCTAAACCTATCTCTAACTCTAACCCCAACCCTGTTTGTAACTCTAACCCTAACCCTATCTGTAACCCTAAACCTATCTGTAACCCTAACCCTGTCTGTAACCCTAACCCTATCTGTAACCCTAACCCTTACACTACTTGATCGATACAACATCATACCTGATGTTTTAAAGCACGTTATTCCAAACAATTTAGGAATGTTAGGTGATTTATGCACTTTATGGATTAAAACCCGACTCTACGTCAACTACATAATTTTCCATGGGAGTTTTGCCATGGATCCCCCTCCGGCATGCTACAGTCCAGGTGTTAGTTCCCTTGAAACAATTTTTCCATTGCTATTGTGACCAGAAAGAGTCCAGAGTCCATGTAGGTTTTAAAATTCGCCTGACCATTGAAGTCTATGGCGGTTCGCCCGTTCGCGAACATTTGCGGAAAATTTTATGTTTGCGACATCACTACTGACCATCAATATAAGGGGCATTCTTCCCACTGACACCCAATGAATTAAATTTAGCAAGAGATCCCTGACAGCTGAAAATTGTTTTAAGGGTTCCACTGATGTAAAATGGTTGAGAAAGGCTATACTACGGGATACAGAAAGCCAACCCTGCCTATAAGTAAAGTTTGCTGAAAAATGATATATAAAATTTCATTAGGTCTCACGTAATCCTTTTCATTATCTCTTCTCTTTCTTAAGTCCATTGATTTTCCTATTAACTATAAATTAGTTAACAAACAACACATTTTTAACCTGAATGGAAGCTAAAACATTTGGTATGACTAAGTGCAAACACATGGGCAATCAATAAGACATTTACCAACGCTGCTTAGTTCCCATGAATAGTTATATTCTTAGCTAATAGCTATCCAGTGGGTAAAAATGGTCACTTGGAACCTAGCTATTAAAATAAACAGTATTCTATGAGCACAGTGGTCAGCCTCAAGTGCTTGTACACAGCAAGAGATTCAAGCAAGATACCAATTATTGCATAGTCATTACACAATATATATATATATTTGTCAAAAATATATATTGTCTGATGGCGCAAGGGGAGGTGGATAATAGAACTACCTTGGCAAGTGGTCTAGATATCAGAATGAATATACATGAAAAACAAAATGTATGATAAGTTCATAAGTCCACAGGTAATCCAAATTAGCACTTTAGCGGCAGCAATCCCTGAAGAGCAGAAGCATACTCTGTACATAGGTAGACAAAAAGAAGAAACAAGGATGCGCCCATATATATATATATTTGTATCTGGATATTGGTGTTTAGATCAAAAGCATTTGGTGTGATGGAACATCCACAGGTCATACCTACAGTAATGCCTTTTAGAAATTAGGAGTAGATACATAATTTTGGGTGAACAGGGGACCATGGATCAATGCATCTGCATTTCAGGTCGTAATCTTTTTTTCCATTCACATTGAGTCACATTCTATATAATATAAGGTAGAAATACCTGCCATATATACTCGAGTATAAGCCGACCCGAATATAAGCCGAGGCACCTAATTTTACCACAAAAAAATGGGAAAACGTATTGACTCGAGTATAAGCCTAGGGTGTCCATCTGCATGCCTCACTGTGCCTCACTTTGCCTCACTGTGTCCATGTGCATGCCTCACTGTGTCCATGTGCATGCCTCACTGTGTCCATGCCTCACTGTGCCCATACCTCACTGTGCCCATGCCTCACTGTACCCATGTCTCACTGTGTCCATGCCTCACTGTGCCCATGCCTCACTGTGTCCATGCCTTACTGTGTCCATGCCTCACTGTGCACATGCCTCGCTGTGTCCATGACTAGACTTGCGTTTAACATGGAAGTATATAGAAGGGGTGCCCGGCTTTAAAAAATCTGTGCTCCCCGGCCGTAGGTCTCCTAGACAGCAAACTTTGCACACTCATAGACGAGAACTAGGGCTACATGCGTGGCAAGTTTCGAGTCCAGGGGACCTACGGCCAGCTGGAAGCCGGTCCCAAAACTTACCAGAGAGATTACCAATTAAATTGGGAGTCTATAGAAGGGGTGCCCGACTTCGAAAAATCTGTGCTCCCCGGCCGTAGGTACCCCCGACAACAATTGCTGAACACTTGTAGAGGAAGGGTCTATCTGTGTGCCTAGTTTGGGGTCCAGGGGGACCTACGGCTGGCCGATACCGGGTCCCCAAAGTCCGGGAGATCAGGCGCAAAAAGGTTATTCGAGTATAAGCAGAGGAGGGCATTTTCAGCACAAAATAATGTGCTGAAAAACTCGGCTTATACTCGAGTACATACGGTAATTTCAAATGATTGGGTAGAACTGACTGGATTATTAGACTAATTTAAGTAAGTCTAAACCCTAAGTTATTGATATTTAGTACTAGTTGTATAAATAATTTCCATACTATTTTCACCTTTTTTTAATCTTTTTTGTGTAACGCACCCCCCGTAAGAGCCGCTTGTGAATAGGGATCCCTCACCCTACACAGCCAGGCACACTACATTTTTCACAGGCTCACTTGACTTGAGACAGGGAGCAGTCCAGCAACTTCGTTTTTCTTTTGTTTTGTTTTTAAAGGTTTATAAGCTATATTCAAAGGCGCATTCAATTTTTTTATGGTTACAAATAGGGATGAATTTATGTTTGATCCAAACTCATGTTTTGACAAACCAGCAAAGATGCTTTGTGCATTTGTCCTGTAAATGCACAAAGGGTCGGGATGCTTGGGGCATCATTGACCTTATATGGTTTCAAATCCATATTACATCATGACATTGACCTGATGTGGTCATATTAGGTTAATGATGTCACCAGCATCACCACCTTGCAGCCACACTCACAAACAGGGTGAGGATTCTCTTGACATAATTGACTTATTATCGATACATGGCCATATTAGGCCAATGCCATTGACCTATTATGGCAACATGTCCATAAAAATTGAAGAAAGTAGAAAGACCTGTAGTGCTGGACCCATAGGGTTATCTTTACTGATATGATCATCTAAAGGTATTGCTGTTGCTGTAAATCAGGTCTCTCCAAACTTTATAAACACAGGGCCAGTTTATTGTTCTTCAGACTTTAGGGGGGGCCAGATTGTGGCCAGTTGTAGTGGAAATTTTCCAGGCACCAGTGGGCATAAACATCACCATATTTGGTATTAGGGGAAGGAATCGTTGCTATCATTGGGAGGAATAATGCCCTATACTTGGTGTCAGGGGGAGAAACGATGCCCTGCTGTTGGGTGTCAGTTGACTGAAAAGTGTCTCATTACAGTAAGAGGAATAGGGCCCCAAGGGCCGGATAAAGGCAGGCAAAGGGCCACGTCTGGCCCCAGGGCTGCAGTTTGGAGACCACTGGTGTAAATGATCTGGTTCCTGGCCAGGAAACTTCTACACTCCTGTAGATCTCCACATTCTGGCTTGTAGTGTAATGTAACAAGAATTGAAATTGAAGCGCCACACCATTGCTGCTAAGAGGACCAGATACAACTTTATTCCATTCAAAGTCAGGGGTATCCCTGATGTTTAATGGAATAAAGTTGTATCTAGATCTCTTGACATTGGTGTAATGCTTCAACTTCAATTCTCGTTAAATGGCCATATTAGGCCAATGTTATTGACCTTATATAGCTTTTGAAGACATATTTGGTCAACAATATAACGGGTATCCTGCCCTGTTGTGCATGTGTGGCTATAGGGCAAGGAATTTCTTGGCCGCCATTGATTCAGCCGAACTAGGTTTGGCTGAAGGTGGGTTTTAGACCAAGCCAAAGCCAAACTCAAGCTTATCCATAGGTACTGAGAATCCATCCTGGTGAAATTCACTGGGACTGCCAGTCTCAAACCTGCCGGGTTCACCTTGAACTCATGTTAGTCCTGAGCCTGAACCTTACCTATTGTCTCTACCAGAGGTGCATGTGATAATGTGTCAAGGCTGGAGCACAGCTATACAGCTACAGTGACTGAACAAGTACCCTCATGGCGGGATCATCAGGTATTACATATGGTAATAAATATAGATACATACTGTACATAGCTGGTAAGGTTGAATAAAGACACTTGATTTTAGTACTGATTTTACAAATTTTTTAAGAGCTACCTGGAGGTGGTTTGCTTACGTTTCAGCAGCAGGCAATCTTGCAAAGAGCCAATCTACATTTTAGGAAATAACTCTATTATCTAACTTTAATCCAACTATGAGCAAAGGCCTAAGTTATAATTATTATTATAAGGACTCATAGAATAACACGCCACATAACAATAGCCCCTGAATTTTTTTCCACCTATGTGAACCAGTGTGTTTTTCCGATGTCGTGAATGGCTCACTGGAGTCTTTTACAACATGTTCTCACTTTTTCCAGTCTCCCCCGTAATCTGTGCTTATTATCTTTTTTTTTTGTTACTTCATCAAATTTCCCACTATGCACAAATACAATTGATTTCTTCCCATTGTCCTTGCCACACTTCCTTTTCCATTTATCTTACTATTTTGAAATGCAGCGCAACTCCATTTTGTTATCCACTGTTATTTTGTTCGTGTAGCAACCTTCTACACCCTCAAGGATGTGTTATAATAAAAGGACGCATTTTTCTGCCAGAGAAAACCTGTATTTACTTCAAACACCCAATTAAGTTGGTATGAAATTTCTATTTATGTTGTTTTTATTTCCCCATACCCCTGACCTAAAACTATTAGAGGGCAATTCTTCAAGGCAGGCTACAATTTACAGTGTTTCCAGGACTCCAATGGGCAAAATGTTAGTTTTAGCTCCTGTTCGCTTTTACACCACGGTCCTCAGTGGGCATTGGTAAGTGTATGATAGGGTCAGATATTAGGGAGTAGCGTTAGGTTTTTACTTGGGTTCAAGTCCGAGCCAATGTTCGGTTACACCCAGAAGAAATCTGTCAGATCCAGACCAATCAGGTGCTGGAGGAGGATACTAGATTAATGTCATTAACCTAATATGGTTATTTGGCCATATTGGGTGAGTGATGTTACAAGAATCCCCCACCAGCAGCTAATTGGACTGGAACTATTAGCATCCTTTTGGGATTTGGGAACTGAAGCACATCCCTTCTGGGGATTGAACCGAACCCAAGCATATTCATTCGGGGGATTGGACCGAACCCAAGCACATCCCTTCTGGGGATTGGATAGAAAGCAAGCACATCTCTTCTGGGGATTGGACTGAACCCAAGCACATCCCTATATGGATGAAGACCCTATGCTTTGGGGATAGGATGTGAGTATTGGGTGGTAATGGTGGAATTTTCTATATTGGATGGGGCAGTATGTGATTAAGGGGAACTCCTAGGGGCAGAGGAGGCCAGTATAGGGGGGTTCTTGGGGTCAGTGTTATTGGAGGGGCAGTAGTGGTGGCAGGAAGGTGAGGGTGCTATATGAAAGAAGGCCCTATGCTTTGGGGATGGAATGTCAGTATTAGGTGGTAGTGGTTGAAATGGTTGGAGGGACCATTGTTGGGAAGGTGCAGATTTGGAAAGAGACCCTTAAGCCCCGTACACACGGCGAGGTTCTCGGCAGAAACCAGCGAGAACCTCGCTGGGAGCCGCATTCTGCCGAGAACCTCGGCCGTGTGTACGCTCTCAGCGAGCCCCGTCCGTCGGGAAACCCGTCGAGCAAATAGAGAACAGGTTCTCTATTTGCTCGACGGCCCGTCGGGATGAATGGCTGGTTGCCTTTCCCGACGGGCGGGTCGCCGAATCTGTTGGCCGGCAGAGAACCTCGACGGGCGGAACGATGTGTTCCGCCCGTCAAGTTTCTCTGCCGTGTGTAAGCGGCCTTAGTGGGGAATTTCCTATATTGGGTGGGGCAATATGTGAGGAAGGGGAACTCCAAGAGACAGGGGAGGCCAGTATGGGGGGGGGGGGGGCTCTTGGGGGTCAGTGTTATTGGAGGGGCAGGAAGGTGGGGGGTCTAATATAGATGAAGGCCTATGCTTTGGGGATGGGATCTCTGTATTAGGTGGTAATGGTGGAAATAGTTGGAGGGACCATTGTTGGGAAGGGGCAGATATGGAAAGAGACCCTTTAGCTGGGAATTTCCTATATTAGGTGGGCAATATGTGATGAAGGGGAACTCCAAGAAACAGGAGAGGCCAGTATGGCGGGGGCTCTTGGGGTCAGTGTTATTGGCAAGACAGGGAGGTGGGGGGTCTAATATGGATGAAGGCCCTATGCTTTGGGGATGGGATGTCAGTATTAGGTGGTAATGGTGGAACTAGTTGAAGGGACCATTGTTGGGATAGGGCTGATATGGAAAGAGACCCTTAGCAGGGAATTTCCTATTTTAGGTGGGGCAATATGTGATGAAGGGGAACTCCAAGAGAAAGGGGAGGCCAGTATGGGGGGCACTTGGGGTCAGTGTTATTGGATGGGCAGGAAGGTGGGGTGTCTAATATGGACGAAGGCCCTATGCTTTAGGGATGGGATGTCAGTATTAGGTGGTAAGGGTAGACATAGTTGGAGGGGAACTCCTAGAGGCAGGGGAGGCCATTAAGGGGGGGGGGGGCAGTTCTTGGGGTCAGTGTTATTGGAGGGGCAGTAGTGGTGGGAAGAAGGTGTGGGGGGGTTCCTATATGGAAGAAGGCCATATGCTTTGGGTATGGGATGTCAGTATTAGGTGTAATGGTGGAAAACATTGGAGGGACCATTGTTAGGAAGGGGCAGATATGAAAAGAGACCCTTAGTGGGGAATTTTCTATATTGGGTGGGGCAATATGTGATGAAGGGGAACTCCAAGAGACAAGAGACAGGGGCGGCCAGTACCGGGGGGGGGGGCTTTTGGGGTCAGTGTTATTGGAGGGGCAGGAAGGTGGGAGGTCTAATATAGATGAAGGCCTTATGCTTTGGGGATGGGGGTCTCTGTATTAGGTGGTAATGGTAGAAATAGTTCGAGGGACCATTGTTGGGAAGGGGCAGATATGGAAAGAGACGCTTTAGCTGGGAATTTCCTATATTAGGTGGGCAATATGTGATGAAGGGGAACTCCAAGAGACAGGAGAGGCCAGTATGGGGGGCTCTTGGGGTCAGTGTTATTGGAGGGGCAGGACGGTGGGGGGTCTAATATGGATGCAGGCCCAATGCTTTGGGGATGGGATGTCAGTATTAGGTGGTAATGGTGGACATAGTTGGAGGGGAACTCCTAGAGGCAGGGGAGGCCAGTAAAGGGGGGGGGGGCGGTTCTTGGGGGTCAGTGTTATTGGAGGGGCAGTAGTGGTGGGAGAAAAGTGTGGGGGGGTTCCTATATAGAAGAAGGCCATATCCTTTGGGTATGGGATGTCGGTATTAGGTGGCAATGGTGGAAAAAGTTGGAGGGACCATTGTTGGGAAGGGACAGATATGGAAAGAGACCCTTACTGGGGAATTTTTCAAGATTGGGTGAGGCAATATGTGACGAAGATGAGCTCCTAGAGGCAAGGGAGGCCAATATAGAGGAGGTTATTGGGGTCAGTGTTATTGGAGGAGCAGTAGCGATGGCAGAAAATGTGTGTGTGTGTGTGTGTGTGTGAGGGGGGTCCTATATGCCACACGCTTTGGGGGTGGGGTGTCAGTTTTTAATTATTAAATTATTTTTAAAACACACTGCTAAACAATATCATTATAATATGTTACTAACATAACAAATCACGCTAAAACATAAAACCAAAGCAAACACAACACCCCTCCATGTGCACCTTTTTTTTGCAAAAATTTGCAACATGGTTAAAAAAAATGGCGTTTGCTTCAATTATCACTGTAATAATTTAGCATAAAATCCCTTCCATTCTAGGCTGATTACATGAGAACGTATTCCAGAGGACTGTGGCTACAGAGGAAAGTGACGGAGTGTAATGATGGATTATGTGTCTGTGGTTGGGTGACACTGCTTATACATCAATATATCATTTCTTATCACAACAGATAATATTCTGACCGAGATGATAATGAGGGAGGGGCTTAAAGGATTGTTTATCCAGGCGTTCTTTAACCCTTTTATGATAAAAGGCCTACCCTCAGTATGGACAGCATGAGAGCTTTAAGGTCACAATGCAATGCATGGAAATTACAGTTTAATGCCATTACTATCAGGTTTATCTCTCTTTTGCACAGCAAATGCAAAGGGTTAAGTCCTGAACGTGGACAGATGTTTTAAGTCCAGGCAGTTCAGGTGCGGACAAAATTAATGTTACCTTTAGTCTGTATACAGTGACCTTGCAACACCCCCTCCAATCCGTGTAAATTATTGTAACCCAGTATGTGATTACAACATCAGCGGTCTATGCGGATAACGCTGACAGGTAGTTCGATGACAACATTCACCTAGCTGTATTAAAAATAAAAATGATAATGTAACCACGTGCTTACTGGGCACATATACCCTCTTCCTGCTCAGACAAAATTTCAGCTTTCGGCACTGTCACGGTTTGAATGACAATTGCGCAGTCGTGCGACGTGGCTCCCAAACAAAATTTACATTATTTTTTCCCCACAAATAGCACTTTCTTTTGGTGGTATTTGATCACCTGTGCAGTTTTTATTTTTTTGCGCTATAAACAAAAATTGAGCAACAACACACAAAGGCCCGGATTCACATACATCGGCGGATATTTATGCCGCCGTAGCGTACCTTCTTTCCGCTACACCGGCGCTGCGCAGAGAGGAAAGCATGGAATTCACAAAGCCATACTCCCAACGTTGCACCAGCGTGGCGTATATTTTGTCGGCGTAAGCCGGCGTAGGTGGAAGTGGGCGTGAGCCATGCTAGTACTTAAAACGAACGGCGCATTCGCTGTCGTGTGGACGTATCCCAGTGCGCATGCTCACAATCACGTCGAAACAACTGCCTACGTCGTGAACGTAACCTACGCCCAGCCCTATTCACGTACAACGTTAAACTACGTAAAATTAGAAGGCATTCGTTCCCTGGTCCATACCTTTGCATGAGTTGCGCCTCCTATATGGGGAATAACTTTACGCCGGTTGTACATCTTACGCAAACCGCATATATTATGCGCCGGGCGCAAGTACGTTCGTGGATCGCCATATTTACCTCATTTGCAAATTTGAATCGAAAATCAATGGGAGCGCCACATGCGTCCAGCGTAAATATGCGCCCACTATACGTCGGCGTAGGAAAGTTACGGCGGGCGGCTGAAGCCTATTTTTCGATGTATCTTAGTTTGTGGGTCGGCGCATAGATACGACGGTGCACATTTGTACTTACGGCGGCGTATCTGGAGATACGTCGTCGTAAGTGCTTTGTGAATCCGGGCTATTATCTTTTACTTTTTGCTATAATAAATATCCCATTTTTAAAAATATATATATATTTTTTGAGTTTAGTCCGATACGTATTCTTCTACATATTTTTGGTAAGAAAAAAAAAAAATTGCAATAAGCGTATAGTGATTGGTTTGCGCAAACGTTATAACGCCTACAAAATAGGGGATGAATTATTACTTTTTTTTTATTATTATTTTATTTTTTACTAGTAATGGCAGCGATCTGCGATTTTTGTCACGACTGCGATATTACGGCGGACACATCAGATACTTTTCACACATTTTTGAGACCATTCACATTTATACAGTGAACAGTGCTATAAAAATGCACTGGTTACTGTATAAATGTGACTGGCAGGGAAGGGGTTAACACTAAGGGGCGCTGAAGGGGTTAAATATGTACCCTGGGAGTGATTCTTACTGTGGGGGGAGGGGGACTGACTGGGGGAGGTGACCGATCTGTGTCCCTATGTAAAAGGAACACACCATTGGTCTCCTCTCCCTGACAGGCTGTGGAGCTCTGTGTTTACACACACAGAGATCCACGTCCCTGGCTCTTTGACTGCCGATCACGGTTGCCTGGCGGACATCACGGCCGCCGGCGGGTGGTGCGGCCAGAGGCCGTATATAGACGTCCTCCCGGCAGATCAGAGCCACCTTGCGGCCGTATATAGTCGGCCGCAGGGTGGGAACTGTTTAATGCAATATTTGTTATTTACAGTGTTTGTGAACGATCACCTTGTAAAACAACCTTTTCAGTTTAAAATGAAAGGCAAAACATTTGTGTGTATATATATATATATATATATAACATTATAAATACCTTTTTTTCCCTTTTTTTATAAGTGATCACATCCCCTCTGTTCTCAGCTGCATAAGAACTGGGGAGAGAAGAAACAGCAGTACACTGATCTTCCCAGTGAAAGGCTGTGCAGAAGGGGCGTGTCAGGACAAGTCTGATCATTGGAGGAGAGCAGGCTGAGTTCCCAGCATAACAAGTAGACGTGTGCAAATTTGTTTTCGGACAGAATTTGGCAAGTCCTAATCAACTAAAGACTCTTTTGACAAATGCATACGAAAGCACAGAAATCTGAATGAACGAAAAATCAAACACACACACACAAGGCATTCTGTAAATAGTAACAGTGCCAAGCAAACGGTCCTTTGTAGTCAGTGTGCAGAGAGGAAGACACTCAGCATCAAGGATAACCTTGGGTTTAGTTCTGAAATTGGTTCTGTCCAAATGCACAAGGATCTGTAGGAGGAGTTTTTTGAGCCCAACAGAACAAAAAAGAACTGCAGAAAATGCTTGTAAAACGCACATTTTTGGCAACGGCAATCTCACTTAATTTCTGTTTTTCTTTTTTTTTTTTTACTTTTAGGTGATATATATATATATAAAACAGGATATTACCAGTCATACCAGACCCAGAACGATACGGTTCTCAGGATACAATAAGGAAAGCGCCATGCCACCTTGAAAAAGGCAAAGGTAGCGTACAAGCTATGCGGGGGAGCGCGTACTCTAGAGCTGTAATCGTACAGTAAGTATAGGGCTCAGTAACTTTGTATCCTCAGGACATTGTATACAGCATGTCCCCCCAGAGTCTCCTTCTTCCAGATGCAGTGTGATTTATTCAGGTAGCAATTGGATGCAGCGGCAATTCAAAAAAAGAAAGAAAAAAGAGCACATTGGCCCGGATTCAGAAAGGCTTCACGCCTGCGTATCAAAAGATACGCTGTCGTAAGTACAAATGTGCGCCGTCGCATCTTTGCGCCGATGCACAAAGCAAGATACGCAGAAAAACATGTCTTCGGTCATCCGACGTAACTTGCCTACGCCGGTATTTTGTGGGCGCATAGTTACGCTGGACGCATTCGGCGTTCCCATTATAAATATGCAAATGAGTAAGATACGCCGATTCACGAACGCAGATGCGCCAGGCGGATTCATATATACGCGATTTGTGTAAGGCTTAAGTCCGGCGCACTGGCGTAACGGGGGGGGGGGGCAGGGGGGGCTGTCGCACCGGGCGAAAAATGGGGGGGGGGCGAATCCATCCACCGGCTCCGCGGAGCGCTCCGGAGCCTCGGCCTAGGAAAGTCCCCGGCTTCGGCCTAGCTCTGGAGCGGCGGCCATCTTGGTACACCCGGCGGCGTCCCTCCTCTCTGTTCACACCCACAGAGGAGGAGGAGCCCGCGCTTGAGGGAAACAACACACGCCGCTGTCTGAGGTCTGAGGTCTGCACTACTGGGGGTTATTGTCTGAGGTCTGCACTACTGGGGGTTACTGTCTGAGGTCTGCACTATTATGGGGGTTACTGTCTGAGGTCTGCACTATTATAGGGGTTACTGTCTGAGGTCTGCACTATTATGGGGGTTACTGTCTGAGGTCTGCACTATTATGGGGGTTACTGTCTGAGGTCTGCACTACTTGGGGTTACTGTCTGAGGTCTGCACTATTATGGGGGTTACTGTCTGAGGTCTGCACTACTTGGGGTTACTGTCTGAGGTCTGCACTATTATGGGGGTTACTGTCTGAGGTCTGCACTACTTGGGGTTACTGTCTGAGGTCTGCACTATTATGGGGGTTATTGTCTGAGGTCTGCACTACTTGGGGTTACTGTCTGAGGTCTGCACTATTATGGGGGTTACTGTCTGAGGTCTGCACTACTGGGGGTTACTGTCTGAGGTCTGCACTATTATGGGGGGTTACTGTCTGAGGTCTGCACTACTGGAGGTTACTGTCTGAGGTCTGCACTACTGGGGGTTACTGTCTGAGGTCTGCACTATTATAGGGGTTACTGTCTGAGGTCTGCACTACTGGGGGTTACTGTCTGAGGTCTGCACTATTATGGGGGTTACTGTCTGAGGTCTGCACTATTATGGGGGTTACTGTCTGAGGTCTGCACTATTATGGGGGTTACTGTCTGAGGTCTGCACTATTATGGGGGTTACTGTCTGAGGTCTGCACTATTATGGGGGTTACTGTCTGAGGTCTGCACTACTTGGGGTTACTGTCTGAGGTCTGCACTATTATGGGGGTTACTGTCTGAGGTCTGCACTACTGGGGGTTACTGTCTGAGGTCTGCACTATGGTGGGGGTTACTGTCTGAGGTCTGTTAAATAGGGGGTCTGTGATTGTGGGGGGTCTATCTGTGATTGGGGGATCCATCTGTGATTGGGGGGGATCAGTCTGTGATGAGAGGTCTGTTATTTAGGGGGTCAGTCTGTGATGGGGGATCTGTGATTGTGGGGGGGTCAGTCTGTGATGGGGGATCTGTGATTGTGGGGGGGGGGGTTCAGTCTATGATGGGGGATCTGTGGTTGTGGGGGGGGTCAGTCTGTTAATCCCTTACAGTAAGGGGTTAAATGATTAATCCTGCAATAATTTACCCCTTACATGCTGAAAGCCCTGAGAGGGATACATTACAGATCCTTATAACCAGAGTGGATGATTATACAAGGGGGGGGGGGGGGGGGGGGCGAAAAAAAATTCTGCCCCGGGCGCCCATAACTCTGGTTACGCCACTGGTCCGGCGTAAAGTTACCCCTCATATAGCAGGCGCAGCTAAGGGAACGACGCCGTCAAATTTTACGCCGCGTATGCCGTTTACGTAGTACTACGTGAATAGGGCTGTGCGTAGGTTACGTTCTGAGCATTACGCTTCTTCAGGAGGAGTCAACCGTAAGCATCTATAGAGAGATACAGTGCTCATAGTTATAGTGTCAAAGAATACTGGTAAACAGTATGGTAGCAAAGCTGCCCATTTATTGTTATGTTATATACTGTTTTTAACAGTATTCTTTGACACTATAACTATGAGCACTGTATCTCTCTATAGATCAGTGATGGCGAACCTTGGCACTCCAGATGTTTTGGAACTACATTTCCCATGATGCTCCACTACACTGCAGAGTGCATGAGCATCATGGGAAATGTAGTTCCAAAACATCTGGAGTGCCAAGGTTCGCCATCACTGCTATAGATGCTTACGGTTGACTCCTCCTGAAGAAGCGTAATTTGTTGTGAAACATGTTGAGGACCACGTCTGAACCTGCATCATTGTGTCCCCACACACCAATGGGGCTCTCAATTTCCTAATTGCTAATGCATGGAATCTACAACAACTCTACTATTGTTCTGTTGTTGATAATGTCTTTTATGTCATTTTTTCAATAAATGTTTATATCATTTTAAGAAGCCTTCTACATTTTCTGGGTACGAGATAGTCCTTCAAACATCATTGGCGTCATAAGGCATAGATAATGCTGTATTCTGGCCTAGGCCAACAAGGCCCAAGCCTAGGGCAGCACTTTGCAGGAGGGCAGCACGGAAAGAGTCCCCGCCGGCTTCAAGCTAATAAGGTGTGCAGTACCGCATTTGGCCAGAGGTGCGGGGGCAACGATGACACTTGGAATGGTTCAGAAATATTCGGAATCCCACGTAAATACTCCCTTCCCGAGTATTTTCGAACCTTTGCGAGATCAGCCGAGCTGTTCCCAAGGCTCTCTGGTGCCCCCCACCTCTGGCCACATGCAATATTGCATGCAATAGGAGTCAATGCGGAACAAATTATCTTTGTTTCCATTGACTTCTTTGGGGAAACTTGCTTTGATATGTGAGTACTTTGGATTACATGCATTCTCCTGGAATGGATTATGCTTGTAATCCAAGGTTTCACTGTATAGGTAGCACTTTTTTTTTTTTCATTTTGGATAGAGTAAGGGAGGGTTATAGCCCCGGTCAGTTTATTTTTTACTAGGGTTGTCCCGATACCGATACCAGTATCGGTATCGGGACCGATTCCGAGTATTTGGGGGAGTACTTGTACTCCCCCAAATACCCCCGATACCAAAATAGAATACTTCCCCCCCCCCCGCGCCGCCGCCGCTCTTAGCACGCCGCACCGCGCTCGTCGCATGTCGCCCGCCGCACTTCCCCCGCCGCCAACCGCCGCTAATCCCCGTGTAAACTTGGAAAACCCGCGGCGCCAAGTATAGACACGCGATTGGACGGATCCGTCCAATCGCGAGCAGGGGGGAGTGTCTATACACGGATACGTGCATAGACACTCCCCCCTTGCTCGCGATTGGATGGATCCGTCCAATCGCGTGTCTATACATGGCGCCGCTGGTATGTGTTGCACGGGGAACCCTGCAGGCTGCAGCAGCGACGGCGGTGGAGGTATGGGGGACATGACATGGCTGCAATATGGGGCACAGGACAGGCTGCATATGTGGGGGGACTGACATGGCTGCAATATGGGGCACAGGACATGACATGGCTGCATTTGTGGGGGGACATGACATGGCTGCAATGTGGGGGGACTGACATGGCTGCAATGTGGGGGGAATGACATGGCTCAATATGGGGCACAGGACATGACATGGCTGCATTTGTGGGGGGACATGACATGGCTGCAAATGGGGCACAGGAATGACATGGCTGCAATGTGGGGGGACATGACATGGCTGCAATTGGGGCACAGGACATGAATGGCTGCATTTGGGGGGGACATGACATGGCTGCATATGTGGGGGGACATGAATGGCTGCAATGTGGGGGGACATGACATGGCTGCATATGTGGGGGGACATGACATGGCTGCAATATGTGGGGGGACATGACATGGCTGCAATATGTGGGTGACATACATGGCTGCAATATGTGGGGGACATGCATGGCTGCAAATGTGGGGGGACATACATGGCTGCAATATGTGGGGGGACATGGCTGCAATATGTGGGGGGACATGGCTGCAATATGTGGGGGGACATGGCTGCATTTGGGGACACGTTTAAAAAAAGTATCGGTATTCGGTATCGGCGACTACTTGAAAAAAACTATCCGTACTTGTACTCGGTCCTAAAAAAGTGGTATCGGGACAACCCTATTTTTTACCATCCCTGACCCATTGCAGAGATTTTCCTTCACTTCCTGCCCCATAGCCGAACAGGAAGTGAGAGGAAATCTATGCAAATTAAGGGAATCTATTGCTCCCCCCAGGCCCTAAGGACTAGTGTCCCCACTCGAAAATTTCAGGGTGGGACTTAAACAGAAAGGGGTGTGGTCTTCACATAAAGGGGTGGGTCATATTTAAAATATGGGGTGCACGAGTTTAGTCAGGCCTAGGGCAGCACAAAACCTAAATACACCAATGGGCATAGCTTTGGAGTAGTCCTTGACAATCCATCCCTCCTTCCTCTTCATGGACCATGTTATGTCATCCATCTTTATGGCATTTCTATGGTTTGAGTCATATATGTTTAAGCGTCATCCAAGGCCAGTATCTACTTTCTGGATTAAGATGCTGACCCAAGGATGATGAAATGTAAATCCTAAGGGATTCCGCACAGACCAAAAGGTGTTAACATGTCAGTAGCATACACTTGTTGTTGGCTATTTATATATAATTAAAGGTTCCTTAGTCTTCAATGTATTTCAGTTACATACTGATTTAATAATTTTTTATTCCATTTGAGCTAGGGTTGTCCCAATACCACTTTTTTAGGACCGAGTACAAGTACCGATACTTTTTTTCAAGTACTCGCCGATACCCAATACCGATACTTTTTTAAATGTGTCCCCAAATGCAGCCATGTCCCCCACAAATGCAGCCATGTCTCCCACATATGCAGCCATGTCCCCCACATATGCAGCCAAGTCCCCCACATATGCAGCCAAGTCCCCCCAGCCATGTCCCCCACATATGCAGCCATGTCCCCCCAGCCATGTCCCCCACATATGCAGCCATGTCCCCCAGCCATGTCCCCCACATATGCAGCCATGTCCCCCCAGCCATGTTCCCCACATATGCAGCCATGTTCCCCCAGCCATGTTCCCCACATATGCAGCCATGTCTCCCCAGCCATATCCCCCACATATGCAGCCATGTCCCCCCACATATGCAGCCATGTTCCCCCAGCCATGTTCCCCACATATGCAGCCATGTCCCCCCAGCCATGTCCCCCACATATGCAGCCATGTCCCCCCACATATGCAGCCATGTCGCCTCCAGCCATGTCCCCCACATATGCAGCCATGTCCCCCCAGCCATGTCCCCCACAGCCATATGTCCCTCCAGCCATGTCCCCGCAGCCATGTCCCTCCAGCCATGTCCCCACAGCCATGTCCCTCCAGCCATGTCCCCGCAGCCATGTCCCCGCAGCCATGTCCCCGCAGCCATGTCCCTGCAGCCATGTCCCCCATACCTAGCCGCCACCGCAACAAAAGCCGCCGCCGCCGCACGGGGAACATCACAACTTTCATTTGAATAGCTGTTTTCCCTGCCGCGTATAGACACTCCCCCTTGCTCGGGATTGGACAAATCACGATTAGGCATGTGCAAAAGTGAAAAATTCGTTTCGTTTCGTTTCGTTTCAATTCGTCATTTAATAAATTTCGTTAAGTTAGGTTCGTTACATGTGTTGAATTCGTTTTCGGAATTCGTTCGTTTTCGACCGAATTTCGAAAAATACAGTCGAAATCGAAAATATTTCGACCGTTTTTCGAATTCGTTCGTTTTCGACCGAATTTCGAAAAAATCGGTCGAAATCGAAAATATTTCAACCAGATTAGAAAACAAATAGTCTCTTTTCTAATAGAATTTTTTTCGAATTAAATTCGAATTTTTTTTTTTTTTTTTTTTTTTTCGAATTCCGATCGAATTTAGTCCGCGGGTATTCGATTCGGAATTCGAAAAAAAAAATTCGATTTCGCTTTTTTTTTTTTTTCGAAATTCGGTCGAAAATGAACGAATTCGGAAAACGGTCGAAATTTTTCGTTATTATAGCAATTCGGAAATTCGTATGCATCCGAATGTCCGAATAATGGAAAATTCGTCCGAATTTCGATTCGGAACGAAACGAAATGCACATGCCTAATCACGATCACCCATCCAATCCCGAGCAAGGGGGAGTGTCTATACACGGCGGGAACACTACAGCTATTCAAATGAAAGCTGTGATGTTCCCGCACGCTGTTTAACCATGCGGTGGTGGCTTTTGATGCGGCGGCGACTTTCATTGTGGCGGCGGCGGCGGCGGCGGGGGGGGCAGGTGGGCGGGACAAGTATTCTATCGGGGGTATTTGCGGGAGTACAAGTACTCCCGCAAATACTCGGTATCGGTCCCGATACCGATACTGGTATCTGTATCAGGACAACCCTAATTTGAGCAATATGTACCTAAATTGATGTGTTTGATGCCAAATATTTGTCTTTATTTGTCTCTCTCCAGGGGTTTCGTACGATTTCAACGGCACCGGACATCTGACAACTTCTTTACCTTTTATCATGAAGCCTGTTATTTGTGTGAGAGCCTTCAGACATGTAGAAGATCTCAGGAATGAACACATGCAGGTTTGTCAATAGGCTTCATTTTGCCAAAAGTTATGAAATGAACCTTGGGAACTCTATCAAACAAAACCAATAAAAATTCCCAGCTCAACTTACCGACCAGCCTGCAACCAACCAAATTGTCCTGTCTGACAGCTTATACGTTAAAAACAGGCGTTTTTGCTTTGCACACATTTGCAAACATATGTGTAAGCTGCAGAGCCACTTCACGGCACCCCAATTATTATCTGCTGTCCTAATTTTACATTTTGAGAGCCCCCACAGTGGAAGCTCAAGCATTATAATGCATAGACAGAGGGCAGGTGAGCGTGGAGGGAGCCCATCCCTCCTTAAAGGGGTTGTAAAGGTACAATTTCTTTCCCAAATAGCTTTCTTTACCTTAGTGCAGTCCTCCTTCACTTACTTCATCCTTCCATTTTCCTTTTAAATGTCCTTATTTCTTCTGAGAAATCCTCACTTCCTGTTCTTCTGTCTGTAACTCCACACAGTAATGTGAGGCTTTCTCCCTGGTGTGGAGTGTCGTGCTCACCCTCTCCCTTGGGCGACAGGAGAGTCAGGACGCCCACTAGCACACAGCTCTTTTCTCTATCTGAAACTTAGAGAGTGCCCTGGCTTTCCTGTAGTCCAAGGGAGGGGGCGATCATGACACTCCACACCAGGGTGAAAGCCCTGCATTACTGTGTGGAGTTACAGACAGAAGAACAGTAAGTGAGGATTTCTCAGAAGAAATAAGGACATTAAAAAGCAAAATGGAAGGATGAGGTAAGTGAAGGAGGACTGCACTAAGGTAAAGGAAGCTATTTAGGGAAAAAAATTGTAGCAAGGAGCAAATGGAAGGGTGATGCATGTCGCACCTTGGGAAACTATTGAACTTGTCACATACATGGCAAAAGAATTACATGCTGAATTTTCTTATATAGTTAATCAGGTTGAAAAAATACACAAGTGAACTAGATGTTCAACTAAAAACAATACATTTGTACATCCTAATCCTATATACACAATTCTATACCCACAGTTGATCCAGAGGAAGGCGAAAAACCCCATCAGAGCATGATCCAATTTGCTACAGCAGGGGACCTCTGGAGGAAGTCTATTCCACATTTTCACAGCTCTTACTGTGAAGAAACCTTTCCATATTTGGAGGTGAAATCTCTTTTCCTCTAGACGTAAAGAGTGCCCCCTTGTCCTCAGCGTTGACCTTAAAGTGAATAACACAACACCAAGTTCACTATACGGACCTCTTATATATGTGTACATGTTGATTAAATCCCCCCTTAATCTCCTATTCTCAAGAGAGAATACATTCAGTTCCTCTAATCTTTCCTCATAGCTGAGCGCCTCCATGCCTCTTATCAGTTTGGTTGCCCTTCTCTGCACTTTCTACAGTTCCCCGAATATCTTTTTTGAGAACTGGAGCCCAAAAACTGAACTGAATATTCCAGATGAGGTCTTACTAATGATTTGTACATGGGGGTAAAATAATATCTCTCTCTCTGGAGTCCATACCTATCTTAAGAGGTCTTATCTATAGATGTTGTTAGGTAAATCTGAAAGCATGTTAATACTGTGTGTGCCTATTGACACACACAGCACTGCTCGGCCCTGCACCCCAATCTCTCTTCACAGGGTTTGACTGAACTGGCTCCTGCTGTTCTCTTCTCAGTAAAGGTGTATATGCAGTAAGAGAGGAGGGCGTGGGCTGTGGGCGGAGACAGCACTGGATCCAGAGTAGTATCAGGGAGGTGTTAGGGAGAGGGGGAGGAGACACACACATTGGAAGGTTTTTAGCTTGAAGTACAACTAAAGGACATTTTTTTTTAGCTTTGGAAAGTGTAGAGGGGTGTAAAAGAACCTGGCAGATTTTTTTGCTATCTGTGGCCCCCCTAGGGAGATTCACCCTCTCTGCTTGTCCTGTTTATCAACGAAAGTGAAAGTAAAATAAAATACCACATTTTGGGTTGTCCCTAGAAAAGTAATAGAGTAATACTACTCTGATGTGATGGGTCGGGCTCTGTCATGGGGTACTCTGATGTGATGGGTGGGGCTCTGTCATGGGGTACTCTGATGTGATGGGTGGGGCTCTGTCATGGGGCACTCTGATGTGATGGGTGGGGCTCTGTCTTAGAGTACTCTGATGTGATGGGTGGGGCTCTGTCTTAGAGTACTCTGATGTGATGGGTGGGGCTCTGTCTTAGAGTACTCTGATGTGATGGGTGGGGCTCTGTCTTAGAGTACTCTGATGTGATGGGTGGGGCTCTGTCACGGGGTACTCTGATGTGATGGATGGGACTCTGTCATGGGGTACTCTGGTGTGATGGGTGGGGCTCTGTCACGGGGTACTCTGATGTGATGGGTGGGGCTCTGTCTTAGAGTACTCTGATGTGATGGGTGAGACTCTGTCATGGGGTACTCTGATGTGATGGGTAAGGCTCTGTCATGGGGTACTCTTATGTGATGGGTGGGGCTCTGTCATGGGGTACTCTGATGTGATAGGTGGGGCTCTGTCATCGGTTACTCTGATGTGATGGGCGGGGCTCTGTCATTGGGTACTCTGATGTGATGGATGGGGCTCTGTCATGGGGTACTCTGATGTGGTGGGTGGGGCTCTGTCATTGGGTACACTGATGTGGTGGGTGGGGCTCTGTCATGGGGTACTCTGATGTGGTGGGTGGGGCTCTGTCATGGGGTACTCTGATGTGGTGGGTGGGGCTCTGTCATGGGGTACTCTGATGTGGTGGGTGGGGCTCTGTCATGGGGTACTCTGATGTGATGGAGGGCTCTCACGTAGAGAGGGAACTCTGATTTGGTGGAGGGTCTCTGACTCTGTGATGGGGGGAAAATTTGGGGATGGGGGGCCTCTGAATATAGGAGGGATAAGAAAGGTGACATGATGGGGACCTCTGATTTGAAAGAGGGCCTTTGACTCTGTGACGGGGAACACCGTGGGGATAGAGGGCCTCTGATGTATAGGAGGGGTGAGAAAGGAGGACATAATGGGGACCTCTGTTTAAAAATGAGCCTTAGACTCTTTGACGAAGGATACTTTGGGGATGGGGGACCGCTGTACATAGCTAATCTGTTTTTTTTTTTCTATTATTTATATTTACTTTAGATATCTTGAAAAGATTTCAGCAACAGATCTAGAGCAATCCGCCAGTTCTGGAAATTCTCCAAAAGGACATAATGTGGAAGCATGGTACTGTGAGTCCAAAATATCAGCCTTACAATAACATTTTTCATGTTTAATGGTTTGTATGGTGTTAAGAGTACCTACCTAATATAATAAAAGTATCTATCCACAGGATATCGGAATCAAGCTACCATTTGGAACATTTCTTCGCTATCTGTGACCCAGTGACAACTCGAAATTTTAGGTGGGGCTACTATCACATGTATGCTGCTATGGATAGGCTCCAGGAAAATACAATTACGGTAAGTGTAATACAATTTTCAGTTTTTTTTTTCAAATCTTGGATAGAGTAATGGAGGGTTATAACCCTGTGTCAGTTTTTTTTTTTCTTATTTGCCATCTGTGTCCCATTGCAGAGATTTCCCCTCACTTCCTGTCCCATAGCCAAAACAGGAAGTGAGAATAAATCCCTGCAAATTAAGAGAATCCATTGGCAACACGACAAAAACCGTACAGGGATAGTAACGTGATACTAAAAACGCACTGTATCATTTACATCAGTGGTCATCAACCCTGTCCTCCTCAGGGCCCACTAACAGGCCAGGTTTTAAGTATTACCTTGGGGAGATGCAGACTAGAATACTGCAGTCACTGAGCAGCAAATGATATCACCTGTGATGTATTTCAGTTATCTTGCAAACCTGGCCTGTTAGTGGGCCCTAAGGACAGGGCTGATGACCACTGAATATGGATGATGGCACTGAAATTATTTTAATAATAAAAAAAAATCTAAACACATTTTTGCTAACTGATGTACAGCTGTCACATGACTCAGCTCTCTCCCAGCCTGTCTGCAGGGAAACATAAGGAGGAGGAGCTTCTATTTCTCAGCTGTTGGTCACACGTTCAAAAAAAAAAAAAAAACAGCCTGGAATACAGATTAAAAATACTGTAAATTAATAATATCAATAAACTGTTTTCAAATTGTCATACACATATATATTTAAAATCAAATCTTTATTATTTTGTGGAAATAATATAGTGTGTGCAGATTTGTGCCAGTCACAGCCTGTGTCACGCCCCCTCCAGCCAGTACCTTAGAATAAGAGGGAGGTGAAGCCTCTAATAATCTACATGCAACATCCCACCCCATTGTGTTTAGCTGGTTAGTGAGCATTAAAGGGGTTGTAAAGGTACATTTTTTTTTACCTAAATAGCTTCCTTTACCTTAGTACAGTCCTCCTTCACTTACCTCATCCTTCCATTTTGCTTTTAAATGTCCTTATTTCTTCTGAGAAATCCTCACTTCCTGTTCTTCTGTCTGTAACTACACACAGTAATGCAAGGCTTTCTCCCTGGTGTAGAGTGCCGTGCTCACCCCCTCCCTTGGACTACAGGAGAGTCAGGATACTCTCTACATTGCAGATAGAAAAAGGAGCTGTGTGTTAGTGGGCGCAGTGGGAGCAGTAGATCAGTGTCCTGTCACTAGGCAGAACAGTGAAATTCCTTGTTCACAAAGGCATTTCCCTGTTTTGCCTCTCCGTGACACGACCGCGGGACACCGGCGGACATCGAGTCTGCGGGTCCTGTACGATGCTTTGCCTGCCCGTGCCATTCTGCCGATGTAATGTATATCTACGTAAGTGGTTAAGTTTGCAACATAACAATGGCCTGGTAAATTTTCTGGAGGTCAAGTGATTAAGATATTTCATACCCCAAAAATTTGAGATTTTAACATATGTGCACAAAATAAAAGAATTAAAATGCTCTACAGGGGCACTAGTTATGTAACTTGTCATTACTAAATGCATTGATGATATTTGTATTTCAGACTGTTATGCTGCGTACACACCATCGGAATTTCAGATGAAATGGACTTCCATCGGATCAGAAATTCTGATCATGTGTATGGGGCATTAGAGGAGAGCCTCAAAAATACACATACTGTATATACTCGAGTATAAGCCGAGTTTTTCAGCACATTTTTTTGTGCTGAAAATACCCCCCCCCCCCCCTCGGTCTATACTCGAGTCACCTTTCCGCGCCTGATCTCCCGGATTTTGGGGACTGGCCAAACTTGGCGCACATGTAGCCTCACTCTTGCTCTATTAGTGTTTGTTATCCAGGGGACTTACGGCCAGGGTGCACCGATTTTTCGAAGTCAGGCACCCCTTTCATAGACTCCCATGTTAAACGTCAGTCTAGTCATGGGCACAGTGAGGCATGGGCATAGTGAGGCTCGGACTCAGTGAGGCATGGGAACAGTGAGGGATGGACGCAGGGGGGCATGGGCACAGTGAGGCATGGACACAGTGAGGCATGGGCACAGTGAGGCATGGGCACAGTGAGGCATGGGCACAGTGAGGCATGGAAACAGTGAGGCATGGAAACAGTGAGGCATGGGCACAGTGAGACATAGACACAGTGAGGCATGGACACAGTGGGGCATGGACACAGTGAGGCATGGACACAGTGAGGCATGGGCACAGTGAGGCATGGAAACAGTGAGGCATGGGCACAGTGAGACATAGACACAGTGAGGCATGGACACAGTGGGGCATGGGCACAGTGAGGCATAGACACCGTGAGGCATGGACACAGTGGGGCATTGGCACAGTGAGGCATAGACACCGTGAGGCATGGACACAGTGGGGCATGGGCACAGTGAGGCATAGACACAGTGAGGCATAGACACAGTGAGGTAAAGTGAGGCATGCATATGGACACAGTGAGGCATGCAGATGGACACCCTAGGCTTATACTTAAGTCAATACATTTTCCCATTTTTTTTGTGGTAAAATTAGGTGCCTCTGCTTATATTCGAGTATATACGGTATATTAATTATGGACATATTTAATGGAATTTGACAAAAGGCTCGAAAATATTCCCCCCCCCCCCCCCCCCCTGGACCTACCACTGAAGTAGCTTTCAATTTGTTTTCCTACCAGAATTAGAAAGAGACTCCCAATGAAGCCAATCCATGTTTCCCTATTAGTAGATTTTGGTTGAGGGAGGAAATCTTACTAACCCCATGCAGATAGTATTCCTGATGAGAACTGAATTTAGGATGAGGACACTGCAGGGGCACAGTGCTAACAACTCAGCTTATTACATTCTTGGTTTCCAGATGAGAAAACCCTAATTATTTCACGTTATTTATTTTCATCTTCACATCATGGACAATACACATCGAAAAAACAAAGCAGCTGCTTTGCTAAAGGATTAGAGCATGTATTTTTTTATGCTGCAAAGGAGATACTTTTTTTGCTGAGTAAATAAAGTGAAGATGTGTTCTCTTAAAGCAGAGTTAAAGGCCAAAACTTTTTTTTAACCACTTTAGCCCCGGAAGAATTTACCCCCTTCCTGACCAGAGCACTCGGCACTGCGTCGCTTTAACTGACAAATGTGCGGTCGTGCGACGTGGTTCCCAAACAAAATTGGCGTCCTTTTTTCCTCCACAAAGAGAGTTTTCTTTTGGTGTTATCTGATCACCTCTGCAGTGTTTATTTTTTGCGCTATAAACAAAAATAGAGCGACAATTTAAAAAAAACAATATTTTTTACTTTTTGCTATAAAAAATATCCCCCAAAAATATATAAAAAATTTTTTTTTTCCCTCAGTTTAGGCCGATACGTATTCTTCTATATATTTTTGGTAAGAAAAATCAGAATAAGCGTTTATCGATTGGTTTGCACAAAATTTATAGCGTTTACAAAATAGGGGATAGTTTTATTGCATTTTTATTAATATTTTTTCTCCTCGTGTGGCGCCCACCTTCAGGGTAGCCATTCCACTGCGCCCCGGCAAATAGACTTCCGGTCTGGGTCCACGTGCTACGCAGAGATCCTGGCTTCAGGACCACGTTGGCACAGAGCAATTGATTTGCTGCTTGAAACTCAGTAATCGACTGGGTCCCACCTAAAGAGGTCATGGGCTGTCCGTCCTTTTTAATGGAGGAAGCTGTTCAGTGGAGAGTCTGCCTGAGGAGTGCCAAAAGGGGCTGGTGTTCCAAAAGGGGCCTGACCATCCATCGGGGACCAGGGGAACTGGACACTGAGAGGCTGGATGTCAGGGATGGACTGGCCATTGGGACTACAGGGAGTTTCCCGGTGGGCCGATGGCTCAGTGGGCTGGCTTCAGTGACAGCGGACCGCCGCCCCCCTCTACTCCTCTGTCTCTCCCTTCCTGCAGCATTCACCTCCTCTCCCTCCCCACAGCACTCACCTGGGGGGGGGGGGGAAACAGAGAAGCAGGGGGAGTACCAGAAGAGCAGGGGGACGACAGAGGAGCATGGGGGAGGGGACAGACAGCTGACTCAACAGCTATGGCCTGGGGGTTTCTCACTTCTGCCCAATCTTGTCCCATAAGGGGGAGCACTGAACTGATTCTTTGCCCCAGGTGAAATAATGTCTACTGGTACTGCCTATAAGAGTACCAGTACCACCCGTTCCACTCTAATAAAGTATAAACTGTTAGTGGCTAGTAAAGGGAGAGAGGGGGCTTGGGTGGCTGGAGGGGGGGGTGCGGGAGTTGTCCGGCCGCCATGGGAGAGACCTGTCAAAGTGGGCCAGTCTGGATGAAGTCCAGGGCCAAATTTTTGTCCCAGTCCAGCCTGTTGGTCACCTATCAGTCGGTATCCTAAATTAAACTACCTGAAGGAGATCTAGGTATTAATCCCAGCCAAGGGGACTTTGGACCACTATTTTCTGCAACCATTGGGAGCGTCAATGGCAGAGACTTAACCCCAAGTTCGAGTGTCATTCTGGCTGCCAGGCTTGTGAGAGAGGCCTGTCCATGTGCGCTATACTCATTCTGGCTGGAGTGGCAAAGTAAAGTTTGTTGTTGGAAGCAGGACTGTTTCCTTTTACCTACACCTGAATCTGTGTTCTCCATCTCTGCTATTCCTTTATTCTTCTGGACAGGGATGGACATGGCATTGGGACTACAGGGAGTTTCCTGGTGGGCCGATGGGTCAGTGGGCCGGCTTCAGTGACAGCGGACTGCCGCCCCCCTCCACTCCTCTGTCTCTCCCTCCCTGCAGCGCACACCTGGGGGGAACAAAGAAGCAGGGGGAGGACCAGAGGAGCAGGGGGATGACAGGGAGGGGACAGACAGCTGACTCAACAGTTATGGCCTGGGAGTCTCTCACTTCTGCCTAAGCTTGTCCCATAAGGGGGGTACCAAACTGATTCTTTGCCCCGGGTAAATAATGTCTATCTTCCCCACTGGTACTGCCTATAAGGCCGCGTACACACGATCGGTTAAACCGATGAGAAGGGTCTGATGGGCCGTTTTCATCAGACCAAACCAATCGTGTGTGGGCGCCATCGGTTAGTTATCCATCGGTTAAAAAAACCCAAATTGTTTTAAATTTAACCGATGGATTTATAACCGATAGGTCAAAAACGATCGTTAGTAGGCACAACCATCGGTTAAAAATCCACGCATGCTCAGAATCAAGTCGATGCATGCTTGGAAGCATTAAACTTAATTTTTTCAGCACGTCGTTGTGTTTTACGTCACCGCGTTCTGACCCAATCGTTTTTTTAACCGATGATGTGTAGGCGCGACGGACCATCAGTCAGCTTCATCGGTTAGCCGATGGAAAAGGTCCATCAGACCGTTCTCATCAGATGGACTGATCGTGTGTACGTGGCTTAAGAGTACCAATATCAGCCGTTCTACTCTAATAAAGTAGAATGGCTAGTGGCTTGGGTGGCCGGGGGGGGGGGGGGGGGTGCGGGAGTTGTCCGGCCGCCATGGGAGAGACCTGTCATAGTGGCCCAGTGTGGATGAAGTCCAGGGCCAAATTTCTGTCCCAGTCCAGCCCTGTGTGTGGACATTCCATTACTACGGCTCTCATCAACTACCCTAGACGGCGGAGTCACAGAGGTAACATGCCGCGCAAAATAAACCAGCAGCACCTCCGGTGGTAGTGCTACACGTATATATATATATATATAGGAGTTGTCCGACCGCCATGGGAGAGACCTGTCAAAGTGGGCCAGTGTGGATGAAGTCCAGGGACAAATTTCTGTCCCAGTCCAGCCCTGTGTGTGGACATTCCATTACTGTAATACTTTTGCCAATATAGGGCCAGATTCAGGTAGAGTTACTCTGGAGTATCAGTGATACGCCAGCCTAACTCTCACTTTGAGCCGGCGTTTCTGTTTTCAGTAAGCAGAAAACAAGAAACGCCGGGTTGGAGTACCTATACGAGCGGCGTAATTGTATTTTGCCGTCGTATCGGAACTGCAATTTTAAAAATGGCACCGGGGGCGTTCCCGCTGATTAACGCAGAGAATATGTTAATCAGCGAGAATCGGCAATTCACGATCGTATTCGGGCCCGACGCAGTGACTTACCGACGTTTCCGTAAGAGATACGCGGCGTAAAGATAAAGCAGCCCCCTAGTGGAGTATCCTATGTTAAGTATGGCCGTCGTCATCGCGCCGAAAAAAAAAATATTCGAGTCGTTTGCGTAAAACTGAATGGGGATTGACGTCATTGACGTTCACTGACAGAATTTGAAGCATGCGCACTGACAGTCGACGCATGCGCAGTACGTTCGCCGCGGGATCGCGCCTAGTTATAATAATACACGCCCCCTACCGGCCCAATTTGAATTCCGCCGGCTCATTTTCGCTACGCCGCCACAACTTTAGGAGCAAGTGCTTTGTGAATACAGTACTTGCTCCTAAAGTTGCGGCGGAGTAACGTAAATGAGAAACGTTACTCCAAATTAAAGATTCGCCCATCTACCTAAATCTGGCCCAATGTGTATATATTTTTTTTGCTCTTTAAGCCCTAGGTCTCATTAATATCAAGAGCTGGAGAAGTGATAACAAATGGCAACTTAGTGTTCCTAAAAGGGTTAAATCCCTGCAGTGCAAAGCACATAGCTCATAAAAAATGCAACTATTAGTAAATAGACTTTTACTTGGTGGAAAGCCTACATCCTCCTCTGGCAGAAGGAATGATTTATCAAACGCACTGCTGACACTTTCTCTGAGTCGCTGGATATAGCCAGCACTACACTTACCCACCTACTGGGTTTTCACTTACAAGCCGAAAAAAACGCTTGTCTGGCCAACATAGCTTGAGTTTGCCAAACATAATGTACAATTACAGCATGAACGTAATAGATGAATTTTAATGTACCACACAAAAGTAACTCAACTCCCCTCTTGGCGAGGAGTCCTGCGTTACAGCCGAAGCGCAGGCTGCTACTTTGGTCTTCCCTTTCACGAAAAATACATTTTTGGACTTTCTTTTTTATAATTGGATAAAAGCAGAAGATGGGGATATAAAATTGTTGTTCCTACAACTTTAATCCCTGAACTTAAACAAACAAATTATAGGGAAAGTAGTCAGCCATTCTGAACTGTACGTTGAACTATTTTTATTCCATGTTCTGGCTGAAATCAATTTATGAGCTGCTTGATGTGACAAACATAATGAACATCTAAAGTTCATTCATAGGAGGGGTGCGGACACAGGAGCTGCGGCTCCGAGACCATCTGTTACAAGTAGGCTGCTTGGTTATGGGTGCCGTACACTGGTTGTTCTTTGTAAGGCTGGGAAGGCAGGAAAAGTAGGACGGGTGGTTGAGCTGAGGCTTTATTGCCCTTCAATGGCCCACCTTAAGGCCCCTTTCACACTGGGGCGGGAGCCGCGGCGGCGGTATAGCACCGCTAAAAATAGTGGCGATATACTGCCAGAATTGCAGTGGGAATCGGCCGCTAGCGGTGCAGTATTAACCCATGCTAGCGGCCGATAAAGGGTTAATACCGCCCGCAATGCGCCTCTGCATTTTGTTTTCAATGGGAAGGAGCGGTGAAGGAGCGGTATACACGCCGCTCCTCTCACTGCTCCAAAGATGCTGCTGGAAGGAGATTTTTTCTCTCCCGCCAGCGCATCGCCTCAGTGTGAAAGCCCTCGGGTTGCTGGGTAGGAGTTTTTCAGGCGGTATAGCAGCGCTATTTTTAGCGCTGTACCGCCTGAAAAACCCCTCAGTGTGAAAGGGGTCTAACTCTTCCCTGCCTAGTCCAATTGGCATTTTAACTGGGTCTTTACATCAGGAGGGTTGGATGGACTCTCCAATTACATGATCACAGTGATTTGCCTTCACATGATTGGGAGCCCATTCCAATCACCATCTGCTAGAATAAAGCTGGTTGGGGTATGGGTGCCAGCGGCTGGCGAGCAGCATTTTTTTTTTTGGGGGGGGGGCAAACAAACTGAAAAATTCAGGAAAAAAAACATCAAGTGCAGCCACTGTACCAAACACAGCCACTGTGCCTATCAAACACAGCCACTTTGCCCATCAAACGCAGCCACTGTGCCCAGCAAATGCAGCCACTGTGCCATCAAATGTTGCCACTGTGCCCCATGCAGGGCCATCTTAATAGCATCATGGGCCCCTTGGCAAAGTAATGCACTGAGGCCCCTACAATGATGACATTTAGGTAAACAGACATCAAGTAGGGTGCCATCATGGGACCCCCAATTTTGGGGCAGCGTGGGCTCAAGGACCACCTAATTTGGGGATGGGATAGTGCAGGGGTCCCCCATGCAGCTGGGGCCCCTGGGCAGTTCCCAGGTGTGCCCTCTTATTAAGACAGCCCTGGCCCCATGTGCTGCCACTGTGCCCCAAATGTTGCCACTGGCCCCCATGTGCTGCCACTGTGCCACAAGTGTTGCCACAGTGCCCCATGTGCTGCCACTGTGCCCCAAATGTTGCTGCTGTGCCCCAAGTGCTGCCACTGTGCCCCAAGTGTTGCCACTGTTCCCGATGTGCTGCTACTGTGCCCCAAATGTTATGTTGCTGCTGTGCCCCATGTGCTGCCACTGTGCCCCATGTGCTGCCACTGTGGCCTAAATATTGCCGCTGTGCCCCATGTGCTGCCACTGTGCCCCATGTGCTGCCACTGTGCCCCAAATGTTTTGCTGCTGCTGTGCCCCATGTGCTGCCATTGTGGCCTAAATATTGCTGCTGTGCCCCAAGTGTTGCCACAGTGCCCCATGTGCTGCCACTGTGCCCCAAATGTTGCTGCTGTGCCCCATGTGCTGCCACTGTGCCCCAAGTGTTGCCACTGTTCCCGATGTGCTGCCACTGTGCCCCAAATGTTATGTTGCTGCTGTGCCCCATGTGCTGCCACTGTGCCCCATGTGCTGCCACTGTGGCCTAAATATTGCCGCTGTGCCCCATGTGCTGCCACTGTGACCCATGTGCTGCCACTGTGCCCCAAGTGTTGCCACAGTGCCCCTTGTGCTGCCAGTGCCACTGTGCCCCAAATGTTGCCGCTGTGCCCCATGTGCTGCCACTGTGCCCCAAGTGTTGCCACAGTGCCCCATGTGCTGCCACTGTGCCCCAAATGTTGCTTCTGTGCCCCATGGGCTGCCACTGTGCCCCAAGTGTTGCCACTATGCCCGATGTGCTGCCACTGTGCCCCAAATGTTATGTTGCTGCTGTGCCCCATGTGCTGCCACTGTGCCCCATGTGCTGCCACTGTGGCCTAAATATTGCCGCTGTGCCCCATGTGCTGCCACTGTGCCCCAAGTGTTGCCACAGTGCCCCTTGTGCTGCCACTGTGCCCCAAATGTTGCCACTGTGCCCCATGTGCTGCCACTGTGCCCCATGTGCTGCCAATGTGCCCCAAATGTTTTGTTGCTGCTGTGCCCCATGTGCTGCCACTGTGGCCTAAATATTGCTGCTGTGCCCCAAGTGCTGCCACTGTGCCCTATTTTCTGCCACTGTGCCCCAAGTGTTGCCGCTGTTCCCCAAGTGCTGTGCCCCCCATCATCTGCCCAGCACTTACCTTGTCTCAGGTGGGCAGCAGGTGATGGTGGCAGGCAGGCAAGCGGCTAGTGGCAAGGGGTGTCCGGTGTCCTCCATCTTCCCTGACCTGATGTCTTCTCCACCCGGGCCTTCTCTCATCCTCTGCTGTGATTGGACACCTGATTGGCATCCAATCACAGTGCCGGTCACTTCAGCCAATCAGGTGACAGGTAACACAGACCCGATGCACCTGATTGGCAGGGAGGCGGATCAATGTTGCCACTGTTCCCCAAAAGGGGTGTCAGTAGCGACCATAGATAGATCCGTGCAATGCATGAATCTTTCTATTGTATTTAGAGAGTGACAGGAGAGGGGGGGGGGGGGGCGGTGTAGTAAATTAAAAAACTAGAGTATTTATTGAAAATTAATGGACTCTTACATCAAACAATCATTTGTGCGCCTTCTCACTTCACTTCCGGTGTGTGTCCACGTCAGTCTCCGTCAATGCCCTACGCGTTCCGTCACAACACATGACTTCATCCCTCTATGTCTTACCAAATGGGGTACACTGCAAGAACTGGCAAATTTTCAATGCTTTAGTTTGTGAATGAACGAGAAGCCTCAAAGTGCCTCCTATTTATTCACTGTCCAGTGCAGCTGAGGTTGCAGAGAAAGGGACAGATAAAGATTCTGGCCTAACTGAGTTTGACTCAAATCAAATCTTAGCTCATCCCTGATGGTGATTGGTGGCTAGTGATAAGCTCGGGTTCAGTCCAAACTTAGGTTTTGCCCATCCTGGAAGACAGCTATCATTTCTGAGCCAAGGAGCTGCGGCTAAGACATTTCCAATCCCGCTGCTGCAAGTGCACGAAGGGGTGGGATGCTCAAGAAATCATTGACTTAATATAGCCACATGGCCATACTGGATCAATGACATTCACCTAATTTGACCATGTGGCCATTTTAGACCGACCTGAAGCCAAGTCGAACACAAGATCATCCCTACTTCCTAGTACCTGACCCTCTCACACACTTACCTCATCCTGCAGCTGCATGTACACAATAGGGTAGGGATGCTCTTGACATTATTGACCTAATATGGCCACATAACACAGAGAATTTAATAAAAATGTAATAATATACTCACAAATGAGTGTTAACATTCAAGCAAATATGCAAAGTCCATCATTGACCTCATCTGTCAGGGTCTGCTTACCAGTAGACTAGGTGGGATGAAAAAGTCCAAACTGCACTGACGCCTTTCGAGGGTGACCCCTCTTCTTCAGAGCTCAGCTGAACATGCCTTTGGACCAACCCCACAGCTGAAACTAAACTCATCTCTAATGGTGAATCTGATTTGTATGAACATCTCTAAAGCCCTGTACACACGCTCGGTTTTCTCGGCGGTAAAAAGTCCCCCGAGAAAACCGAGGGGAAAGCTGAGAACCATGAAGCTTTGGCCGGAGTCCCGGCCGTGTGTATGCTCCATCGGCACTGCCTCGCAGTCTTTCCCATAGGTAAGTAGTAGATCTGCCGGAAAACAAACGCTGAGAATCCTGGCGGGAAAATAGAGAGCAGGTTCTCTATTTTCCTCACGGGAAAGCCGGTCGTGTGTACAAGGCTTAAGGCCAGATCTACTACTTACCTATGGGAAAGACTGCATGGCAGTGCCAATGGAGCATACACACGGCTGGGATTCCGGGCAAAAGCGCCATGGCAGTTTTCCTGCCGGGTTTTCGGCTTTCCCCTCGGTTTTCTCGGTGGACTTTTTACCGTCGAGAAGACCGAGCGTGTGTACAGAGCTTTAGAGATGTTCATAAAATTCAGGTTCATCATTAGAGATGAGTTTGGGTTCAGCTGTGGGGTTGGTCCAAAGCAGGGGAGGTCTGGCAGCCTTAGGCCTGGGGGGCAAGTCCAGTCAAGTGGCCCATTGAACTGCCCATCAATGCAGCCAACTCCAGTGGCCATCAATGCAGCCTGATCACTAAGGCAGGCTACGTGGAATACAACTCCTGGAATGCAACAGCAAGTGGTCAGTCACTGTGGCCGTGCCCCTGGCCTGACTTCCTAGAGCAGAATAAAAAATAAAATGGTAGAGGGCAGCAACTGCTGGCCATTTTGAACATAAGCCTGGGAGGCAATTGCCACCCTGCCCCCCGGCCCAGCCCTCCCCTGGTCCAAAGGCATGTTTAGCTGATCTCTGAAAAGGAGGTGTCACCCTCGAAATGCGTTAGATCTGTTTGGAAGTTTTCATCCCACCGAGCGTGTATACAGGGCTTAAGCCAAAAAAAATATGAAATGTGTCAGAGGGGCTGTTCTCAGATGGGGGCTCAAAGTGTACCTACTTGGCCAAAAACATTTTTTTTTTTTATAGTAAGTAATGTCATCGATGTGCCGCAATTTCATTTCTTGTATTAAGAAAATAAGATTTGGCTAGAGATATACTTTAAAGGGGCAGCTCAGTATATAACACATGCTGAATTGATTAGAAAAGTCATTACTTCTAGAGCTGTCATCTCCTTTATTTGAGTATCAGGAACTCCACCTAAGTGTTACCGCAACAGTGCATCTTTATAAGTTGAGATTAGTCATCCGCAGAAGTTATACAGTATGGTATCTTTTATAGTAGAACAAAGTAAAACTGGAAAACATATGCCATGTAACATCACACAGGCCTTGCAAAACAGGAATTTATTATTTACAATGAGCATTTAACTAGAGGACACAGCGTTTAATGGCTAACAGCTGTCTAAGAAATTGGCAAATAATGCACATATGATGCATATAAGACAGCTTGAAATGATAGGACTACATTCTGCTGGTGGGATCGGGAAGACGCTACATTGTGACAATCGAAAATCTGCTGGAATGCGTCATTTAAAGAAGATATCATTAAAGTATCATAGCCGGTGATGGTAGCCCTGCCAGGGATCTGGGCTGCCGGAAAAGGTCAGCGAACAACTGTTCGGCGGGGCATTACACACGTGCGCGGCTTTGAAGAGGTTAATCTAGCACACTGTGAAAATCAGAAGTAGAGAGAACATAAAAACAGAAAGAATACTTTGAGAGATATAATATTACAGGGCAGGGGGGAAGATCAGATGTTGGGGAAAAGGACCTTCCTGCAAAGAATTGGATTTTCAGTACAGCAAAACGCAGTCGAAAAACGTATTATTCACAAAGGAAGAATATTTTTTTTAATTGAAATTAATGAGGAGCCAAACTGCTCAGAGAACTTCAAATAAGTTATGCCGTGTACACACGGTTGTTTTTGATAACGAGAAGAATGCCATTTTTAAAATTGGTCGTGAAAAACGGCCGTGTGTAGGCTCCAGAGCATTTTTCTCGATGAGAAAAATGGGCGAATTTCTTTTAGAACCTGCTCTATTTTTTCTCGTTGTGTTTCACGACGTGAAAAACTGTGGTGTGTAGACTTTAACGAGGGGGTAAAAACGTGCGTGCTCAGAAGCAAGTTATGAGAAGGGAAATTTGCATAATCAGCCCAAAGGGTGGCGCCATTCGAATGGAACTTCCCCTTTATAGTGCCGTTGTATGTGTTGTACGTCACCGCGCTTTGCTCGAGCATTTTTTTTCCACAAATGTGTGTAGGCAAGGCAGGCTTGAGAGGAATCACGACAAATCATGACATGAATAACGGTCGTGTGTACGCGGCATTAGAATGCCAAACCTAAAACTCAATGAAACCAATGGGAACCAAATCTGGTAAATTGAAAATGATAATTTTCTGGGATAAAAGACAAGGAAGTGTCAAAAGATAGCATTGGGTGGGCACTGCCCTTGGGAACATGTACACATGCAAAAATTAAAATAAAATGCAGTCAGAAGAAAAGATTTTTTAAATGCTTAAAGTGAAACATTAAAAATGCCTAATTCTTCTAGGGTGCCCTAATTCTGCCTATGAAGGGGCACATCTCTGTGATGTAGGGTTGCCACCTTTTCTTCTAAAGTCAAACCAAAACACTTTAGCGGTGCACTGCAATTTTTTTTTTCATTGTATAAACCAGGAGTCTCCAAACTGTGGCCCTGGGGCCGGATGCGGCCCTTTGCTTGCCTTGATGCGGCCCTTGGGGCATTATTCCATCCAATTTAAATGGGGCATAATTCTTGTTGCCGACACCAATGGGGCGCTATTCCTCCAACTGACACCATCAATTCTTTCCTTTAACACCAACGATGGGGCACTAGTCCTTTCACTGTCACCAAAGATATGGTATTATTTACTCCCACTGGCCATTTTTTACTCCCAATGGCCCTAGTCTGGCCCCCTAAAGTCTGAAAGACCGTAAACTGGCCCTTTGTTTAGAAAGTTTGGAGACCCCTGGTATAAACTATACATAAATTTTGCTATTAAATAACATTTCTAATCATATGAAGCTTAATAAAACCTGTATAATAATAATAATAATAATAATAATAATAATAATAATAATAATAACAAGAGTCCCCCTTTACATCAGAGCCCACAGAGTCCCCCTTTACATCTGAATCCACAGAGTTCCCCTTTTACATCTAAACCTACAGAGTTCCCTTTCACTGTAAGGGGGGGGGGGGACTCTGAAGTGGCCAGTGTGGTTGAACCAACTGCGGTAGATGAACTTCTGTTCAACTGCCCTGTTGGTATTTTACTTGTTCTATCAGCCCTGATCTGTGTATTATGATGGCAAGAGAGAACACTGTGGCACAGCAGGGAGGATTCCTGCATCCACATTGAGTGTGTAGATGGGGGAATTGGGTCAGTTTTTCCATTCAAACTGATGACCCATGCATGACCAGCTTTATTTCAAGCATGCAGCCTGATTGGCCAGGAAAACAGGGGTGGGGGGACGGAGGCGGCTCTAGGCTTTGTGAGGCCTTAGGCAAAACCTAAACACAATGCCCCACTCATGTCCATAATGGGAAAAATAAGTCAAGCCACAATAAAAATTAACTGTATAAATTACATATATTAAGAGCTTTAAAGTGCTGGCGTCAGTTCTCTCACACAGGAAATGTTAAACCGCTGCTGGTTGGAGCTTAACGCCACAGTAGCATTGTTGTCAGCAGAGGCGGCTCTTCAATTAGGCAGTCGCGAGGCCCCTGTGAGTGTGAGGCCTTAGGCGACCGCCATATTTGCCTAATTAGAGGGCCGCCTCTGTAGGGGGAAAGGGGTGAGACTGTGCCCCCATTCCTGCTCCATACCCATACCAGGTCACATGCTCTTAACATGGAACATAGGGAAGGTCTTGCCAGGAGTGGTCCCCCCTGATGAAGCACCCTGTGCCCTTGTTGATGAGGACAAAAGCCTCTTTCCCACAACCCCTGGCTAGTGATTGTGGAGGTTTGCAGTGCAAGGCTTATTGGGTTCAGAGGGATAATCCTCCTTTTGCTGTCCAGTCATAGGCTGGGCGCGGGTCCAAGTTGACCAAAGGCTGATTCAGTGGCGGCCCGTAATGCAGGGCGCAGGGACACCGCCCTCCCTATCCAAGCGTCCAGCCCCCTAATCTAAACGTGGGGCGCTGGTGCATGAATTACAATGTTTTTTTTTTTTAAGCATGTGATTAAAGCCAGAAGCTATTGTCTTCCCGATTCTCCTCCCAGGCAATCAGGAAGCAGGTCCTAAATCCCATCACCCGATTGGTCTGATAGGAGATGTGATCCTATTGGCTGCCTAGGAGGAGGAGGAGACGCACACTGTGATGCTGAGGAGGAGGAGGAGACACAGGGAAAGCCACCGTCCGTTGCCCGGAGGAAGCGTTGCCCATGACCTAGATGGGGTAAGGGCTGATGAAACAACAGACTGACCGGGGGAGTGTCTGTCTGTGCATTGTTTGATGCCCCCCCCCAAAAAAATACCACCAGCTGCCACTTGGTTGATTGACATCTAGTAGCAGAAAAAAGTATTGTGGGGGAAATCTCTGAATTAAAGGTGAATATTGCAGGAAAACCCGAGTCATTTTCTTTAAAACTTTGGTGTGAATATTTAATTTCTTTATTTTCTGTTTCAACAGATATTCTTGTGAAGAAAGATGGAATTTCACCCTGTCTAAGAATGAAAAAGCAAAAAGAGCGAATCATTTTTGGAGGGTCCGTATGTGTTTTATAACACTTATTATAAAGGTAATCATATAGATAATGTGCAGATGATGGATTTAGATATCTGTAGACATTAGGCAACTGTCTGTCACTCCATTGTTCATACCATGTACACATAACAATTTACATCTTGTGCTATGACCTTTGTGCACGTGGAGCTGCGGGGTGGGGAATGTCCTAGCCACAGCTCATTGGCCCAGGAATGACAGTTGCCTTCCCGGTTGGGCCAAACCTAAGTCTCGACCGCACCCAAGCATTTCACCAATCACCATAAGGGAGGAGCTAAGGTTCAAGAGTTCAATCTATCCAGATTCGGCAGGAAATTGTCATAGGACAGCAGACCACCATCCCAATCAGCAGCAACAAAGGAGTGGGCGACGCAAGTGACATCATTGAACTCATTTTGCACATGGCCATATGAGGTCAATATCATGATGTCATGGGCATCCACGCCCCTTTGTATACATGTACCTGTACCCGTGGGATGGGGAATCTCCCACCCACAGCTCAGTGAACCAGCAGTGGCAGCTATTTTCTGGGATCAAATCCAAGCTTATCCCTAATCCTCTGGGACACTTTAACTAAAGAAATAAAGGACAACAAAAGTGTGCAGGAATACCTACAACTAAGGCTGGGTCTATACTTCTTGCCCCCCTAGGCCAGCTGTAAAGTACCGCTCCCCAGTCACCTGGCTAACATTAATATAACACTTACAAAATTAAATGTCATAGACCTGCATAACAAGCTGAAGCTGGTGGTAAAAAAGGTTTATTTACACAACTAGTCTACTTGTAATTCAGTTCTAGGGATACAGGCCCCAAATGGGTGAACCAATGGTAAATTAGTGGCCTGTGACATAGGGGACATAGAGTAGAGGGGTTGTAAAAGTTCATGTTTTTCACCCGGCGTCCTCTTCTTCACAAAGTCTTGGCGTTGATTGGATAGATTTATAGCAGCGCAGCCATTGGCTCCCACTGCTGTCGATCAAGTCCAATGACCCGGCCGCCGGGGGTGGGACCGAGTCATACACTCGGCGTCTAGTGTATGACAGGGAGAGCACCTGCAAGGTAACCCCCTCGGGGGAGAGCTTCCCAGAGGGGGTTAGCTATTGCGGGGAGAAGCCGCGAGAGCCGCCATGGGACCCCAGAAGAGAAGGATTGGGGGCCACTCTGTGAAAAAAAATATGCACAGTGGAGGTAAGTATGATAAGTTTGTTATTTAAAAAAAATGAACCTTTACAACCACTTTAACCGCTTCAGCCCCGTCCGCCGTCATATTACTGCGGGACGGTGGCTCTCCTGGGCGAGAGCCCGTAGCTATACGTCCGCATTAAAGCGGCCATTAGGGAGCGTGCGTGCCCGGCGGGTACTATCGCCGCCGGGCACCCGCGATTGCTCGTTACAGAGCAGGGACCGGGAGCTTTGTGTGTAAACACAAAGCTCCCGGTCCTGTTAGCGGGGGAAACGCTCCCTAGTGTTAACCCCTTCACTGCCAATGGCATTTTTATAGTAATACAATGCATTTTTATAGCATTGATCGCTAAAAAAATGCCAATGGTCCCAAAAATGTGTCAAAAGTGTCCGAAGTGCCCGCCATAATGTCGCAGTCACGAAAAAAAATGCTGATCGCCGCCATTACTAGTAAAAAAAAAATATTAATAAAAATGCCATAAAACTACCCCCTATTTTGTAAACGCTATAACTTTTGCGCAAACCAATCAATAAACGCTTATTATGATTTTTTTTAATGAAAAATATGTAGAAGAATACGTATCGGCCTAAACTGAGGAAAAAAAATGTTTTTTTATGTATTTTTGGGGGATATTTATTATAGCAAAAAGTTAAAAATATTGAATTTTTTTCAAAATTGTCGCTCTATTTTTGTTTATAGCGCAAAAAATAAAAACCGCAGAGATGATCAAATACCACCAAAAAAAAGCTCTATTTGTGGGAAAAAAGGACACTAATTTTGTTTGGGAGCCACGTCGCACGACCGCGCAATTGTCAGTTAAAACGAGGCAGTGCCGAATCACAAAAAGTGCTCTGGTCATTGCGCAGCAATATGGTCCGGGGCTGAAGTGGTTAATGACAATCGGCAGATTTGGGGGTGATGAAAATCTAGCCATGGATGGCTATGCAAAAATCAGTCCTAACTACCTCAATGTCCTTCTCTATATACAATATATGAGCTTCTATCATGTAAGAGAAGTGCAAAATTCCTTAACAAAGGAGCATAAAAAAAAAGAATCTAAATCTAAAAGAATTTATAGATGGACAGATCTCTCACCCAAATTGATGGGCTGAGACCTTTTCCTGTGTTCAGTCTAAGGTGGTTGCTGAGCCATCAGGACCTACCACAACGTTCTACCTTCTAATGCCCGGTTGTTAACATCTTCCAGGACAGCCTTGTTTCCTGTTCTCCATAGAAAGGGCAATGGTTGGCTCCTGTTCGGACAGAGACTTTACTACAGGTTGGAAAATCTTTGCAAGATACCAGCATGTTTGGATGTCAGAAGCATTTCAGAATATCTATCTCTCTAGATCTCTCTCGCTTTAAGAGGCAGAGCTCTGTAGACTTTTTATTAATGTTCCCAATCTTGAATCCTCTATCAATTTTGTTAGCTGGGCATTGTACTGGTAAGATGACAGGAGGTAAAAAGCTTGTCGGTGAAACATATGGCCGAGTTGCCTGGTGTGGTGCGTCCAGGGCCGTTTGAAGGAATTTGGGGGCCCCAAGCAAAATAGGGGCCCCCAAGCACCCCCCCCTGCACGCAAAGCCTACGTTAGCGATACACTAATTTTTTACACCCATGTTCCTACCCCCCCCCCTCTAGTCCCTATGTTTTTCTATTCTCACCTCCCCTTCTTCCCTGTAGGCTGCCATTGTAGCGTGGCCAAGCTCCTCTTCCTCCTGTCCTGTCCGGGTACCGCACGGTACAGGAGTTTCCTGTGTTCCCGGCCGGACTGAAAAGAATTGAGCACTCAGTGTGCACTTCATGTCAGTCCGATCAGGAACAGGAAACTGAATCTCATGTACCACGTGTGGTACCGCCAGACTGAGAGGACTCCAGGAGGGAGGAAGAGGAGCTTGGCCACGCTACAGCCTGGGAAGGGGAAGTGGGGGGCCCCAGGCCAGCTTGGGGCCCCAAGCAATTGTTTGTTTTGCCTGTCCTGTAGCGACGGGCCTGGGTGCGTCTAAGGCTTCGTACACACGATAGGATAGACAGAGGACAACGGTCTGATGGACTGTTTTCATCGGTCAAGACCGATCGTGTGTGGGCCCCATAGGTTAGTTATCCATCGGTTAAAAAAAAGCCAACTTACTTTAAAATGTAACTGATGGATACCTAACCGATCGTTAGTAGGCATGACCGTCGGTTAAAAATCCACGCATGCTCAGAATCAAGTCGACGCATGCTTGGAAGCATTGAACTTCATTTTTTTCTGCACGTCATTGTGTTTTACGTCACCGCGTTCTGACACGATCGTTTTTTTAACCAATGGTGTGTAGGCACATCAGACCATCAGTCAGCTTCATTGGTTAACCGATGACAACGGTTCTCATCGGATGGACTGATCGTGTGTACGAGGCTTAAGGGTGGGTCTGATTTTTCAAGTTAGGCCTCGTATACACGACCGAGGAACTCGTCGGGCGAAACACACTGTTTTCCTCGTCGAGTTCCTTGTTAGGTTTGTCGAGTAACTCGACAAGCTTGCTTTGCGAACACACGTTAAAGACCAAATCTCCTCATTCTCAAACGCGGTAACTTCAATACATACAACGGCAGGGGAAGTTTGATTCCACTGGCACAACCCTTGGGGCTGCTGTTGCTAATCTCATGTTACTGCGTGTTAGGTAAAAGTTTGATGAGAGACATTTTCACTTTTCAGTCTGTTACAGCGTGACGAATGTGCTATTTCCATTACAAATGCTACTTTTACAGAATGTGTGCGGGTTTCTTAGCATACACACGCTCGAGTTTCTCATCGAAAAGCAGCCCGACGAGGAACACGACGAGCCAATTTGGACTCCCGTCGAGGAAAAAGAGAACTTGCTCTCTTTTTTGCTCGTCGAGTTTCTCGACAGTTTCCTCGATGAAAAACTTACACACGACCGGTTTCCTCCACAGAATCCATCAAGAAACTTGGTGGCAGAGCTTTTTTGCCGAGGAAACCGGTCGTGTGTACGTTTTTCATCGAGGAAACTGTTGAGGAACTCAACGAGCAAAAAAGAGAGCAAGTTCTCTTTTTCCTCGACGGGAGTCCAAATTGGCTTGTTTCCCCACAAATAGAGCTTTCTTTTGGTGGTATTTGATCACCTGTGAGAAATAAGAGCAACAATTTTGAAAAAAATTCAATATTTTTTTACTTTTGCTATAATAAATGTACCCAACAAATATATAAAAAAAAAAACAAGTTTTTTTCTCAGTTTAGGCCGATATGTTATAACTTCTACAAAAAAGCGGATAGATTTATGGCATTTTTATTATTATTATTTTTTTTATTAGTAATGGCGGTGATCAGCAATTTTTATCGTGACTGCAACATTATGGCGGACACACTTTTGACAATATTTGGGGACCATTGTCATTTATACAGCAATCTGTGCTATAAAAATGCACTGATTACTGTGTAAATGATACTGGTAGAGAAGGGGTCAACCACTAGGGGGCGATGAAGGGGTTAAGTGTGTCCTAGGGAGTGATTCTAACTGTGGGGGGGGCTGGGCTACAACTGACACAACAGTGATAACTGCTCCCGATGACAGGTAGCAGTGAATCACTGTCCTATCTCTAGGCAGAACAGGGAAATGCCTTGTTTACAAAAGCACAGGGATTTTTTTTTCAGCAGGAAAATGGGGGAACGCAGTTCCGGCACCTTCAGTACTGAATGTAAGTATTGCCAAGGGGTACTGGGGTATGCTGGAGGTCTATTGTTGCTGGGGGGGGTCAATTGTTGAGGGAGAGGTCTATTGTTGCTGGCTGCTGGAGGGTCTATAGTTGCTGACTGCTGGGAAATCTGTAGATGTTGCTAGGGGTCTACTGTTGTAGGGATGGATCTATTATTGCTGAGGTGGTATTTTGTAACACGCGATGCACTGTTGCTGGGGGTTATAATGTTGTGTAGGGGATCTATTGTTGCTGGGGTGGGCCTAGTGTTGCTGGGGGTATCTAATCCTGCTGGGGGAGGTCTATAGTTGCTGGGGGGGGGGGGCTATTGTTGCTGGCTGCTGAGGATCTATTTTACTGTTTTTTATCATTAACAAATACCATAAAAATGATTTAGCACCACAAAAGGGTCGGGAGGTGAGTAGGGGGTGGAACCAAGGAACTGTGCTCAGAGGTAGGTAGGGGGCGGAGACAAGGGGTGACTCAGAAAGGGGAGTTCCTGCACCTATTCACTGAGAAAAAAGCCCTGCATACAGGGCCATCTTAATAACATCATGGGCCCCTGGGCAAAGTAATTCTCTGGAGCCCCTACAATGATGACAGTGCAGGTAAACAGATATTAAGTAGGTAGGAGGCAGATTGCCTCCCCTTTGCATCTATCACTCTCAGTGCCATCATGGGGCCCCTAATTTCAGGGCAGTGTGGGCTCAAGGACCAGCTGCTTTGGGAAATGTGCATGGGCCCCCATGCAGCTGGGGCCCCTGGGCAGTGCCCCGGTGTGCCCTCTCATTGAGACAGCCCTGCCTGCATAGGCATCTCCCTGTTTTGCATCTCCGTGACACTATCGTGGGACATCAGCGGACATCGAGTCCGCGTGCTCCGCGGGGACGGTCACTGAGCACGCAGCTGGCGAGCACGCCGGCACGGTGGCAAAATCCAAGCAATGTACAGGTACATTGCTTTGCGCAGCTGTGCCATTCAGCCGGTCTTCAATTGGTTATGAAGACCTAAGTAAGGATTCCAGATAATAGTCTCTACTGGTCTGCAGGCAAAGTGGGTGGCAAATCCACACCTTTTAGTGCATTAAGCTCTCCATCCAAGTATATAGTTACGGCCTCACCAGAAATTCAAATAAAACTGTTTTAAAACAGTTCACAATCAACCGAAAATGTGTAACTCCAGTTCTGGCTTTATTGAGCATTTTTTTCTGATTAAAACCATTACATTTACAAGTGTGAACACATGTTTTATAGTTTCAACCAAAAACTGACCTGTAAAGAGGAGGAAATACCAATAACATGTGTCACCTCTCTGCATTGTACCTAAAGAATTACTGAACTGCAAGGAGACCTTTCATCCAAGAAATGCAAATTACTGAATGTAGAATTATACATCTATGGCAATGTAAACATGAGCATGTCATATACAGAATACATTATGTCAATAATTAGCTGGGGTATTTTAAGTAGTACATTTAAAAGTTCTATTTAGTATGAGTCTAGCACTCTTTATATGTGAAAATAGAATTCCAGATATCAATATTTTTATATTGGTACAGCTTGGTCCAGTGTAACTATGCATATACAATAGTACCTTGCATTCTTCTTAGTTCCAAAATAATGCTCGTAATCCAAAGCACTCGTATATCAAAGCGAATTTCCCCATTGGAATATGAATTGTTGGCGTAACAGTCTTTAACCACTTCAGCCCCGGAGGATTTGGCTGCCAAATGACCTGGCCACTTTTTGTGATTCGGCATTGTGTCGCTTTAACCACTTAAGGACCGCCGCATGTACATTTACGTCGGCAGAATGGCACCGACAGGCACATCAACGTATATATACGTTGGTGCCTTGGGGGGGTACATGCGGCGGTCTGCGCGGCTGCAGGAGCGATCCGACAAGAGGGGGCGGCTATACGTTTTCACCCGCCCCCTCCGGATCGTCCCCAGCCAATGCGCGCGCCCGCCCGCCCTGTCACTTCCTCCTCCTGTGTAAACACAGGAAGGAGGAAGCGATGTGATCTCTCCCTCTGCGTTTTTTTCAACCACCGCTGAGGAGAGATCACCACACACTAAGTCCTGCACTAACACTACACTGACACACACTACATATAGGCACATTTAACCCCCGCGATCGCCCCCCCTCCCCCCTGTCACAGTGTCACAGAATGCAGTAATCATACATGTATGATTACTGTATTTAGTGTCAGTGTGACAGGCAGTGTGACAGTCAGTTAGTGTCAGGCTCAGGGTAGTCCCCGTACCCCCCTAATAAAGTTTTAACCCCTTGATTACCGCCCTAGTTAACCCTTTCACTCCCTATTGCCAGCATCACTAAGCGATCATTTTTCTGATCGCTGTATTAGTGTCGCTGTTCCCGCTAGGTAGCTAATTTTTTTTTTATTGCGATTTTTTTTTTACTAAAGACATGTGGCTGAACAAATTTTGGCCTAAATGTTTGACTAAAATTTAGTTTATTGATTTTTCTTATAACAAAAAGTAAAAAGATATTGATTTTTTTTCAAAAATGTCGCTCTATTTTTGTATATAGCGCAAAAAATAAAAATCGCAGAGGCGATCAAATACCACCAAAAGAAAGCTCTATTTGTGGGAAGAAAAGGATGCAAATTTTGTTTAGGAGCCACGTCGCACGACCGCGCAATTGTCTGTTAAATCAACGCAGTGCCGAATCGCAAAAACCCCTTGGGTCATTTGCCAGCATATTGGTCCGGGGCTTAAGTGGTTAACTGACACTTGTGTGGTCGTGTGACGTGGCTGCCAAACAAAATTGACATCTTTTTTCCCCACAAATAGAGCTTTCTTTTGGTGGTATTTGATCATCAAAAATAGAGTGACAATAATTTTTTTATCATTATCATTATTTTACCAGTTTAGGCCGATACGTATTCTTCTACATATTTTTCGTTAAAAAAATATCACAATAAGCGTTTATTGATTGGTTTGCGCAAAAGTTATAGCGTCTACAAAATAGGGGATAGTTTTATGACATTTTTTTTAATATATTTTTTTTTTTACTAGTAATGGTAGCGATCAGCAATTTTTATCATGACTGTGACATTATGGCGGACACATCGGACACTTTTGACGCTATTTTGGGACCATTTTCATTTATACAGCGATCCGTGCAATAAAAATGCACTGATTACTGTGAAAATGACAATTGCAGTTTAGGAGTTAACCACTAGGGGGCACTTTAAGGGTTAAGTGTGACCTCATATGTGTTTCTAACTGTAGGGGGCGATGCTGGACGTGTGTCGTCAGTGATCGTCTTTCCCTATATCAGACGATCACTGACATTGCCACAATGAAAACCGGGGAAGGTGTGTTTACACTCACCTCTCCCTGTTCTTCCTCTCCGGTGACCGATCGCGGGACACCGGCGGCGATCGGGTCCGCGGGTACGGCGATCGGGTCCGCGGGTACCGCAGGCGCGGTCACCGAGCTTCGGACCGGGTCGTGAGCGCGCTCGCAAACCCCGCGGCTGGGCACTTAAAGAGGACGTACGGTAGGTGCTTGTGCCCAGCCGTGACATTCTGCCGTCGTATATCGGCGTGAAGGGGTCCTTAAGTGGTTAAACATATAATATCTGTAAAAAAAGACGAATACTAACCAACAAAAACTCTTCTTGCAGCGGGAAACGGCCATAACTCAAACGGGAATACCTGGTGCTTCCTGCGGCAGACAGATATCCCGTCCAAGTAGACAAATTCCAGAGTCCTAGAGATACAAAGTATGTGTGGTGCTACTAGATGGGAAAGATCGGCTACATCTGTTCACTCACACTAACCTCGGAATGAGTTGCACAGTGTGGAATGCTAGCTAACAACTCATGAATGTGTCCTAATTGTTTCCAGATTGTAGATCCTGTCGCTTCCTCTGTGAAACATCTAATTTCTTCCATGTAACAGCACCATGTATTGTAAGAAGTTGGTTTAATGTTGTTTTATGTGTGTGTTCCTCCTAAATGTGTGTTTAACGCTCCATTTCAATCCCTTGCCCTCCCCCCTCAATATAGAATTTGTATTCTGATTGTCTTCAGGCCACAGGATGAATTAAGTCAATGTCTTTAGCAGAAAATAGCATCATGTCCTACAAAGAAGACTTGTATGTATTTCTGAGGACCGTAAACGTTAAACTTTTTTGAGATTTTGGAGGAAACTATAGTTAAAGCTCAACTCCAGGAAAAGCAAATATTGCCTAATATAAGGGGCCATGGGCGTTTACTCCATATGACCCCCCCCCCCCCCCTGGAAATTCAAGAAGGTGTTGAAGAGTCTCGCGGCCGTTGCCTCTCTGAGCAGTCATGGGCCGGATGTCACACAGGCACAGCAAGCAGAGTAAAGCCGCCTCCCCCTCCAGTGTTTATGTGTACACAGGGGGAGGGAACCTGCTGCCTGTGCCGCTCTGATGGCTGATCTGAAGTACTGAATGGGATGGGGGAGGGGGGTCCGTCTGTGCTGAAGGGAGGGGTTTGTGCTGAATGGGGGGTCCATCTGTGCTGAAGGTGGGTCTGTGCTTAAAGGGGATCCATCTGTGCTGAAGGGGGGTCTGTGCTGAATGGAAGGGTCTGTGCGGAATGGGGGGGGTCTGTGCTGAAGGGGGGTCCATCTGTGCTGAATGGAGGGGTCTGTGCACAATGGTGAGTCTATCTGTACTGAATGGTGGTGTCTGTGCAGAATAGGGGGGTCTGTGCTGAAGGGGGGGTCTGTACATTCTCTAGGCTTTAGTTATATAGCTGAAGCTGAATTATCTCAAGAGCTATTTCACACTGCCAGCTGGCCGCGTTATCAGTTATCGGCCAGCTGCGGTATTCGGCACTTTTAACCCCAGCTAGCATTTGAAGAAAGGGTTAAATGCGACTGTATCACCGCTGCCGAAGTGCCCCCCCCTGAAAAAATTTCATCGGATGCCCATGCAAGGTGCACGGGTACTCCGCACTGCCACAATTTATAGAACACCTTGTATTGCTCATGATCTCCACTTCGTCCAGTCAGAGAAAGCTTCACATGAGTTTTTCTTTTTTAACTGCTTCCTGCCTGCCTATAGTGAAATGACGGATGGACGGGAGGGGTCTAGCTATTGCAGGATGTCATATGACGTCCTCCTAATCCCTGGGACATAGCGCATCACCGAACACGTTAAAGAGCCAGTGACGTAGGCTCTTTACCATGTGATCAGCTGTGTCCAATCACAGCTGATCACAGAGTAAATAGGAAATTCCAGTTATCGGCATTCCCATTCTCACGCTGACAGCGTGTCAGGAGAGGAGAGTCGGTAAGCTGCATTCCTCATCGGGGAAATCTGCAATGACAATCAGGGCACTGATCATCAGTGTCATGATAATCAGTGCAGCCCCAACAGTGCCCACCAGTGCTGCCAATCAGTGCCTACCTGTGATGCCTTTCAGTGCCCGTCATTGTCCATCAGTGCCTCATCATCAGTGCTGTCTATCAGTGCCGCCCATCAGTGCCTATTATTACCGCCTATCTGTGCCGCCTATTAGCAGGGCCATCTTAATGCAAGGGCACTCAGGTACATGGGGGGCCCCACAATAATCTTGCATTACATCATGCTTGCCAACTGTGCCGGATTTCCTGGGACAGTCATGCTTTTTACTAAACTGTCCCGATATGGAAGCGTCCCAGAACCTATACTGAGCCCTCCTTAACCTGATCCCTTGAAAGTAGGTGTGTAAATTGGGGCAAGATAGTAGGGGCCCCATCACATTACTTTGCCCAGGGGCCCATGATGCTATTAAGACGGTCCTGCCTATCAGTGTCCATAAGTGCCACCTAGCAGTGTCCATAAGTGCTAGCTATCAGTGCCCATCAGTGCTGCCTATCAGTGCTGTCTATCAGTCTCAATAAGTCCTGCATATCAGTGCCCAAAAAAGTAGTTTACTATTTAAGATACATTAATAATTTAGTTTATTTATCACGAGATGTCAACAGTGGCGGCCCGCCCATATGGGCGCACGGGCGCCGCCCCCCCCCCCCCGCAGTCACAAGAAAAAAAAAAAAAAAAAAAAAAAAACCCTCTCGCAAGTAACACACGTTCAATGCTATGCATTGGACGTGTGTTACTGTTGCCAGCTGCCTGGTCTATTCGTATAACCGGACATGGGACACCGGTTACCCAAATAGCGGCAGCTGGTTTTCTGAGGGGAACTGCCTATCAAAGCCAGCAGCTCTGATAGGCTTTTCCAGTGCCGCCCTCCGGCTCTCGGAAGTCTATGCTCGGAGCGCAGGCAACCTGCGGTCCTTTCATTAGACTGACAGCCGTTTCAGCCAATCAGGTTCCCGGATTCTGGTTTTCAGGAACCTGATTGGCTGAAGCTTCTCCACGGCGGCAGAAGACATCGAGGGAGGACATGGAAGCATCAGGTAAGTGATTTTTTTTACAGGGAAAGGGGCAGCATGGGGCACAGTGGCAGCATGGGGCACAGTGGCAGCATGGGGCACAGTGGCATGGGGCACAGTGGCATCATGGGGCACAGAGGCGACAATGAGCACAGTGGCATGGGGCACAGTGGTGACAATTGATGGCACAGTGACTGAATATGATGGCGTGGCACAGTGGTGACAATTGATGGCACAGTGACTGCATATGATGGCATGGCACAGTGGTGACAATTGATGGCACAGTGGTGGCGTTTCATGGCATGGCACAGTGGTGACAATTGATGGCACAGTGGTGGCGTTTGGTGGCATGGCACAGTGGTGACAATTGATGGCACAGTGACTGCATATGATGGCATGGCACATTGGTGACAATTGATGGGCACAGTAGCTGCGTTTGATGGCATGGCACATTGGTGACAATTGATGGCACAGTGGTGGCGTTTGATGGCATGGCACAGTGGTGACAATTGATGGCACAGTGACTGCATATGATGGCATGGCACAGTGGTGACAATTGATGGCACAGTTGCTGTGTTGCATGGCACAGTGGTGACAATTGATGGCACAGTGGCTGCATTTGATGGCATGGCACATGGTGACAATTGATGGCACAGTTGCTGTGTTTGATGGCATGGCACAGTGGTGACAATTGATGGCACAGTGGCTGCATTTGGTGGCATGGCACAGTGGTGACAATTGATGGCACAGTGGCTGCATTTGATGGCATGGCACAGTGGTGACAATTGATGGCACAATTTCTGTGTTTGATGGCATGGCACAGTGGTGACAATTGATGGCACAGTGGCTGCATTTGGTGGCATGGCACAGTGGCTGCATTTGGTGGCACAGTGGCTGCATTTGGTGGCATGGCACAGTGGCTGCATGTGATGGGCACAGTGAGGCTGCAATATTTTTTTTTTCGTTTGCGCCCCCCCAAAAATGTTGAGCACCAGCCGCCACTGGATGTGAAACATCATTCACAATCAAGGGGATTAAAAATATATATATAATTTTAAAAGTTTGAGGTCCAAAGTAGAACCATCTTTGCCTAATTTCACTTTAGTAAATTTCTCCTATTGCTGCATGTGTAAAGCTTTAATTATAAGAAATTGAATAATGTATAGTCTATAGCAAGGATCTCCAAACTGCGGCCCGAGGGCCAAATGTGGCCCTTTGCTAGAATTTATCTGGCCCTTGGAGGTCTATTCCTCCCACTGATATGAGGCACTATTCCTCTCACTGACACCAACAATGGGGCACTATTTCTTCCACCGATACCAATCATGGGATACTATTCCTCCCACTAATTAGGGGCACTACTCCTCCTCCTATTGTCCATTAACCCTGAGGTCATATTTATTCTCACTGATGCTGGGCCTGCGACATTTTCTGATCTAGCTGGCCACGATCTGGCCCCCCTAAAGTCTGAAGGACAATAAACTGGCCCTTTGTTTGAAACGTTTGGAGAACCCTGGTCTATGGTTACCATTCAGCTGATTGAGTAAAGCAGTACAGAGCAAGGATGGCACTAAGTGCACCAACTTATAGAAAAGAAAATTAGCTTGTACTTTACCTAATCTGGTCACTATGTTTGCTGACCTTTGCCCATTGTTATATGTCTAACTGATCCCATTGTGCCAAATAAATTAATGTTTTAATATATTGTATTCAATTTTTTATTTATTGTCATGTACTTTGTTACAGGAACTCTGACATGCATGGTCACTGATGGTTCAACAGTCTACAATGTATTTTCAGTCCATGACAGCCATGGATACCAAGGTATAATGTTCAAACATTAAGTCAAAACTGTTCTTAGATGACACTTCTTGTAAAACCATTATCCTCATACAGTGGAACCTTGGATTACGAGCATAATCCGTTCCAGGAGAAAGCTCGTAATCCAAAGCACTCGCATATCAAAGCGAGTTATCCCATAGAAGTCAATGGAAATGAAAATAATTTGTTCCGAATGACTTCTATGGCATGCAATACCGCATGTGGCCAGAGGTGAGGGGCATCGGAGAGCATTGGAAACAATCGGAAAGGCTCTGGGACAGCTTGGCTGAACTCGGAAAACCTTGGAAAGGCTTGGGAACTGAGTATTTCTGAGTATTTCCGAGTACAAGGTGGGCAGTTTATATGGATACACCTTAATAACATGGGAACATGGTGATATTAACTTCCTGTTTGTGGCACATTAGTATATGTGAGGGGGGAAACTTTCCAAGATGGGTGGTGACCATGGCGGCCATTTTGAAGTCGGCCATTTTGAATCCAACTTTTGTTTTTTCAATAGGAAGAGGGTCATGTGACACATCAAACTTATTGGGTTTGGTTTTAACGTAACTTTATTCTTTTATGAGTTATTTACAAGTTTCTGACCACTTATAAAATGTGTTCAATGTGCTGCCCATTGTGTTAGATTGTCAATGCAGCCCTCTTCTCCCACTCTTCACACACTGATAGCAACACTGTAGGAGAAATGCTAGCATTAGCTTCCAGTATTCGTAGTTTAAAACAAAAGTTGGATTTAAAATGTCCGACTTCAAAATGGCCGCCATGGTCACCACCCATCTTGAAAAGTTTCCCCCCTCACATATACTAATGTGCCACAAACAGGAAGTTAACATCACCAACCATTCCCATGTTATTAAGGTGTATCCATATAAATGGCCCACCTGGTGTATCGATACAGGGCCGATCCACCCTATAGGCTCACTATGCAAGCCGCTTAGGGCCCCCGCAAAGCTTCAGTAGTCATTTTTGGCCCCTCACCCTGCTTCTCAACTTGCTGGCTGCATGGGAGAAGAGGTAAGAAGTCAGCACCCCCGCCTTCTCACTTTAATGTAAGATGTTAGTTCTGATAGCAGAACACCCCCTCCCCCTGCTTCTCAACTTTAATATTTAATGTGACATGTCACTGTCTGGAGGCCCCCCCCCCCCACTTCTCAACTTTAATGTGACATGTCATTTTGCTTAGGGCCCCAGGGAGGTTAGGATCTGCACTGTATCCATATAAATGGCCCACCCTGTATTTTCGAACGGCTCAGTGCAGCTCCAATCGGCTCCAGTGCCCCCCACCTCAGGCCACACCACTGTGGCTTGAATACTGCTCGTGTTGCAAGACAACACTCGCAAACCTAATCAGGATTTAAAAAAAATACAGCGCTCGTATTGTGAAACGCTCGTTAACCGCGTTACTCACAATCAAAGGTTTTACTGTACTTACATGAGGGATCTGCCATCATATATGGCTTGCCCTCAAAACCAGGTTTCCAATTGCTTTCCATCACCAACCTCATGCATGGATTTTTGACCGATGGACTTCCACACAGAGGATTGTTTTTTCTATCGTTTTTTTATCCATAGGAAAATTTTAAAACATGTTCTATTTTTTTTCACCGCTGAAAACAAACCGATGGGGCCCACACAAGATCGGTTTGTCCGATGAAAACGGTCCGTTTTCATCAGACAAACAGGTCGTGTGTACAGGGCTATGAGTATGGAGTAATGGCCATTAGTTTTAGCAGTTAGCAGGTCATTGGTTGGTTTTAGTAGAATGTTGTGGGTGGAAGTCAAACAAAATTTAAAAGAGTTGTAAAGGATTTTTTTTTTTGCCTAAAATTAATGTCTGCAAGGTAGACAGACAGAATAGTGTAATGATTCTATTAACAAACAAGTAAATACCTATTAAATTCCTTCATCTATATCACCTCCGGAGTTCTTGTTTCTGTTCTCTCATTCACTTCCTGGTTTGCATCACTTGTTCATGTAAGAACTACATTTCCGGGAGCTGTGGTGGCTCAACGTGATTGGCACTGCGCTGACAAGCCGTTCACCTCTGCAGCCAAGGGTTCGGATCCCGGTCTCGGCTACATGTGAATTGAGTTTGGTGGTCTCAGCCCGGCTCCCGGTGGGTGTGCTATGCAAGGTACGCCTGTGCTTAGTACGCCCACCCCCCCCCCCCACAAAAACCACCACACTTGCACGCACACAAAATTGGTTTAAAACACACGCACTTTGGCCATGCGGTCTCCTAAAATAAAGAGAGGCGAAGGACCTACGGGGCTGGCTGGGTGGGCTAGGCCCCCTCACTCCCTCATAGGGAGGCCCCAGTTGGGCTCCCAAGAGGAGCAGGTAGGGCGGGGTGAGAGGGAGGCCCCCTTCACACTCGCCATTGCCACCAGGGGCATGGAGAAGGATGGCGATTGCCTTCCGGGGGGAGGGTCTGCCTACTCCCAACTCCTGCAGTCTGGCTCCTCTCTCTCGAGTTCATGCACAAAATACACTTTGAAAAAAAAATAAAATACATTTCCCAGTATGAATTGCGGCCCGCCCAGTAATTCACACCTCCTTCAAGTCTCTAACACGTAGAGAGTGTCCCGCCACACAGATGTCGTTTCCAGGAGGAAGCGAGCACGTCACTGACCACCGCAGTAAAGCCTCCCTTCACGGTGGTCAGTAAAATCAGACAAGCAGTGAACAGAACAGAGAAGAAATAGAGCAACTTCTGAGCAAAAATGAACAATGAATAAAAATGAACAGTGAAAAGAGGAATGTCTGCGGGTAAATGATGCTTATTATGAAAAAAAAAAAAATCCTTTACAACCCCTTTAAGTCCTTTTTTCCCCACAAATAGAGCTTTATTTTGGTTGTATTTGATCATCTCTGCGATTTTGATTTTTTTGCGCTATAAACAAAAATAAAAGCGTAAATTTTGTAAAAAACACAATATTTTGTACTTTTTGCTACAGTAAATATATAATAAATATCCCCATTTTTTTTAAGCATTTTTTTCTCAGTTTAGGCCGATACGTATTCTTCTACATATTTTTGGTAATAAAAATCGCAATAAGCGTATATTGACTGGTTTGCACAAAAGTTATAACGTCTACAAAATAGGGGATAGTTTTATAGCATTATTATTATTATTATTTTTTTTTTTTTACTAGTAATGACATTGATAAAGAGACATTCCAGGCTACAAATAAAAACAATCAACGAGTTACCCACCATATCCGACAATTACTAAAAAAAAATTCCCTGTAGTCACCAGAATTCAAAGAGCATCTCACAGGGTCGCAGGGAATGTACTTCCTGGAACAAATCCAATTTAGAAGTCCCAGAGCTTTTTTTCTCAGAAAATAGGTGCAGGAACTCAACCACGACCCGTTCAGATTTCACAAACAGTAGAAGGGTCTTAAAGGGGCATTAAATACCAGAATTGCTACATACAGTGTGCAGAGTTCAGGGTTACAAAGCAGTCACTTGTAAACACAGAAACCAGACTTCTGTGTTCACAAGTGATTGTGGTGAGCAGGCACCAAAGGGTCTGAGCCAAAGGTGGTGGAACTGAGTTCCCCCAAGTTCCCCCAGAAAAAAAGCCCTGGAAGTCCCAGGAAGGTTTATCTCTGGTGGCTAGTCATGAGAAACTTCTTCATACTGATTTTTTTTTACTTTGCAGGCTTCCTGTATATGAAAGACAGCAAACAGTCTTCATTGGATGTGTATGTCAATTCATCGCCTGCATCACAAACAGGAATTTACCAACAAATGGAAGAGGATGGATTGAAGTACTACAACAACACCTGACTATAAACGGATGTACTGATAAGGTAGGCTATTCTCCCTATATGCATCGGAAAACTTGATTTTCAATCATGACTGGAGCAGTGGCGGAGCATCCAAAGGGGGCGCAGGAGCGCCGCCCCCTCTCTCCTGCACCCATCACTTCAACAATACATAGATTCATGCATTGCATGAGTGGGGAGTGGAGGAAGATCACTCCACCAGGGAAAGCAAGGAGATAGGCAGGCGGCTGGCAAGGCAGAAGAACAATGCGAGCGGAGCTGAATGGGCAATAAACCTCGCTAAGCTAGTAGGAGCGGCAAAGAGGAGGGGGGGGTGTAATTATGTTTTTTTTCTTTACTCTGCACTGGCTTTCTTTGAAATTGCCCCAGCCCCTGTTGAAATCCAATACGGGGAGAAAACCAGGGACAGTGTCCTCAATTCGGGGACTGTCCTCGGAAACCGGGGATGTCTGGTCACCCTACCATAGACACACTCCTAAACCTTGTGGACAGCCTTCCCAGAAGAGTTGAAGGTGTTATAGCTGCAAATGTTGGGCCAACTCAATATTAAACCCTAGAGACTCAGGCCCCGTACACACGTCCGAGCTTCTCGGCAGAATCCAGCGAGAAGCTCGCTGGGATCCATATTCTGCCGAGAAGCTCGATCGTGTGTACGTTTTCGCCGAGAAAACTGTCGAGCGAGGTGTCGAGCCAAAATAGAGAGCAGGTTCTCTATTTCCCCGATGGGCCATTGGGACTAATGGCTCGACGCCTTTTTCGACAGCCTGGTCGACGAACTCGACGGCCGGCCAAGAACCTCGTCGGGCGGAACGATGAGTTTAGCCCGACAAGGTTCTCGTACGTGTGTACGCGGCCTAAGACTGGGATGCCATTAATGTTCATGTGCGCGTAAAGGCAGGTGTCCCAATGCTTTTGGTAATATATATTTGGTGTATTTAAAAAAAAATAATAATAATAATATGCAAACTACAAAACTTTGACAACACAATCCACACACTCCATCAAGGATAATAATTTTCCATAGCTTGCTGTACCTTGCAGCCATATATGTCGCAGAAAGGGAAAAACGGGAATTACGGGGCAAACAGTATACAATTTGAGATCACTTTACACCTGAAGTTAGACTCCTCCCCCTACACAAATAAAGCTAACTACATAAAAGTAAGAGAATAAACTTCCTACATTATTCTATTAGAAGCCTTTTTTTTTAAATGTAATCACAAATAAGGAGTGTGGCTCCCCAGGGAGAGTAGCATTCTAATTTACAATTGAACCACAGATCGGGGCCATCAATCTTCAGGAAGACTTTTACAGTGTAATTGAGGTAACATGACAAAGGAACAGTCATTGCCGGGGTTGGACAGGATTATGGAACGCGCACCCAACCTCTGCGAGAGTGCCGGAATGTACGGCAGACACCGCGGCTATGAATATGCAATGAGAGCTTATTAGTGGCCCACTGTTGTAACTGTGATGAATGACATTATCTTCAGACTGATACATTCTAAACATGGATTCTATAATGACCCACTTTTCATGGCTTGTCAATGGAACTTGTGATGGCGCAATTGCTTTAAGTAGCGCAAGTGAATTCCCCCACACTTAGATTTGGCTTGTTACTCGTATGAAGAACTGTCATCTCTCTTCGGGTAATTTTCATGGACTCTCCCAAAGGAGCATAAATCATAGTGCGACCAATATATACTAATAATTATATATATATATATATATATATATATTTGCTTATAAAGCATTGCTTATTTTTTTTATATCATTTTATTAATTTATATTCAATATAAAATAGTTTTTAAAATTGCATGTTTGAGACGTTGGATATAAAGGGTGCCTAATCATGTAGTCAGGCATGTTTAACCACTTGCCGACGTGCCGCCGTCAATATACTACGACCCTGAGAATCGTTGTAGCTGTATGTTGGTCCCTTTACTAGTGTTGAGCGGAATACGCCATATTCGATTTCGCGATATTGCTCGAATATATAGAAGAATATTCGCAAATATTCGCTAATATCGAATATTCGTGATATTTTATCCAAAAAAAATTTAGCAAAATTTCGCTAATGCGAAATTTCGCTAATGCGAAAATGATTGCGAAATTCTCATAAACGGAGATAATTTCTTGTATTACTAAACTAATATGCACTAAACACTAACTCTACACTAACTCTACTTAAAAGAAAGGAGAATAAGGGGGCAAAAGAAGGGCGGAGAAGATAATCGCGCAATATTCCTATTGCGCGATTTTCTTCTCTGCCCTTCTTTTGCATCAGAGCCAATCAGAATAACTCGAATATTCGGCAAAAGGAATATTGCGCGATATTCGAGTTATTCTGATTTCTGATGCTCGCGCAATATTCCTTTTGCCGAATATTCGAGTTATTCTGATTGGCTCTGATGCAGCATCAGAGCCAATCAGAATAACTCGAATATTCGGCAAAAGGAATATTGCGCGATTTTCTTCTCCGCCCTTCTTTTGCATCAGAGCCAATCAGAATAACTCGAATATTCGGCAAAAGGAATATCGCGCAATATTCCTTTTGCCGAATATTCGAGTTATTCTGATTGGCTCTGATGCAAAAGAAGGGCAGAGTAGCTGATGCGATTCTTTTATGTTGCCGACAATTCGCAATGCGAATTTTCGGCAACATAAAAGAGTCGCATCAGCTACTCGGCCCAGGGTCTCTCTCTAATCATACCAGCAATGCTTTTAGATGTCGATGGAGATCACTAGGATGTGTTCTGTTTTAAAAATAAATTAGAAAAAATATGAATATTCGCCATAGCGAATATTCACCGCAATATTCGAGTTATTCGCGAATACTCGAATATGCCATATTCGTAGCGAATATTCGCAATGCGAATATTCGTGAGCAACACTACCCTTTACGTGGGAGAGTGGGCGTGCGTGCCCGCTGCACTGCGGGGGTGCCAATGCTCGTGAGTTGTGGGCACGATGACTGCCAGCCATGAGCGATCGTGGGCACGAGAGGCAGAACAGGGACATGTGTGTGTAAACCAGAAGTGTATTTAGGTTTTGTGCTGCCCTAGCATACCTCCCAAATTTCCCACAATGAGAACTTCTTCCCGAATTCCCAAAAGAGAGCATAATTTTCCCACATTAGCACGAACAAGAGGATGAAGAAGAGGTAAGACATCCCACGGCAGCAACCCCCCCCCCCCTCAACAACTTTAATACATGTTAAAAAACTAGTGTCCCCACTTGAAAATTTCAGGGCGGGTCTTAAACAGAAAGGGATGTGGCCTTGACAGGAAGGGGTGGGCCATAAGAGTGCTGATCTCAACCCGATTGAACACCTTTGGGATGAATTAGAGCCGAGATTGCGAGCCAGGCCCCATTAAATTAGGGGGTGCACAAGTTTAATCAGGCCTAGGGCATACCTCCCAACTTTGCAACATTGAGCTGCGGGACATTCAAGTTGTTGAGCTCCACAACTTTAATGCATGGAAAACAAAAATCGGCATCCCATGTCAACCACTCCCCCCGCTCAAGCTCAACAACTTGAATGTCCCGCAGCTCAATGTTGCAAAGTTGCGAGGTATGCACTAGGCCTGATTAAACTTGTGCACCCCCTAATTTAAATATGACCCACCCCTTCCTGTCAAGGCCACATCCCTTTCTGTTTAAGACCCACCCTGAGTGGGGACACTTGTTCTGAGGGCCCTGGGGGGGGGGGGGGGGCAATGGATTCCCTTAATTGGAATAGATTTTCTCTTACTTCCTGTTTGGCTATGGGGCAGGAAGTGAAGGAAAATCTAGGACAGGGATGGCAAAAAATAAACTGATGGGTTATAACCCTCCCTTGCTCTATCCAAAATGAAAAAAAAAAAAAGATGTTACCTATAGTTCTACATTAACCTCTTAAGACCCGGACCATTATGTAGGTTAAGGACCTTGCCCCTTTTTGCGATTCGGCACTGCGCCGCTTTAAGCGATAATTGCGCGGTCGTCCGACGTGGCTCCCAAACAAAATTGGCGTCCTTTTTTTCCCACAAATAGAGCTCTGTTTGCGCAATTTTGAAACGTGACATGTTGGCTATCAATTTACTCGGCATAACATTATCTTTCACAATATAAAAAAAAATATTGGACTAACTTTACTGTTGTCTTATTGTTTTATAAAAAATATGTGAACTTTAAAAAAAAAAAAAAGTGTGCTTGTAAGTCTGCTGCGCAAATACGTTATGGCAGAAAGTATTGCAATGACCGCCATTATATTCTCTAGGGTGTATGAAAAATGTATATATATAATGTTTGGGGGCTCTAAGTAATTTTCTAGGAAAAAAACAACAACAGTTTTTAACTTGTTAACACCAAATCTCAGAAAGAGACTTGGTCCTTTTAGGCCCCTTTCACACTGGGGCGGGAGGTGCGGTGGCGGTATATATTTTTAGCGGCGCTGTACTGTCGGAATTGCGGCGGTATTCGGCCTCTAGTGGTGCGGTTTTAACCCCCGCTAGCGGCCTAAAAAAGGTTAATACCGCCAGCAATGCGCCTCCATACTTTCACCCAGGGCTGGTGCAAGGATTTTTGACACCCTAGGCGAAACCTAATTTTGCCGGCCTCCCTTGGCTCCACCCATGACCCCACCCCTTTTGCCCTGCCCATGTATACCCCACCTTTTTAATGAAGCTGACCAATCAAATGAAGCCCACCAACGCCCATCAATGCAGACTACCATACCAACGCCCATCAATGTAGCCCACCAGCGCCCATCAAATGAAGCCCACCAACGCCCATCAATGCAGACTACCATACCAACGCCCATCAATGTAGCCCACCAGCGCCCATCAAATGAAGCCCACCAACGAAGCCCACCAGCGCCCATGAAATTCAGCCCACCAGCACCCATCAAATGAAGCCCACCAGCGCCCATCAAATGAAGCCCACCCAGGGGCGGACTGACCATTGAGTCACTCGGGCACTGCCCGAGGGCCCCATGTCACTAGGGGGCCCCATCAGGGTTGCCATGTTCAGTGAAACCAGGGACAGTATATAAAAATCTGTGTTTTTGTTTTATATCTGTCCCTGTTATGTCCGAAACCGACATTCTTTTTATGTGAAAACTCAGAGATTTTAGCTGCTCCACCACTGCCTCCTGGCGTGGTGGCCATCAGTAAGCCCAGGGGCCCCATCATTTTCTATTGTCCGGGGGCCCCATGAGTTGTCAGTCCGCCCCTGAGCCCACCAGCACCCATCAAATGAAGCCCACCAGTGCCCAATCAAATGAAGCCCACCAGCGCCCATCAAATGAAGCACACCAGCACCCATCAAATGAAGCCCACCAGCATACATCAAATGAAGCCCACCAGTGCCCATCAAATGAAGACCACCAGCGTCCATCAAATGAAGCACACCAGCATACATCAAATGAAGCCCACCAGTGCCCATCAAATGAAGACCACCAGCGTCCATCAAATGAAGCACACCAGCATACATCAAATGAAGCCCACCAGTGCCCATCAATGAAGCCCTCCAGTGCCCATCAAGGCAGCCTACCAGCGCCCATCAATGAATGTTTGCTTGCTTCCATTCATTTGCAGAGTTGGGACATAGACACAGTCCTTCATCCCTGATGCTTACTGCAAAGAGAAGAGAGTAGGAACACCAGTGGCCAGGCGCCCTTGGCAGCAGTGCACCCTAGGCGGCTGCATAGTTTGCCTAGTGGTAGCACCGGCCCCGCTCTCACCGCTCCAAAGATGCTGCTAGCAGGACTTTTGGAGCGGTCCTGCTAGCGCACCGCTCCAGTGTGAAAGCCCTCGGGGCTTTCACACTGGAGAAACAGCGTCTGCTGTTTAGGGTCGATTTGCAGGCGCTATTTTTAGTGCAATAGCGCCTGCAAACCGCCCCCCGTGTGAAAGGGGCCTAAGTGGTTAATGCTACTCTGTCACATATACTGTATATTTGGTACTCTCAGGCGGCGTACACACGACCGAGGTTCTCAATGGAAACCAGCAAGAACCTCGCTGGAAGCTGCATTCCAGCGAGGACCTCGGCCGTGTGTACACGGAGCGCTCGCCCCGCCCGTCGGGAATCCCGTCGAGCGAAAAGAGAGCACGCTCTCTTTTTGCTCGACGGCCCGCCTGGATGAATGGCTGGTTGCCATTCCCGACGGGCGGGTCGCCGATTTCGACGGCCGGCAGAGAACCTCGACGGGCGGAACGATGTGTTCTGCCCGTCGAGGTTCTCTGCCGTGTGTACGCGGCCTCAGGCACATCAACTGGCAAACAGCAGACAGACAGACAATTTTTCCTGCCCCAGGTGAAGGAAAGGAAGTCAGTAGGAAACAATGAAAGGAACTGCAAATGTGGACAACAGTGAAATTGAAAGGTACAAAAGTAAAATAGTTGGAAAAAAGACGGATGCATGGGGTATAACTAAAATGTTATCGCTAAATTCGATTATCCGGCTTCCTCCGAAGCCCAGTGCGTTCTCCTCGGGCCTTTGAAAGCAATTTACACTTTCCGTATTATTCCTTGTGTCATGCTGCAATAGGGATTTACCACTATAAATTACGGCTTGCTCTTTATTTGTTGGGCCAGATATTATTTTCTCACTGAAAAAAGCCCAAACTGTGAAGTCTCTGTTACTCAGAGGTGACAATGAAGTTGGCAGACACACAATAGAGGAAATGCTTTGTACTGTGACCAGGGTGAGAGGTCTTTGAAGAAGTAACATTTCTTCTGCTTTCCTTTTTGGTACACAAAAACAAACACAATAGGAACATGTAACACCCTCCTAGTCAGTGGCGGCTAGTGTTTTTTTATTTTTGGCGGGGGGCGGCCACTAGGGTGACCACGTGTCCCGGATTACCCATTTTGCAGGTCTGTCCCGGCACCTTCATTCCAGGACAATACAGTGTCCCGGAATGAAATTGACACAGCCACCCCCCCCCCCGTGCCAATCTGATGCCCCCAAAAAATGCCGCCACATCACTGCTTTACTGACAGCACTTGCCCTGGCCAGGAATGCCTGGAGGAGCACAGTCCCCGCCCCCTGCTTGTTGGAGAAATCATAAATCCCGCCTCTTGTGTCCAATCACTGTGCTGTGATTCGTTACAGCACAAGCTGATTTTTGGGAGGGGGGTGTCCCTGAATGGTAGTCTGGAAATGTGGTCACCCTAGCAGCCACCCACCCCCCCCCAAGGGTTGCCACCTGTCCAGTATTCACATGGACAGCCCAGGTTTTGAATCATGTGTCTCCGGCCTGAAACCCGGACACATAATTCCGGCCTGGGCTGTGGCTCCCCAAGTAATCAAGATCAATTGCCGCCAGTGTGCCCCATCAATTGCCACCAATGTGCCCCATCAATTGCCACCAATGTGCCCCATCAATTGCCACCAGCGCCCCCCAACACTTACCTGTCTCGGCACTGTCCTGCCTCTACGCTCCGAGTCCTCCATGTCTTCTCCCTTCCTCTTCCTGTCATCTCTGCTTTGATTGGCCACCACATAGGTGTCCAATCACAGCACCTGTCGCTTCAGCCAATCAGGTGACAGGTAACCAGACCCGAGCACCTGATTGGCTGAGAGGCGGGTCAGTGTTAGGGAAGCGATTTATTCGCTTCTCTAAGGCCTCGTACACACGAGGGGATATGTCCGCTGAAAACGGTCCGATGGACCGTTTCAGCAGACATCTCCGATCGTGTGTATGGGCTAGCGGACAGATTTTGTCCACCCGACAGATTTCAAAGCATGCTTTGAAATCTATCCGGTGGGAATCTGTCCGCCCGACATGTCTGCTGGTTAGTACACTTACCAGCAGACATGTCGTCAGGCACCGCCGCCGCGCCGCCGCCGAATGGATTCGGCGCATGCGCGGAAGTGTTTTACTTCCTGGTGCGGTGACGTGGCGGTGACGTGGCGGCGTCAACGTCACCGCCGCGTCACCGACACGTCACCGCGCCGTCCGCCGGCGGGGAATTTGATCCGATGGTGTGTACACGCCATCGGATCAAACTCCAGATCGGACATATCCGATGGAAATGGTCCGCGGACCGTTTTCATCGGATATGTCCGATCGTGTGTACGAGGCCCAACACAACACTGTGTAAACAGCGAAGCACAGCATTGCACCTGCTGTTTACTAATTTGGAAGCCTTTTAGAGCCGACGGATCTAATCAGGTGCTGCCAAAAACACCCCTGTTGCTGTAATTCAGATGCCCGGCGCCCGACAAGGGGTCGGACACCTGAATGGGGGGCGGCAGCGGCGACAAGAGACAGATTCATGCAATGTATGAATCTATCTATTGGTTATAGAGGGGTGCAGGAGAGAGGGGGCGGCGCTACTGCGCCCTCTATGGATGCACCATTACTGTTAATAAATCAAAAATTAAGCAAATAAGAGAAGTTCAGGTTTACACTAATACCCCTTTCACACTGGGGCATTTCTCGGGCATTGTTCAGGCGCTTTGGCGTTAAAAAATAGCCTGTAAAGCGCCTGAAAGGAGCCTCATCTGCAATCCCAATGTGAAAGCCTGAGTGCTTTCAGAGCCCTTTTACACTGCCAGCGCCCGAAAAATGCTGGTAAAGCGCCGCTAAGACCCTTTTCACACTGGGGCGTTTTTCAGGCGCTATGGCGTTAAAAAAAGTTCCCTCAATGGGAAGGGGGCTTTAGGAGCGTGTATTCAAGGCTCCTAAAGTGCTGCAAAGAAGCTGCTTGCAGGAATTTTTTTGACACCCTGCCATTGCATTGCCTCAGTGTGAAAGCACTCTGGCTTTAACATTGGGATTGCAGATGCAGCTTCTTTCAGGCTCTTTACAGGCGCTTTATTTTAACGCTACACACAGCGTAAATTGGTTATTTAAAAATGATCGTGTGTGGGCTCCAGAGCAATTTTCTCGACGTGAAAAATGGGCATTAAAAATTTAGAACATGCTCTAATTTTTTGCTTCGTTTTTCACGTCGTGTGTAGGCCAACCTGGATTCCAGGGACAGCTGGAGGTATGCGCTCTTGTCAGTTGCCAGTGGAGAGAGCAAGCGGGATGGGGAACCGCTGCACCCGCTACATGCACTTCACCTCTGGACACAGACAAGGAGAAGGGAGGGGAGCAATTTGGAGCTTCGGCGCCCCAACCTCTGCGGCGCCTGGGTGCGGAGCACCCGGCACACCCTGCCTAGGATCTGCCCTGGATTAAACTCAGAAGCAAGTTATGAGATGGGAGCGCTCATTCTGGTAAAACTAGTGTTTGTAATGGAGATAGCACATTCGTCACGCTGTAACGGACTGAAAAGCACGAAGACTGAAAAGCGTGAATCGTCTCTCACCAAACTTTTACTAACATAAAATCAGTAAAAGCAGCCCCAAGGGCGGAGCCATCCGAATGGAACTTCCCTTTATAGTGCCGTCGTACGTGTTGTACGTCACCGCGCTTTGCTCGAGTATATTTTTTTTCCACGATCGTGTGTAGGCAAGACAGGCTCGTCAAGAATCACGGCGAGAAAAACATAGTTTTTTTTTCATGACATTAAAAACGATCGTGTGTACGCGGCATAAGACCCCTTTCACACTGGGGCGTTTTTCAGGCATTTTTCAGGCGCTTTGGTGTTGCATGTAAAGTGCCTGAAAGAAGTTTACCCCGACTTGTTCATTCCCCGACTTAGTTGGGGTAGGCGGTACACGTTGGTGGGGGTGGGTCCAGCCACGCCCTGTGACCTTTGACCTCTGGGAACCCGCCTTCTGACCTTTGACCATATCCAAATTCCTGAGTACTAGCCATATTCTTCAATGGGAAACCCTAACCCTAATCCTCACCCTAACCCCCTAACCCCCTAACCCTAACCCTAACCCCTAACCCCAACCCTAAAAGAACTTTAGGAGAGTAGGCTTTCACATTGGGATTGCAGATGCAGCTTCTTTCAGGCACTTTACAGGGACTTTTTTTAACGCTAAAGCGCGTGAAAAACGCCCCAGTATGAAAGGGGTCTTAAACTTAAAGGGGTTGTAAAGACAAAAATATTTTCCTCTTAAATTAAAGTCTGACAGTATCTGATAAATTAAAAAGTAATGTTTTGCATTATAACTAGTTTGATACCTGTTGAAATCAAGCTGTTTTATTCACCTCTGTCTCTCCTGAATCGTTATTCTGAATCGTTATTCTCACTGACTTCCTGGTTTGCGGTGCGCATTCATTCTTACTACATCACTGCCTAATGGGAACTACAGTTCCCATTAGGCTTAGCCTCCATGCCTGTAGTCATAGGGAGGGGGTGAGCACATTCTGCTTTCCACCATGCAGATGCTGGTGGAAAGCAAGAAGAGGAGAGACAGGAAATGGCATTTTCAAACCTGGATTACTGTATTTTGGAGGTCAAAAGGAAAAACGAGGTAAGTGATATTTAAATGCTCTAGCTTACAGCAGTCAATTGATCTAATAAATAATTAACCTTTAGTGTTCCTTTAACTTTAAATATAAAACTCTTGCTATAGCAGGAGATATCTTTGTGAGTTGAAGCCGCTTACAAACTGAAGATTCAGCGTAACTACTAAGACACTACATGTGTCTCATCCACAATATAATTACTTAGCAAACTATCTCACAGCTCATGCTTCATAAACCCAAATGTTTTATAACTGTCCTTACTCCGTATTCATGTTCCTGGTAACCAGAGCTGTATCCTGGCCTAGGCCAACAAGGCCCAGGCCTAGGGCAGCACTTTGCAGGGGGGGCAGCACGAAAAGAGTCCCCGCCGGCTTGCGCTACACTGTTAGGAAAATTAGTCTAGTGCCCCCATAAAGCGGCCGCGCTGCTTCTATTATGCTGGCGGCCGGCATTCTGCAACTGTGGGGGGGGGGGGGGGGGGGCTTCCAATTTTGACAGTTTTTTGTCATCCTGGACCACAAACCTTCCTCACTGTGCTATATGTTTCTGTTGCAACATCTACTTAAAGTAGATCTATAGGCAACACTTTTACCATCCCTGTCCCATTGCAAAGATTTCCATTCACTTCCTGCTCTATGGGCAACCAGGAAATAGGAGGAAATCTAAGTAAATTAAGGGAATCCCCCCCCCCCAGGCCCTCATAACTAGTGTCCTCACTCGAAAATTTCAGGGCGGGTCTTAAACAACACAGGGTGTGGCCGTGACAGGAAGGGGTGGGTCATATTTAAATTAAGGGGGTGCACGAGTTTAGTCAGGCCTAGGGCAGCACAAAACCTAAATACATCTCTGCTGGTAACATAAAATATTATACACTGCAGTCAAGTCCACCCACCATGTAATGGAACAACCTTACTAAATTTGGTAGATAAAGTTGCCTCACCTAATTAAAACAACACAGGCCCGGATTCACATACATCGGCGCATATCTATGCCGCCGTAGCGTATCTCCATTACGCTACGCCGGCGCAACGCTGAGAGGCAAGCATGAAATTCACAAAGCATATATTCCCAACGTTGCGCCGGCGTAACGTAAATCCGTAGGCGTAAGCCGGCCTAAGTCAAAGTAGGTGGAAGTGGGCGTGATACATTTAAATGAAGCGTGACCCTATGCAAATGATGGGCCGAGCTTCAGACAAGTACTTAAAATAAACTGCGCATGCGTCGTACCTCGGACGTATTCCAGTGCGCATGCTCACAGTTACGTCGAAACAACTGCCTAAGATACGTTGAATCACTGCCTACGACGTGAACGTAACCTACGCCCAGCCTTATTCACGTACAGCGTAAACTACATAAAATTCGAGGGTGTTCGTTCCCTGGTCCATACCTTTGCATAAGTTGCACCTCCAATATGGGGAATAACTTTACGCCGGACGTACGACTTATGCAAACCGCATATATTATGCGCCAAGTACGTTCGTGAATCGCCGTATTTGCCTCATTTGCATATTTTAATCGAAAATCAATAGGAGCGCCACATGCGTCCAGCGTAATGATGCGGCCACTCTACGCCGGCGTAGGAAAGTTACGTCGGGCGGCTGAAGCCTACTTTTTCAACGTATCTTGGTTTGTGGGTCGGCGCATAGATACGACGGCGCACATTTGCACTTACGTTGGCACTAATGGACAGGCCGCCACTGCCCAGAGAGGAGTGTTTTTTTCTCCACAAAAGTGGAGTTACTCTTTAAATAAATCTATCCACTGCATATTGGGGGTGGTGAGGATAGGGAAGGTGGCGCCGGGGCACCCCTAATGGATGGACCACCCCTGCCGAGAGGGGAGTGTTTTTTTTCTATAGAAAAGTGGAGTTATTTTTTAAATAAAACTTTCCACAGTATATAGAGGGTAGCGAGGATAGAGGGGGCGGCGCTCGGGGTCGCCCCTAATGGACGGGCCTCCCTTGCCCAGAGTTTTTTTTTTTTTTTTTCCTCAACAAAAGTGGAGTTACTCTTTAAATAAATCTATCCACTGCATATAGGGGGTGGCAAGGATAGGAGGGGCAGTGCCCGAGTACTCCTAATGGATGTGCCACCACTGTCCAGAGGGGAGTGTTTTTTTTAAATAAATAGCCACCTTGTTGCACTACCGTGAGCTGTTTGATAAAAAAAATGAAGTGTTCATGTATTCCATAAATCCTAAAATATTCCGACTCCGTGTTGATCCATTCAATATGTTCTATCTGTTCCCAACCTGTTAGGTGAATGTTTCATCGCACTGCTGGGAAATATTAATAAGAGTTATAGATGAGGGGAATAATTCTAGTAAACCTCTCTCCATTTTCCTATCATTAGGAGTTGGGTCCAGGTGTGGTTAGCCGGCCGGATCTGCCGTGTAAAAAAAAGAAAGAAGCCGTATGCCTCTAATTATAGCCAGTGCTGGAATTTCTGTGCAAGCCATACCTTCTGCACTCCACTAACTCTCTTTTTCCTGGTTGCCTCTAATGACATTTTCAGTCATTAATGAGTTAATAAAAATTTCAAAGTCATCTGGGTTTAGATAAGTGGAAAGAAAGAGGAGCATTGTGCCTGTAATGACAGGCTGCCTGTTGCCCTTGGGATGTCATGGGTCAGACATGTTAAGAATGTGTGCACCCAATCATCTGCTGATCTTTATCAGCAGGCCCTCAAGCACAATCCAAGCCAGGCCAGTATGGGAACTCCAATGAATAAACAATGCTTTCTTGGATGGTTGCCGGCTGTGTGATATACTGAAGGGTTTATACATTCGAAAACATGATGACATTAGCAATCAATATACCAATTACTGGACAAGTTATTGGCCTAGGAATGCACATGTCTTGATCCTAAACGCACTTTGAACGCCGTACCTGCCAAGACAGCCATTGTTATTGAACCCTTGAACTTCAGGAGGCACGGGGGCAGCCCGGTGCATTTAAATGTTGTTGGAGATAACTTTGGATGCATGTGAACCGTATACAGGTAGAAAGCGCTCCTCAGGTCTGAACATGCTGGCCGTGTTTTGTGCTAGACAGATGGATGATGGCAGCCGGGTGAAAAGAGCCGCATCACCTCAACTTCAATCTTTGGCAAATTGCATTACTGTCTCTACTATTGCTGGTCTGTTACCACGACTCAATCATTTCTAAAGTGCCTTCTGTACTAGGGTGACCAGACATCCCCGGTTTCTGGGGACAGTCCCCGGATTGAGGACACTGTCCCCGGACCAAGTCTGTCCCCGGATTTGTCCCCGGATTGGATTTGAACAGAATAAAAAAAATCTGAATTACACCCCCCCCCCCCACTCTGCCACTCCTACTAGCTTAGGGGTGTATTTTTTTCCATTATCTGTGCCCATCACTGATGATCATGTGCTGGTCGTAGAGGAGGGAATATTTCTCCAGTTTTGGATGCATGCCCATTCCGCTCCCCTCAGATGTTCTTCTGCCTTGGCTCAGGTCCCAGCCAGCCGCCTGCCTGCTTATCTCTTGGAAAGTAGCGAAAATGGATGGACAGCCGCACTCCAAAAGACACTCAAGTGCATAGGCGTGCGCAGGGGGTGTGCCAGGTGTGCCTGGGCACACCCTAATCACTGTGTGGCACCGCTTCCCCCTACTGCCCGGGGGCTTCCTCCCCTGCCCTGCAGTGCTTCTGGCTTCCCTCCTCTCCCCTGGCTGCTGTGGGTATTTTTGGATGGAAATTGGAGGAAGGGGCTAGTAAATATAAAATGTACTAACTCCTTCCTTTTCTAAATGGACACTTGCTCACTGTGTCCATTCATAACTGAAGCATAGTAAACTTAGCATAGTATACATAGTTTACTATGCTTCAGTTGGTGAATGAACGGGAAGGCGCTCAACACAGAGCACTTCCCATTCATTCACTACCCCATGCAGCTGAGGCTGTAGAGAAAGGAATACGTGTTTGAGCTTTGGGGTGCACACCCTAATGCAATGGGCTGCGCACACCTATGCTCAAGTGTCTTTTGGAGTGCGGCTGTCCATACATTTTCGCTACTTTCCATGTTTGCCTAGTGCATTGCCAGCACCCATTGTAACCTGAATGAATCCTTGATTGCACTCAGACCCACCTGGAGCGGGGAAACTTCTCTCTCAGTTCTTTGGATTCCTGCCTGCTTATCTCCTTGACTTCCTTGGCGGAGTGATCTTCCTCTGCTCCCCATCCAGTATTAACCGGGGCCTGGAGAGTGAGACTTAACAGTCTGTGAGGCGGGCGGTGGCGGCGACGATGGGCAGAGAGTCACTGATTGACGCCATTACCAGTAAAAAAATATGTCCCCGGATTTCATTTAAAAAATCTGGTCACCTTATTTTGTACCCTCTACACAATGCCTACCGTCTGCCCATAACCCCCCCCGGCCCTCTCCGCTTTCACTTCTATCACCTTAGGCCGCGTACACACGGAGGGACATGTCTGATGGAAAGAGTCTGTGGACCGTTTTCATCGGACATGTCTCCTCTGGATTTTCGTCCGGCGGTGTGTACACACCATCGGATCAAAATCCCCGGAAGATAGCGTGGTGACATGGCGATGACGTTGATGCCGCCACTTCACCGAACCAGGAAGAAAAATACTTCCGCGCATGCGTCGAATCCATTCGACGCATGTGCGGGCAGATATGTCTGCTGGTTAGTGTACTAACCAGCGGACATATCCGACGGACATGTCTCCGGCGGACAAATTTTAAAGCATGTTTTAAAATGTGTCCACTGGCCAAATATGTCCGCTAGCCCGTACACACGATCGGAGATGTCTGCTGAAACGGTCCGACGGACCAGTTTCAGTGGACAAATTTGGTCGTGTGTACGCGGCCCTAGGTATGAAGCTTCAGGCTGGGTTCACATATGTGCGAATTGGATGCGGTTTCACTACATCCAATTCACTTGGCATGCGAGTGTGACGGGCTAATAATGGAGCCGGTTCACACAGGTCCAGGGTGGCCGCGGTCCTCATTCCAAAAGGGTCCTGTGTGTGTTTGGGTCCGGTTCAGGTGCCAATTTAGGCCTTCTGTGCCTTCTGTACCCTCTACGCCATGGGTGCTCAACCTGTGGCCTTCCAGCTGTTAAAGAACTACAAGTCCCATCATGTCTCTGCCTTTGGGAGTCATGCTTGTAACTGTCAACAGCTTGCAATGCCTCATGGGACTTGTAGTTTTGCAACAGCTGGAGGGCCACAGGTTGAGCACCTGAGCTCTACGCAATACCTACTGTCTTTTCATTAGCATAAAGTGACCAGATTTTTTAAATTAAATCCGGGGACATATTTTCTTTTTACTAGTAATGGCGGCAATCAGCCACTCTCTGCCCGTCGTCGCCGCCGCTCGCCTCTCAGCCTGTCAAATCTTAAGCCCTGTACAAACGATCGGTAAGTCTGATGAAAATGGACCGATGGACTGTTTTCATCGGACAATCGTGTGTGGGCCCCATCGGTAAAAGAAAATAGAACCTGTTTTAAATTTTTCCTATGGTTAAAAAAAAAAACAATAGAAAAAAACGATTGTCTGTGGGGAAGTCCATCTGTCAAAAATCCATGCATGCTCAGAATCAAGTCGACGCATGCTCGGAAGCATTGAACTTCATTTTTCTCAGCACGTGGTTGTGTTTTACGTCACCGTGTTCTGACACGATCAGATTTTTGATTGATGGTGTGTAGGCAAGACTGATAAAAAGTCAGCTTCATTGGATATCTGATGAAAAAATCCATCGGATTAGATTCCATCAGATATCCGATCGTGTGTACACAGTTACATAGTTACATAGTTACATAGTTAGCTATGTTGAAAAAAGACACAAGTCCATCCAGTTCAACCATAAAAAATAAAAATTTAAAATTAAAAAAACAAACAAAATAAAACACAGTACATCCCATACCCCCAACTCTATACCAACAGTTGATCCAGAGGAAGGCAAAAAACCCCAGCAGAGCGATGATCAAATTTGCTACAGGAGGGGAAAAAATTCCTTCCTGATCCCCCGAGAGGCAATCGGATTTACCCCGGATCAACTTTACCTACAAATCTTAGTACTCAGTTATATTACGTGCATTTAGGAAAGAATCCAGGCCTTTGTTCCACCAATCTACTGAGCTGGCCAGAACCAACTCTGGAGAGAGTCTATTCCACATTTTCACAGCTCTTACTGTGAAGAAACCTTTCCGTATTTGGAGGTGAAATCTCTTTTCCTCTAGACGTAAAGAGTGCCCCCTTGTGCAAGGCATTACTCTCTGTGCCCCGACTACTACTGGGGTGGGCAGAAGAGGAAGATCACTCCGCCAGGGAAGCCAATGAGATAAGCAGGCAGGCGGCTGGCCAGGACTGGAGCCAAGGCAGAAGAATATGCGAGCGGAGATGAATGGGCAATAAACCCCCCTAAGCTAGTAGGAGCGTGTTAGGGGTGTAATTCAGATTTTATTTTTTACTCTGCACTGGCTTTCTTTGAAAATTGCCTCAGCCCCTGTTCAAATCCAATCCGGGGACAAAACCCGGGACAGTGTCCTCGCTCCGAGGGGCGGCCACAGAAATAGGTGATGTCTGGTCATCCTACCATAGACACACTCCTAAACCTTGTGGACAGCCTTCCCAGAAGAGTTTAAGCTGTTATAGCTGCAAAGGGCGGGGCCAACTCAATATTGAACCCTACAGACCAAGACTGGGATGCCATTAATGTTCATCTGCGTGTAAAGGCAGGTGTCCCAATACTTTTGGTAATATAGTGTGTTTAAAAAAAATAAAATAACATAGAAACCACAAAACTGTGAAAACACAATCCACACACTCCATCAAGGATAATAATTTCCCATAAATTGCTGTACTTTGCAGCCATATATGTCGCTGAAAGGGAAACAACGGAATTACGGGGCAAACAGTGTACTATTTTGAGATCACTTAACACCTGAAGTTAGACCCCGCCCCCCCTACACAAATAAAGCTATTCTATCAACAAGTTAAAGGATCACTAAAGGAATATTTTTTTTAGCTAAATAGCTTCCTTTACCTTACTGCTAGTTTCATGTCCTCATTGTTCGTTTTTGCTTTGAAGTTGCTGTAATCCTGCTCTGATCTCCACACTTCCTGCTTGTCTGTTTCCTTATAACCACAGTACTGGGAGCTTTTTCACTGTGGTCTAAGCTGTCATTACTGTGGGCCAGATTCTCAGAGGCGATACAACGGTGTATCTCAGATACACCGTCGTATCGCAGTTTTTTTCCCCGGGTATCTATGCGTGTGATTCCTAGAATCACTTACGCATAGATACAGGTGAAGATCCGACATGTGTAAAACAATTACACTGTCGGATCGTAGATGTAATGACATCGCTGGCCGCTAGGTGGCCTTTACGTTGATTTCTCATTTGCCTATGCAAATGAGCCTAATACGCCGATTCCCGAATGCTTTTACGCCGCCCCGTCGTAGTTTACGTCGTTTCCGTACGCGTAAGGTTACCCCTGCTAATATGTGGGGTAACCTTACATAGTGCCGTTGGATGCCATGTTAAGTATGGCCTTTGGGACCGTGTTGTGTTGTGCGTCGTTTACGTCGTTTGCGTACGTCGATTCTGAATGGGGCTGGGCGTACGCTACGATTACGTTGTTTACATTGAGAAATTGTGATGTGCTTTGGAGCATGCACACTGGGATTTAGTCGCGGCCGGCGCATGCGCAGTTCAATCGGCGCGGGGGCGCGCTTAATTTAAATACAAGCCGCCCCCTTCCATTTACGCGGGGATACGCCGGCCCATTTACACTACGCCGCCGCAAGTTACGGAGCAAGTGCTTTGAGAATACAGCACTTGCTCTAGTACGTTGCGGTGGCGTAGTGTAAATGGGATAATCTACGCCGCCGGTTTTCTATGAAAATCTAGCCCTGTGTGTCTAAAACTTCCCAGAACCAATCAGATTCATTTTAAAAACAAAACACTGCCCTGGATTTGATTGTTTTTGTTCTGTGTCTCTCTCTTCTTCACATAAACACGAAACCAGTTTAAAAGTGAAACTAACCTGCAGGCACATTATATGATTGATTTTTATCTATTTTTAATCATTTTTAAAAGGAATCAGTTAACTTTTATGTTTCTATAACCTGTAAACAAATAAATAACATTTTTCTTTAGTAACCCTTTAACTACAGTCTGTCAAGTCTTAGGCCTCGTACACACAATCAAATCTGTCCGCTGGAAACGGTCCGCTGGACCGTTTCAGCAGACAGATTCGATCGTGTGTACGGCCGAGCAGACAGATTTGTCCACCCGACAGATTTCAAAGCATGCTTTGAAATCTATCCAGTGGGAATCTGTCCGCCCGACATGTCTGCTGGTTAGTAGCAGACATGTCGTCCCGCACCGTCGCCGCACCGCCGCCGAATGGATTCGGCGCATGCACGGAAGTGTTTTACTTCCTGGTGCGGTGACGTGGCGGCGTCAACGTCATCACCACGTCACCGCGCCGTCTGCTGGCGGGGATTTTGGTTTGCTCGTGTGTACACGCGAGCAAACCAAAATCCCAGCAGACAGATTTGTTCAAATCTGTCGGACGGACAGATTTGAACAAATCTGTCCGCTCGTGTGTACGAGGCCTAACTCTCTGTGCCCCGGCTACTACTGGGTGGGAAGTGGAGGAAGATCACTCCACCAGGGAAGGCAAGGAGATAAGCAGGCAGGCGGCTGGCCGGGACTTGAGCCAAGGCAGAAGAAGATGCGAGCGGAGGTGAATGGGCACCCGAAACTGAAGAAATATTCCCTCCGCTCCGACCAGAACATGATCATCAGAAAGGGGCACAGATAATGGAAAAAATACACCCCCCCCCCAAGATAGTAGGAGCAGCAGATTGGGGGTGTAATTCAGATTTTTTTTGTTCGAATACAATCCGGGGACAAAACGGGACTTGCTTCTGGGACAGTGTCCTCAATCCGTAGACTGTCCCCAGGAACCGGGGATGTCTGGTCACCCTACATTAGCACCCCAGCCCTCTCCGCTTTCACTTTTATCACCTTGGGTATGAAGCTTCAGGATGGGTCCATATGTACGAATTGGATGCGGTTTTCACCACATCCAATTCGCTTGACGTGTGAGTGTGACCGGCTCATAATGGAGCCAGTTCACACTGGTCCAAGGTGGCCGATGTCGGCATTCCAAAAGGGTCCTTTGTGTGTTTGGTTCCGGTTCGGGTACACATTCAGGCAAAAATTTGCACCTGATTTGCACCTGAACCGGTGAACGGACACGCATCGGACCCCCGGCATATACACATACACTATATTACCAAAAGTATTGGGACACCTGCCTTTACGCACATGAACGTTAATGATATCCCTGTCTTAGTCTGTAGGGTTCAATACTGAGTTGGCCCACTTTTTGCAGCAACTCTTCTGGGAAGGCTGTACACAAGGTTTAGAAGTGTGTCTATGGGAATGTTTGATCATTCTTCCAGAAGTGCATTTGTGAGGTCATTCACTGATGTTGGAGGAGAAGGCCTGGCTTGCAGTCGCCACCGTAATTCATCCCAAAGGTGCAAAGGTGTTCTATCAGGTTTGGGTCAGGACTCTGTATAGGCGGTCAAGTTTCTCCACCCCAAACTCGCTCATCCATGTCTTTATGAACCTTGCTTTGTGCACTGGTGCTCAGTCATGTTGGAACAGGAAGGGGCCGTCCCCAAACTATTCCCACAAAGTTGGGAGCATGAAACTGTCCAAAATGTATTGTTTAAGGCTCATACACACGATCAGACTTTCCAACAACAATGATCCGACAGACGTGCTTTAGCGGACAATCCGACTGTCTGTATGCTCCATTGTTTTCAACGGACAAATGTTCGCTGTGCATGCTCTCAAACTTTCCAACAACAAATGTCTGATGGAGGATAATCCGATCGTGTGTAAACAAGCCCATCGGACTAAAATCCAAAGTACAAACACGCATGCGCAGAACCAATGCTAAACATTTGACAACAATAACAGAAGTTGCCCAAAGGGTGGCGATAAATGGCTGAAAAACCACGTGAATTGGTGAATGTTGGCTGAAAAAGTTCTGCCGTGTGTATGCAGAACAAGTTCACGTCCAACGCCCTTCGGACCAAAATCCACGGAAAAGTCAGATGGAAGTCCGATCATGTGTATGAGGCTTAATGCCGCGTACACACGGTCGTTTTTTGCGATGAAAAAAAAACGTTGTTTTTTAAAACGTCATTTAAATTGATCGTGTGTGGGCAAAACTTCGTTTTTTGTCTTCAAAAAAACGACCAAAAAAAATTCCAACATGCTTGAATTTTTTGTGTCGTTTTTCAAAACGTCGTTTTTTGTTTCACAAAAAGTCACCGTGTGTAGCAAAAACGTCGTTTGAAACGACGTTTTCCAACCCGCGCATGCCCAGATGCTAGTTATGAAGCGAGCTTCAATGGAAAAGAGTGGTGAACGTAACCTCGCTTCTTGTGAAAAAAACGATGGTGTGTATGCAACATCGTCTTTGAAAAGTGACGTTTCAAAAACGTTGTTTTTTACTTCACAGAAAACGTCGTTTTTTTTCATCACAAAAAATGATCGTGTGTACGCGGCATTAGAGTTCCATTCACTGGAACTATGGAGCCAAACCCAACCCCTAAAAAACAACCCCACACCATAATCCCCCCTCTACCAAACTTAACACTTGGCACAATGCAGTCAGGCAAGTACCGTTCTCCTGGCAACCACCAAACCCAGACACGTCTATCGGTTTGCCAGACAGAGAAGCGTGATTGGTCACTTCAGAGAACACGTCTTGACTGCTTTAGAGTCCTGTGGTGAGGTAAGCCTTGGATGCAGCTGCTCTGCCATGGAAACCCATTCCATAAAGTCCTCTAGGCACTGTTAAGGCCCACACACAATGGGCCCGATTCAGATAGAATTGCCTATCTTTGGGCGGGCGTAGCGTATCTCAGATACACTGCGCCGCCGTAACTTAGAGCGGCAGGTACGGTATTCAGAAAGAACTTGCGCCCTAAGTTACGGTGGCATAGCGTATCTGGTCCGACGTAATTCAAAATAGGAAGGAGGCTGGCGTGTAGTATTGAAATGAGCCGTGACCCCACGTAAATGCGCCGTCCGTGGAAGTATCCCAGTGCGCATACGTGAAAATCACGTCGCAAATAGTCAATGCTTTCGACGTGAACGACTTACAATACGACGCTGTTCCGACGTCCATACTTAACATGGGTTGTGCCTCATATAGCAGGGGTAACTTTACGCTGGTCGAACGCCTTACCCAAACGACGTATATCAATACGCCGGGCGCACGTACGTTCGTGAATGGGCTTATCTAGCTCATTCGCATTTTTTTTATGGGAATGTCTAATGCATCCTTCGTAACTATGCGCCCACGATACGCCGGCGTAGGCAAGTTACGCCAGACGACCGAAGCCATGTTTTTCGGCGTAACTTGCTTTCTGAATCGGCGTAAAGATGCGACGGCGCACATTTGAATTTACGGCGGCGTATCAGGAGATACGCCGCCATAGATTCTTTCTGAATCTGGCCCAATTGGACTTTTTGACAACAAACTTCAAAATGAGCAGATTTTTTTCTGAAAATCCGACCGTGCGCACGCTCCATCGGACAAACTTTTTCGGTTTTCATCGGACAAATGTTCGCTCTGCAAACAGACAAACTTTCCGGCAACAAAAGTCAGATGGAGCAAAGTCTGATTGTGTGTACAGAAGTCCAAAGTACAAACACACATGCTCAGAACCAATGGAAAAGATCAACCCATTCTTTCACAAATGTTTGTAGAAGCCATCTGCTTGATTTACATACCTGTAGCCATGGAGGTGATTGGAACACCTGAATCCAATGATTTGGAGGGGTGTCCCAAAAGTTTTGGCAATATTGTGTACATACTAGGGATGAGCAGAACACCCCTGGGTTCGGTTCGCATCAGAACCTGCGAACAGACCAAAAGTTTGTGTGAACTTTAGAACCCTGTTAAAGTCTATGGGACTCGAACGTTTGAAATCTAAAGTGCTAATTTTAAAGGCTAACATGCAAGTTATTGTAATAAAAAGTGTTTGGGGACCCGGGTCCTGCCCCAGGGGAGTATTTGGGGACCTGGGTCCTGCCCCAGGGGACATGTATCAATGCAAAATAAAGTTTTAAAAAACGGCCGTATTTTTAGGAGCAGTGATTTTAATAATGCTTAAAGTGAAACAACAAAATTGAAATATTTTGTTTCCCATGCTTAGAACTGTCCCTGCACAAAATGTAATTTCTGAAGGAAAAAAGTCATTTAAAATCACTCGTCGCTATAATGAATTGTCGGATACCAGAAATACAGAGAAAAGTCATTCATAAAAAAAGAATGCGTGGGGGTCCCCCCAAATTCAATTACCAGGCCCTTAGGGTCTGGTATGGATATTAAGGGGAACCCTGCGTCAAATAAAAAAAAAAATGATGTGGGTTTCCCCCCAAATATCCATTATAGACCCTTCAGGTCTGGTATGGATTTTAAGGGGAACTCCACCCCAAATTTAAAAAAAAAATCCCGTGGACCCCCACACTTTTCTCTGTATTGCCGGGAGCCGACAATTCATTATAGCTGTGAGTGATTTTAAATTACTTTTTTTCCTTCAGAAATGACACTTGCAGGGACAGTTCTAAGCATGGGAAACAAAAGCTACTTTACAGGCATACTATACACCCCCCCCGGTACGAAATTTAAAGTAATATTTCACTTTTATTGTTCCACTTAAAGGAATTATTAAAATCACTGTATTGTAGATAGAGGCTCCTGCGCTACCGAGGGGGGTGGTGGAGTGGGATGGGGTCACTGCTGCAAACACCTGACACTCTGTCCTGGGCAGAGAGAAGTAGCAAATGGAAAAACAAGGGGGGTGGTGTCTGCGCTGTGAAAAGTGGGTGAAATCCAAGGGCTGTACTATGGTCTTTCTTTCTCCCATCCTATATGCTGTGTGAGGGTCCCCTCTATCTGCTCCAAGTTTCCACCCAGCTCAGACACAGAAGAAGAGGAGCCAGGTGTGCATCCAGGACTTAGGACGAACTCGGTGTTGGTGGGAGATAGGCCCACCATCCATCACCTCCATGTGAGTGGATGTATGAGTGAATGATGTTGCCTGTTTAGACACTTCCATAACACCATATCCTACTTGCTTTGTATCCTCTCCATGCCTTACTGCTGAGGAGTGCTGATGTCGTTTCTGTCCATTGAAGTGTATTCCTCCTCCCCCTGCCAGAGGTGGTTTTATTTGGCTATCCGTGCCATAGCCGTGAGGTGAGGGGCTAGGGACCACCTGAGGTGTTCACTGTACCACGTCCTTTCCCGGCACCATTTCTTCCATGTTTTGGAAACTGTCTTCTGGGACATCTTTGATGTCTTCTGGGACATTTGGGAAACATTTTCAGAGACTTTTTTGCATTTCTTCACTGATTTATATATTATTATTTGTATTGTTCACTGTGTTACACACTCAGGGGCGCCCCTAGCAGAAGTTCTCCCTGATTTCACATTACCCGGACCAGCACATTGTGTACATTTTACTGTTTGTGAATTTGTACTCCTTTTTTGTCACTTGCCATTGTTTAGTATTCAATATTATCTTTTGTGCTACATTTTGACGGTTTACGTATTGACACAAAACTTATGTACGCTATCACTCTGTTCTAAATACACCACCCCTCCCCTCCCCCCCCCGTCCCCCGTCCACCCACGTTCACCAGCCCAGGGATTTATTCCCGTACCACCCTTGGATTTCACCCACTTTTCACAGCGCAGACACCACCCCCCTTGTTTTTCCATTAAAATCACTGCTGCCAAAAAAACTGCAGTGTTTAAAACTTTTTTTTGCATTGATGCATGTCCCCTGGGGCAGGACCCGGGTGCATATTAGCCTTTAAAATTAGCACTTTAGATTTCAAACATTCGAGTCCCATAGACTTTAACAGGGTTCTAAAGTTCACACGAACTTGCCGCGAACACCCCAAATAGTTTGCTGTTTGGCGAACAGGCAATGTTCGAGTCGAACATGAGTTCTACTCGAACTCGAAGCTCATCCCTAGTACATACACGAGGGGTCTTCAAAAAGTTTATGAAAAGTGCAGGAAACTTTTTGAAGAACACTTGTGTAATATATATATATATATATATATATATACATACACATATACACATACATGTATTGTATATACCGTAGTTATCGGCATATAACATGCACTTTTTTCCCCTTAAGGGGGTGTTCCAGCCAAATGTTATGTTTATTAAAAGTCAGCAGCTTCAAAAAGTGTAGCTGCTGGCTTTTAATAAACATTCACTTACCTGCTCCAGCGTTCCAGCGAAGCTCCGTTCCTCTCCCCCCCTCCCCGGCTGGCGTCTTCATTCTAACTGTGGGCACCCAGCCGTGATAGCCTTCGGCTTCAAGGCCGGGCACCCACTGCACATGCGCGATCGGCACTGCGCATGCGCGATCGGCACTGCGCATGCGCGCGGCGCGACCCGCCGCTGATTGGACAGGAGATCGTCTAGGACTTGTCAGTGTCCTAGGCGGTCGCCTACAGGGAGGGGCTGCTGTAGGCGATTAAGCCTAATCGCCTAACCAGCCCCTCGGCAGAAGGAGGAAGTGGGACAGGAAGTCCCACTCCTCCTGAAGCCTCCACCCCCCCCCCCCAAAAAAAATTACATGCCAAATGTGGCATGTAAGGGGGTGTGGAGTGGATTAAGCGGAAGTTCAATTTTTGGGTGGAACTCCGCTTTAAAATCAGGGGGAAATTGTGGGTGTGTGTTATACGCCGAACGGCCGCCTCGGAGGGGAAGGAGGAAACGCGTGCCAACGAGAAAGACAGAGCCGGATTTCCTGTGTACTCAGCTTCTCTCGGCTTGTCTCGCAGCCACGCCCAGTTCCGCCTCTGCCATTGGACCAGTGTTATGTCCATCATAGGAGCCAGGCCAAGGGGAGGGACTGCGAGCCGAGAAGAGTTGAGTACACAGGACATCCGACTCTCTCTATCTCAACGGCGCTTGTTCCCTTCTCAACAGGCAAATGTGCGGGTAAAGAAAAAAAGGGGGGATAAGGTCGCGCTAAATAAAATCTGATGACACAAACTGATCATACACGTGCATAATCAATGTAATAAATAAATAATAATTATATACAAAGTGTAAATAAATAAATAAGTCCCAATGTGAAGGGTAAAGTCCACAACTGGTGAATATTGAACAATCAAACGTGGAAATAGCGTTGAAAGTAGGTGAATCAACCTCCACCAAGGTAGTTGAAAGGAAGCCGCTCCCCAAGAGTTAAACCAGGAAGAAGAATGAGTATAAACACCCTCACCAGAAAGAATGGACCACCTGTTAGGTGAGGTCTTGTGCACTTGCAGAAATAACCCTCTGCGGAGTATCAGGATATCCCGATCGTGTGCGCCACACAACTTCTGTCCGTTCCTTACGGCTGTACAGATCCCGTCCACTGCGCCCTTAGGAAAGAAACTCTCCCTCTAATGGAATGGGGATCAACTCATGGACTCAGACTCAGCACAGGACAGGATGCCCAGGCATAAAACAAATATATTATGAAACATTTTATATATATATTTATATATATATATATATATATATATATATATATATATATATATATAAATATATACACACATATTTATATATAGAGATCTCTCTCTCTCTCTCTCTCTCTCTCTCTCTCTCTCTCTCTCTATATATATATATATATATATATATATACACACACACACCTTTTTTATAGTAAATAATAAAAAGTAAAGCTAAATAATAAGCAAATATAAAGGACCCATATTACCATACTACAGGTGTAAGTCTGTAACAATAAATATCTTGTATATTTAAATGTATTTTTTAAATGAAAGCAGTGCAAAGAACCTGGGCAGGTCCAGGAAAACCTGGGCTCAGATGAAGCGGGTTGAATGATGCTGGCCATCAGACTACCGTGATTTATTTTTATTTTTTTATAGTAAATAATAAAAAGTAAAGCTGAATAATAAGCAAATATAAAAGACCCTAAAAAAGTTCAACATTTGATTTTTCTTTTTGTTATTTCATCTTTTATTGGGCTATCCATGTGTTTCTTTTACTTTTTGATTGTAGTTCTGCCTTAATTCATGGTAATACTCCTTGTAAATTCAACGCTCATCCAGTGAGCTCACAGAACAAGCCTGTACATTTTTAAATGTTTGTATTTATGATTTTTTAGAAAGGTTTGAAATGATATTGTGAACAATAAAGGGAATTTTCTACAATGGGAGAGGGAGGGAGCGAAGGAATGTAAAAAGGGAGAAGAGGAGGGCAGACTAGAGCCACACCACTTAGTTAAAACCAAACAAAGCTACATGTCTAAACAACTAATTAAATCCTAGAGATATAGGTGTGTGATTCCATTCATGGCGCTCACGTACCGAGATAGGGTGGATGCAAATCAACCTTTGAAGCTGGAAACAGCCCATAGACTGACTCAACTTTCAAACATCTCTTGTGTCTGGGAGGCTTCCCCTTCCTCCCCCCCTCCCCAGAACACACAACAGATACTTCTACTGGACTTTAATAGCACAACTTGACATACTGTTGTTCTTTTTCTTCTTCTTTACTCTTTGAGCCTAGGGTGCTTATCTTTCAGTGTTAACTGGGGCAATCCTCAACCAATTAGGTAATCTCAGGTTGTCACTCAGTACATCTAAATACTCCATGTCACTTTCTCTTCCTGTGATGGCCGGATTATTACACCAGAAGTAGGATAACACAACATGAATTGTTAAAGTGAAACTTTGGCGCAGGCAGCTGAATACCCAACTGAGCTACATGTTTACTGTATAAATGGAATTACCTGCTAAAAGATTTGCGATTCTGTGCAGCTAACTTTTTGATTTACATACACTTTCCAGATGGCACGTCTAAGTGACACACCGGATTCACATACCTCGGCACATATATATGCCGCCGTAGCATATATTCTTTACGCTACGCCGGCGCAACGCAGAGAGGGAAGCATGGAATTCACAAAGCAAATGCTCCCAACGTTGCACCGGCGTAGCGTATAGTCGTAGGCGTAAGGCAGCGTAAGTCAAAGTGGGCTGGAAGTGGGCGTGATACATTTAAATGAAGTGTGACCCCCATGCAAATGATGGGCTGTTCTTCAGACAAGTACTTAAAATAAAATGCGCATTCGTCGGAACTTGGACGCATCCCAGTGCACATGGTCACAATCACGTTGAAACAACTGGCTAAGATACGTCGAATCACTGCCTACGCCGTGTACGTAACCTACGCCCAGCCCTATTCACGTAATACGTCGTTTGTATCCTGGTCCATGCATGAGTTGCGCCTCCAATATGGGTAGTAACTTTACGCCGGACGTAACCCTTACGCAAATCACTTAAAACATGCGCCAGGCACAAGTACGTTCGTGAATCGGCGTATCTCCCTCATTTGCATATTTGCATCGAAAATCAATGGGAGTGCCAAATGCGTCCAGCGTAACTATGCGCCCACTATACGCCGGTGTAGGCAAGTTACGTCGGTCGGATGAAGTCAGTTTTTAGGCGTATCTTAGTTCTGTGGGCACGGCGCACAGATACGACGGCGCATATTTACACTTACGCGGCGTATTTTGAGATACGTTGGCATAAGTGCTTCGTGAATCCGGGCCATAGATCCAAAATAGCAATGGGCTTGGGTTCAGTCTAAACCAGGGGTGTCAAACTCAATATCATGGTGGACCGCATCAGAAGTATGGTTGCCCTCAAAGGGCCAGTTGTATCTGGGGTGCGCTACGTACAGAGCAAATGGTTCAGGATTACACTATGTACAGAGTTCAGGGTTCAGGATTACTCTACGTTAGGGATGAGCTTCGGGTTCGAGTCAAACTCATGTTCGACTCGAACAGCGAACTATTTGGGGTGTTTGCGGCAAATTCGAAAAGCCGCAGAACACCCTGAAAATGTCTATGTGAGAAATCTAAAGTGCTAATTTTAATGGCTTATATTCAAGTTATTGTCATAAAAAGTGTTTGGGGACCCGGGTCCTGACCCAGGGGACATGTATCAATGCTAAAAAAAAGTAAAAAAAAAAGGCATTTTTTTTCGGGAGCAGTGATTTTAATAATTCCTTTAAGTGAAACAATAAAAGTGAAATATTCCTTTAAATTTCGTACCTAGGGGGGTGTATAGTATGCCTGTAAAGCAGCGCTTGTTTCCCGTGCTTAGAACTGTCCCTGCACAAAGTGTCATTTCTGAAGGATAAAAAGTCATTTAAAATCACTGCTCCCGAAAAATCTGCAGTTTTTAAAACTTTTTTTTGCATTGATACATGTCCCCAGGGGCAGGAACCGGGTCCCCAAACACTTTTTAGGACAATAACTTGCATATTAGCCTTTAAAATTAGCACTTTAGAATTCAAACGTTCGAGTCTCATGGACTTTAACGGGGTTCTAAAATGCACACAAACTTTTGGTCTGTTCGCAGGTTCTAGGGGTGTTCGGCTCATCCCTACACTACGTACAGAGTTCAGGGTTCAGGATTACACTACGTACAGAGTTCAGGGTTCAGGATTACACTACGTACAGAGTGCAGGGTTCAGGATTACACTATGTACAGAGTGCAGCATTCAGGATTAGACTACGTACAGAGTGCAGCATTCAGGATTAGACTACGTACAGAGTGCAGGGTTCAGGATTACACTACGTACAGAGTGCAGCGTTCAGGATTACACTACGTACAGAGTGCAGGGTTCAGGATTACACTACGTACAGAGTGCAGGGTTCAGGATTACACTACGTACAGAGTGCAGGGTTCAGGATTACACTACGTACAGAGTGCAGCGTTCAGGATTACACTACGTACAGAGTGCAGGGTTCAGGATTACACTACGTACAGAGTGCAGCGTTCAGGATTACACTACGTACAGAGTGCAGGGTTCAGGATTACACTACGTACAGAGTGCAGGGTTCAGGATTACACTACGTACAGAGTGCAGGGTTCAGGATTACACTACGTACAGAGTGCAGGGTTCAGGATTACACTACGTACAGAGTTCAGGGTTCAGGATTACACAACATACAGAGTTCAGGGTTTAGGATTACACTACGTACAGAGTTCAGGGTTCAGGATTACACTACGTACAGAGTGCAGGGTTCAGGATTACACTACGTACAGAGTTCAGGGTTTAGGATTACACTACGTACAGTGTGCAGGGTTCAGGATCACAATACGTACAGAGTGCAGCATTCAGGATTACACTACGTACAGAGTGCAGGGTTCAGGATTACACTACATACAGAGTGCAGGGTTCAGGATTACACTATGTACAGAGTGCAGCATTCAGGATTACACTACGTACAGAGTGCAGCGTTCAGGATTACACTACGTACAGAGTGCAGGGTTCAGGATTACACTACGTACAGAGTGCAGGGTTCAGGATTACACTACGTACAGAGTGCAGGGTTCAGGATTACACTACGTACAGAGTGCAGGGTTCAGGATTACACTACGTACAGAGTGCAGCGTTCAGGATTACACTACGTACAGAGTGCAGGGTTCAGGATTACACTACGTACAGAGTGCAGCGTTCAGGATTACACTACGTACAGAGTGCAGGGTTCAGGATTACACTACGTACAGAGTGCAGGGTTCAGGATTACACTACGTACAGAGTGCAGGGTTCAGGATTACACTACGTACAGAGTGCAGGGTTCAGGATTACACTACGTACAGAGTTCAGGGTTCAGGATTACACAACATACAGAGTTCAGGGTTCAGGATTACACTACGTACAGAGTTTAGGGTTCAGGATTACACTACGTACAGAGTGCAGGGTTCAGGATTACACTACGTACAGAGTTCAGGGTTTAGGATTACACTACGTACAGTGTGCAGGGTTCAGGATCACAATACGTACAGAGTGCAGCATTCAGGATTACACTACGTACAGAGTGCAGGGTTCAGGATTACACTACATACAGAGTGCAGGGTTCAGGATTACACTATGTACAGAGTGCAGCATTCAGGATTACACTACGTACAGAGTGCAGCGTTCAGAATTACACTACGCACAGAGTGCAGGGTTCAGGATTACACTACGTACAGAGTGCAGGGTTCAGGATTACACTACGTACAGAGTGCAGGGTTCAGGATTACACTACGTACAGAGTTCAGGGTTCAGGATTACACTACGTACAGAGTTCAGGGTTCAGGATTACACTACGTACAGAGTGCAGGGTTCAGGATTACACTACGTACAGAGTTCAGGGTTTAGGATTACACTACGTACAGTGTGCAGGGTTCAGGATTACACTATGTACAGAGTGCAGGGTTCAGGATTACACTACGTACAGAGTGCAGGTTTCAGGATTACACTATGTACAGAGTGCAGGGTTCAGGATTACACTACGTACAGAGTGCAGCGTTCAGGATTACACTACGTACAGAGTGCAGGGTTCAGGATTACACTACGTACAGAGTGCAGGGTTCAGGATTACACTACGTACAGAGTTCAGGGTTCAGGATTACACAACATACAGAGTTCAGGGTTCAGGATTACACTACGTACAGAGTTCAGGGTTCAGGATTACACTACGTACAGAGTGCAGGGTTCAGGATTACACTACGTACAGAGTGCAGGGTTCAGGATTACACTACGTACAGAGTGCAGGGTTCAGGATTACACTACGTACAGAGTGCAGGGTTCAGGATTACACTACGTACAGAGTGCAGGGTTCAGGATTACACTACGTACAGAGTGCAGGGTTCAGGATTACACTACGTACAGAGTTCAGGGTTTAGGATTACACTACGTACAGAGTGCAGGGTTCAGGATTACAATACGTACAGAGTGCTGCATTCAGGATTACACTACGTACAGAGTGCTGCATTCAGGATTACAATACGTACAGAGTGCAGCATTCAGGATTACACTATGTACAGAGTGCAGGGTTCAGGATTACACTACGTACAGAGTGCAGGGTTCAGGATTACACTACGTACAGAGTTCAGGGTTTAGGATTACACTACGTACAGTGTGCAGGGTTCAGGATCACAATACCTACAGAGTGCAGCATTCAGGATTACACTACGTACAGAGTTCAGGGTTCAGGTTTACACTACGTACAGAGTGCAGGGTTCAGGATTACACTACGTACAGAGTGCAGGGTTCAGGATTACACTACGTACAGAGTTCAGGGTTCAGGATTACACCAACATACAGAGTGCAGGGTTCAGGATTACACTACGTACAGAGTTTACGGATTAGGATTACACTATGTACAGAGTGCAGGGTTCAGGTGTTGGTGGTAGAGCCCGATATGCGGCTACTCTTACTCCTCTGACTCCGGAACCCCTGGCAGTGCAGACAGGGAGCTCGAGAGTGCAGAGTCGCACAAGCGATCCATGTGGCTTTATTAAACTTTATATACAACTTTAAAAAGACAAAATGATATTGGGCACCAGTCACTATAGTTTATTTTTATTGCAGACTTGTTGAAGAGGAAACGGTTAGCATTCCTAGATACTGTAGCAGATCATTTACAGACTCTCCAGATCAATGTCCAGATTTACAGTGTCAGAACTTTTAAGCTGACCAGGCAACACTGTAAGCACATTCCCAAATTTTAGTGCCTCCTACAAGTGAGTCACCAGGCCCTTCTGAGAGACCAGCCTTCTTCCTGGTTTCTCTAGCAAGGGTCCTAGACTTGGGTCTCCTTCTTGGCACAACTTCCTCCAGACCAGGCAGGACAGCTCCAGGAACACTTTAGCACACGTTAGGCCCTCAAACCAGTCTATTGGGCCTAACAGCAGCAGCACCTCCCTAGGCCTCAGCCCAGGGAAAGAGATAGAGAGCACATGGCCTGTCCAAGATATTTATATCCCCCCCCCAGCATGCACCAGTGGCCTAAACCTCTTACTGGATTGGCTAAAGAAAATATAACTTACTTTTGTTTGCGAAATCTCATACTATGATCAGTAATATCTGCTGGTGACAGTGAGAAATCAGAAGCCAACTTATTATAAGCCAATAATAATATTAATAATCAAAAACAGTGATAACTGTATGCGAATATAATGTGCAATGGTATCCTTCATTGTATATGTTTTTAATCCTTTTTTTTTTTTTTTGCAAATGTATTTTTATTAATATTTTGCATAGTACAAAAACACAAAAAGAAAATAAACAAAATAACGCCAGACAGGGTGGGATTTATAGAAAAGACAAGTAAAAATAAAGAAACTCCCACAACATCTCTCCCCTCCCCTCCCTCCAGTCCAGGTTCACCACCTACCTGGATTCAATCCACCTAAAACAAAAGGGCAAGGTATACGAACATCATATTATAGGCACCAATAGAACGATTTCACAGTTCTCAGGGTAATAAGGCCATCAATCATCCCTACATACTCTTATCTAAGCAGTAGTCAGTCCCTAAATAATCCCAATGTTAATACAAGAATTACAAAGCCATATACACCCATATCCATCACCACCCAGGCAACCTCCTCCCTATTAGTACAATTCATCTAATCATTAGGTTACAGAAAGATCGCTGTCCAACCAAATCTTACAAACTTTCTCAAATTTCTTTGGACACCCTCTTCTCAGGTATGTTGCTTTATATAATGGAATCCCCTTATTCACAAGCCCCTTCCAGTATGACAGTGAGGGTGTTGTGGGCTTCTTCCAGTAGAAGATCAATGCCTTGCGCACATAAAACAATAACAAGCTAAACAAAGTACCAAGGTGATCCACAAGAAGCAAGCATAGGAGGGGAGAATCTCTGTAAAACACCCAATAGACCAGAACTGTTAGTGCCAAAAAACGTTAGTAGATATCGCCTGGGTAGATTTTAGATAACCTTGCTGGGGTGTAACGACAGCAAAAAAAAAAAAAAGACTGTTCGGACAACCGTCTTTTTTTTGTTGCCATGAGTTGAGAGGAAGAGATTTTCTCACCCTATAAGAAAATATACAACGTAGAGTGTTGAATAGTTTTGCATCACAAAAACCGTATATTGGGATGGGGTGCACATACGAGCAAAAATGGTGAGCATTGTCACATCTGTGCCTGTGAAAGCACCATCGATCCTAAAATCGTCTCTGGCTTTACTTCCGATATCGGGTCTCAGGTGTCTCGGTGTGAAGGGAACTCATTCACATCCACTCCTCTCCTTCCAAGAAATCACCTTGGAAAAGGGTGGGTTTCATATAATTCAGCAGAGGCCATGCAGAGCAGCCTGAAGAGATGGACCTGCCATGGTCGAGTCTGAAAGCCACGTGGAAAGGGTGGGCCATTGCGTTTTACATAAAGGTACTGCATAATCACCCCCTCTGGTCACACCCAAAGTTTTTCCCCTTTGACTCTCTGGTATAGTAAGGAGATGGGGAAAACGGGGGTTACCCCACAAGGGCAAGGCCGGTTCAGTAGAGGCTTTGAACACAGTGTTTCTTTTAATCCTTTTTATTTATATTGTTGCAGGAAGTGTCACAGCTGACCACAGCAATTTTGTGGGATATATACTCCCACTTATTACCATTATTCTATTTACAATGTCTTTTTTTTTTGTTGGGCGTTTGTCACGTTTGTCACGTAGGGTGCGGGGCCAGCCCTGAACGTCTTGGGAGTGGGTGGACACGGCTTTCTGGCTTAGTTCACCTGCTTCTCGGCCTTTTGGCTAAGATCAAGTGTAGTATCTGTTCTTATCAGTTGCCAATAGGTGGCGCTAAACCGACTGTCCCCAGTACTCGGCGAGGGGGAAAGGGATGGCAGTCGGTGGACGCAAAGCCTATTGGCGTCTGGCCAGAGGCGAAAGCCTTCTGATCGGGGCAGAGAGGCATGAGGTCGAAGCTGAAGGGCTGGGCCCCTGGCCTTTGGCCTGGATCCGGTGGTGTCTGCCCCAGTCAGTTGTTCGGCGAGGGAACCTTTGCTAATCCTTTCGGGGAGACACTATCCTGGTTTTTACGGGTAGTACTTCCCGAATGTATCCCCATTTTTTGCAGCCCACAGTGGGCTTTTTTGCCAGACCCCCCTTTCTCCCACAATGGGGGTTGTGGGTAGTAGTTGGCTGCGGCTGGCTCTCCCCAACCTCTTCTCCTACCTTCCTGGCTGGGAAGGGTGCTGTCGGTCCGGACCGGGGGTCAGGGTCCGTTGAAAAGTCTGCGGAGATAGTGCCCCTGGAGTGGCAGTCCAGGGGTGCCATACATTGCACCACCCCTGAGTGTTATTTATATATGAGGGGCACTCAACATATATGTGTGGCACCTTAGGTCACCGATCTCCACACACACTTTTTTAACACCTGCCCTGGGGGAAAGCTAGGGCCGAGCCTTTTGGCTAGGACTTATATTACAGTTATAGTTTCCTTCGGAATTTTTTGTTTGTTTTCTTTTATTCTGTTTTATTGTATAATGTTCCGGATTCTATAGGGCCGGAAGCGGTCAACGCGAAACTATCGACCATGCACGTTGATGTGTACAATTAATTGTTTGTTTTGCTTTTATGGACAAATTGTTTTTACAATAATAAAAATATGTTTTATAATATTCTGTTAACACTCTCCCACCAACCCAACTTGGGGAGTTTTGGGTTTAGCCTTCTCCCCCCACTTTCTTTTCTAACATAACTGTTTTACCCCGTTTGTCACGTTTCTTCTTTTTATGTTGGTGCACCTGCACTTTTTGTGTGATGAGTAGGGTGCTGGTCCTCGGGCTGGCTCTGAAAGTCTTTGGGAGTAGGTGGACATGGCCTTCTGGCTACAGCAGTAGTTCACCTGCTCTCATGGGGTCTCCCTTCGGGGGAGCCTCACCGAGGAGGTCTTATATATGTAAAGGGCTTGTGTATATGGGCTGTTTCGGCAGTCCCTCTGAGGAAAGCAAAAGTAACTTGAAGCAACTTTTGATCAAACACAGGGCAGAAAAACCCCAATTGCAAATGAAATCCACACGTAAAGGATCTGTTCTGTTTCAAATGCCTGTTTATGCATGGGCCTTAGACCCATGGACCCAGGTCCAGACAGTCGTGGTTTCGGCTACTTTAAAAAGGACTCCTATTACCAGCCTCTTTTCCCTGCCAGGAGCAGTAAATAATCTAACCATATAAATGCATAAATAACATGAAAAGTCCCAATGGGGTAAACAACACTGGATGAAAATGAAAAGTATCAGAGCTGGGTTCTCCCTGGAGGACTATTTGACGATGCACCCGTCACAGTTTTTTGTGTCACCCTTTATGTGTGTGCACATTTTTCCTGCACCGGGTGAAGTTTTTGGGTTGTGTTTTGCACACCACAGACTTTTCAATAGAATAAGTGGGTATTTACAAATGTATAAATATAAGAGCACTCATTAATATGTAGCACCCTATAATGTGTGCTAGGAGTAGAATAGGCAAACCATATCCTGACTAGAGATGGTCGGAACACCGCCCAGTTCAGTTGGTCCCGGAACTTTTGAACATCTCAAAAGTTTAGAGCTGAATAGTGAACCCCATTAAAGTCTATGGGACCCAAAATGGAAAAATCAAAAGTGCCCATTTTGAAGGCCTTATATGAAAATTATTGGGCATACAAAGGGTATGGGGATCTGGGTACTGCCCTAGGGGACATGTATCAATGTAAAAAATATCATTTTTAAATGAGCAGTGATTTACTGATGCTTAAAGTGAAATAATAAAAATGAACAATTTCATTAAACACAGTGTTTGGGGGGTCCCCTGCCTGTAAAGTGTTGCATCTGTACCATGTATAGAACCTGCTGCAGCAATAATTATATTTATAAAGCCAAAAAAATGAACATTTCCCTGCAAGCTTGTCTTATTTAATAAACAACGACCCGGGGAGCCAATTTGTATGATGACAATTAAGTGTACTCAGAACAAGATTAAATTTTTTTTTTGGATAAATTCTGAATTAAAAGTAACATGTACGGAAAAATTGGACTTTGGGTGTTGGTGGTGCCCACAAGCAAAATGACAATGGTGTGGACATAGTTTTATAAACTATCTTTTTTCAATAACTATGCGGAGCGGCGGCGGATTGTAAAATAATAAGTGACCAGATTTATATTATAAAAACACATGATGAAAGGACATACATTTAAAAAATGCTAATTGTGGTTGGAACCCCGCTTTAACTTGAGGATTCTCTACACAGACACACTCCACTGACACACTACAGTATACTGCAGTAAAACTGCACTGACACACTTCAATATACTGCAGTAAAAGTGCAATTGACTCTTTTCTGTATAGAGAGTCCATTTGCTCTGGTAAGAGTCTTAGGCTCCGTACACACGAGGAGACATGTCCGATGAAAACGGTCCGCGGACCGTTTTTATCGGACATGTCTCCTGCAGGATTTTGGTCCGGCAGTGTGTACACACCATCGGACGTAAATCCACTTGGACAGAGAACTCGGTGACGTATACGTCACCGACGTGCTCAATCCAGGAAGTTCAATGCTTCCACGCATGTGTCGAATCCGGGGGGAATGCGGGGGATTTCTGTCCGCTGGTTAGTCGTAATAAACAGCGGACATGTCCGACGGACATGTTTCCAGCGGACAAGTTTTAAAGCATGTTTTAAAACTTTTGTCCGCTGGAAACCTGTCCGCTAGGCCGTACACACAGACATACAGACATGTTCGATCGTGTGTACGCGGCCTTACTGTAACATTGGTGGTAGAGCACATGAGGTGTCAATACCTCTAACTACTATCAACATTGTGTAACTTTTCATTTTGATCCATCCAGTGTAATTTGCACCATTTGGGACTTTTTATGTTATTTGTACATTCACTTGGACTTTTTTTTTTTTTACTTCATTTATTCATCTGATTATTTACTGTGAATTTTTAGCACAGCACTGTTTGAGGACTTTGTTGTTTTTCACCATTTATATTTATGATTGTGCAGCTTTGTAGTCCTAGCGAGATTTCGCTGTGTACGTATTACATTTTTGCTTTTTGGTTTCTACCTCTTTAAACCACACTGCTGTGTATTTTAATGTTTCCATCTGCGGAGCGGTGTAAAATATTTTGGCTTTTTATTAGAGAGCTTAATGTTTTTCCTTCCACGGACTGGCACTGCACCCGCCGTTCTGAAGCCTCAGCCTGCCGTATGTTTGCCAGTGCTTAACAAAGGCGTTACATCTCCTGTCATATTTACCCGCGTGTTAGTTTCAAGTGTTCGGATTTGTTGACTTAGATGTCAGTATCCACTTAAACCATTCAATTCTTCTTTTTAAATAGTGCATAGAAAGCAGACTATAACTTGCCTGTAGAAGATCAAGGTCAACAGCCATCCACATAAAAAAAAAAAAAAAATGAACAAATGGAAGGCTTGCACGTCTTTACAAGATTTATACCTCCTAGATTATTTTAACAGTTCACTGAATGGGGATTTGTTTAAAGAAAAAAAACAAAAAAACGCTTTCATCCAGAAAAACTGAAGATGGGTTTTCAGCTCTTTTCTTTTTTTATTATATATGCTGTGTGCTTACACCTAGTGCACTGTGGGAGGGAGGGAAAACATACATTGAGCAACCCCCCTCAACAGAATAAGGGATAATGAAACACATTACTGTGTTATAAACACGTAGGTTAGGGTTCTCTTATTCTCTTATTCGAGGCAGGTTTTGATTTTTCATCTGAAACCTTTGCAAGTTCAGTGTTTTAAATTAAAATATCTCCGTCAAGGTCACAAGAGGCATATGGTCCCGTTCAATAACGTTAAACAAAACATTTGTTTTTACAACCTTTTGTAATTCGTTATTGTATTCAACGTGCATCTATGAAGGGTCGTCATGATCTTTACATTGCCCGTCCTTAAAGTGTAACCCAAAAGCTAAAATGTAATACTTTGCAGCTTGGCAATCTTTAAAGCAGAGCTCCAGGATCCCCCCCAAAAAATGAAAAGTCAGCAGCTACAAATACTGTAGCTGCTGACTTTTAATATAAGGTCACTTATCTGTCCAGCAATGGCCTCATCTGAGCCGGTTCTTCAATAGTAAGTAAGGGAAACAGGAAGTGAAGCCTTGCTGCTTTATAGACAGTTTTCTACTGCTCTTTGTAAATGGTCCCATTGTTTTTTGGGACCTATGATGTGTACAAGATGGCTAAGAGGGAAGAAAGGAGGGCAAACTTCTGGCGCATCTGACCGGAAGTAAGAGGGGGTACCTAAAAAATGAGGTACCTGCTCCCCCCAAATAGTGCTGTAACTGAATGGCCCGTGGAACCCAGAGGCTCTTGAAGGGTGTGAGGTACTTCTGATTTAGCTTCACCGATGACTCTTGTGTCTAAAGCACGGGTGGGCAACCTCGGCCCTCCAGCTGTGATGAAACTACAAATCCCATCATGCCTCTGATTTTAGGAGTCATGTCTGTGATTGTCAGGGTCCTGCAATGTCTCATGGGACTTGTAGTTTCACCACAGCTGGAGGGCCGAAGTTGCCCACCCCTGGTCTAAAGTCATCCTATGTCCACTAGGGGAATAGGATGACTGAGAAATTATATCTTGGACTACATGAGATGGGGCAGTAATGATAATTCACAATGTATTCCAGGATATCTTGAAATATTACTGTATGTTGATTCTGAACCCAACAGTTCAATTGAAAGAGTGACTAATTCAATGTGGGAACATAGACTATTAGGGGGTTAATGTCGTCTGCTACTGTGATGTAAATGAACCTTAGTATGGCTCCTAAGAACCTTTCATTGTGTTATGCTAATTGACACTGTATTGTGTGAAAGTTCTATTTGATGATAGATGTGTGTTGTGACTTAGCACAGTCTAATGCCGCGTACACACGATCACTTTATGTGATGAAAAAAACAACGTTTTCTGTGAAGTAAAAAACAACGTTTTTGAAACTTCAATTTTCAAAGACGATGTTGCCTACACACCATCGTTTTTTTTCACAATGCTCTAGCAAAGCAAGGTTACGTTCACCACTATTTTCCATTGAAGCTCTCTTCATAACTAACTTCTGGGAATGCGCGGGTTGAAAAACGTCATTTTAAACAACGTTTTTTGCTACACACGGTGACTTTTTGTGAAACAAAAAACGACGTTTTGAAAAACGACACAAAAAATTGAAGCATGCTTCAATTTTTTTTGGTCGTTTTTTACAAGACATAAAACTACGTTTTCCCCTACACACGGTCAATGAAATTGACGTTTTGAAAAACGTCATTTTTTTTCATCACATAGAGTGATCGTGTGTACGCGGCATAAAGGTCAGATGTCTAACTTGTCAGCTGTAGTTAATTAGCTCATGTAGATTATGTCTACTAAAGGAATGTGTATTGAGGGGGGCTCGTTAGGAACCATTGTATGATGTTGTGGGTGAAGTGTGTCATTGTCCATTTGATTACTGCAGTATTCCTTTTGGTGTATATAAGAGCCTGCCTTCTCAATAAAGATTGTCTATTCGTTTTGAACCAGAGAACAGAGCTGTGTGTCTAGTTTCTGGAGGAAATCCATACGGGTCGTGTTCGCCGGATTGTGGAGTGTCAATAAGCGGTCCTGGGTTTTGAATGGAATATCTTAAACGGCCTTAACCCCTGTCCCATTTGGGGGTTCTGTTAAATGTTAAATGTGTCAGTGAAAGGGGGAGTAATGCAAACAAGTAGAACTTCCCCTTTTGGGTAAAGTTCCACTTTAAATGTGGTGCTTGCATTTGCTTTCTTGTTTAAGGCTTTTGTCCCTTTATTTTGTTGCACTGAAACCCTCTGTATTTAACATGAATTTTTACACAGCATTGACTTGGTTTGTTTGCAGGCTAGCTGGTAAATGTGCTCTGAAATTTGTTTTTGTTCGTCGTTGGTTATGGCTTTTGTCTAAATTGGCCTTAGTATGTGTATGTATCACGCCCCATGATGACGTCATCAATGACAAAGCACGTAGGGTGGAGTTATGACACATGACATCTTTGCTCCCCGAGACACAGCGGCCACCTTGTTGGTTTAAAAACAGCCATTTATAGGCCCTTTTGGTACCCTCTTTTTACTGTTATGTATTGTTTGCACTCTTTCCCCTTTGTTTCCCTCTTCCTTTTTTTTCTCTCACTTTCGAGGGGACTGTTGGATGGAAGGTTGGAAGAGGTATCCATGTTTTGAAGAGGTAATTCTACAGTGGGGATCGAATGTTTGGGCACCCCAGGTAAAAATTTGTATTGTAGAAAGAAATGTTTGAGTAAGCACTGATTGTAGTGCGAAACGGCAGCTGTATGCCCCTGTCTTTGCTGTGATGTGTGGTGTTTGAAACTTTTTATCAATAAAAGGCAACCGAGAAGGTTTTTCCAGAGTGCGGCTGTCCAAACATTTCTTTCTACAATTGCTTTGTGCATTTCCGGCACCTGGGTTTCTCTGATAGAATACGGATTCATCCACATACCTTATTGGAGCGGTGACTATCTTCTCTAAAAATTTGTATTAATGTGCATAGCGAAGCCAAGGAAAGATGGACAAATCTCCAAAAGTCTTCAAATTACAGATTAGACATTCTTATAATATGTCCAAAAAAGTTAGATTTTATTTCCATCATTTACACTTTCAAAATTACAGAAAACAAAAAAATGGTGCTTGCAAAAGTTTGGGCACCCTGCAGAGTTAATATCTTGTACTGCCCCCTTTGGCAAGTATCACAGCTTGCAAACGCTTTTTGTAGCCAGCCAAGAGTCTTTCAATTCTTGTTTGAGGTATCTTTGCCCATTCTTCCTTACAAAAGTCTTCCAGTTCTTTGAGATTTCTGGGCTGTTTGTCACGCACTGCTCTTTTAAAGTCTATCCATAGATTTTCAATTATGTTGAGGTCAGGAGATTGTGAAGGCCATGGCAAAACCTTCAGTTTACGCCTCTTGATGTAATCCCCCGTGGATTTTGAGGTGTGTTTAGGATCATTATCCATTTGTAGAAGACACCCTCTCATTAACTTCAGCTTTTTCACAGATGGCATCAAGTTACCATCCAATATTTGCTGAAATTTTATTGAATCGATTTTTGCTTCTACTTGTGAAATGTTCCCTGTGCCACTGGCTGCAATACAACCCCAAAGCATGATTGATCCACCCCCATGCTTAACAGTTAGACAGAGGTTCTTTTCATTAAATTCTGTGCCCGTTCTTCTCCAAACGTATCTTTGCTCATTCCGGCCAAAAAGTTATATTTTAACCTCATCGGTCCACAGAACTTGTTTCCAAAATGCATCAGGCTTGTCTATATGTTCATTTGCAAAGTTCAAACGCTGATTTTTGTGGTGAGGACATAGAAGAGGTTTTCTTCTGATGACTCTTCCATGAAGACCATATTTGTACAAGTATCTCTTTATAGTGGAATAGTGTACCACAACTCCAGTGTCTGCCAGATCTTTCTGGAGGGATCGCGCAGTCAAACGTGGGTTTTGAATTGCTTTTCTCACAATCCTGCGAGCTGTTCTGTCTGATATTTTTCTTGGTCTTCCAGATCTTGCTTTAACTTCCACTGTTCCTGATGACTGCCATTTCTTAATTACATTCCGAACAGAGGATATTGACATCTGAAAACGCTTTGTTATCTTCTTATCTTCTTATAGCCTTCTCCAGCTTTGTGAGCGTCAACTATTTTCAGTTTCAGTTTTCTAGACAACTGCTTAGAAGAACCCATGGTGCTGATTGTTGGGGCAAGGTCAGATGAGTCTGGGCATTTAAAACCTTTGAGATTGACATCACCCGGTCTTCCCAGACGATGATTAAGAACAATCCGTGACACTGGCAGGTCTCAGCTTTGCAAAGGGGCAGTGCATGCTATCAATTCTGCAGGGTGCCCAAACTTTTGCAGACGCCATTTTTTTTGTTTTCTGTAATTTTGAAAGTGTAAATGATGGAAATAAAATCTAACTTTTTTTGATATATTATAAGAATGTCTAATCCGTAATTTAATGCCTTTTGGAGATGTTCCATTTTTCCTTAGCTTCGTTATGCACATTAATACAAATTTTTACCTGGGGTGCCCAAACTTTCGATCCCCACTGTATGTAGATTGTGGGGTATGAAGTAATTGTATGTATATAATGGGGTATGGAAATGCATTCTTATGTATATTACAGGAATACTTTCGTTGATTTTCATTGTTTTTGTTTTGGCTTGTTTTCTTTTTCAAAATGTAATGAAAAAAGAGTTTAACAGGAAACATTTTATTGAAATGTGGGTTTTTATACTTAGAAATGTAAGTGCAAAATAAATAAATCATTACTTCAGGATTTACTACACTATGAGATGTTTCTTTCTCTCTCTATAGGGAGTATTGATGTCCATCGGGTCAGGATTAACCATTGAATTGAATACTAATGGGAAAAGATGGGAGATGGTCCATTCCTGGAGTTGATTATTGACTGCGCTTTTTGACCTTGTGGTCAAATCTGTTTGGTAAGAGGCTATCCATGTGGATTGAGGGTGAAGGACTCACTGTCACATCTCTGTAAGCACCATCAACTACTGGTCTCTTCTTAAGGACTTTATGGACTTTTCTGATCAATTCTGATTGTTTTGCACTTTTTATTTCTTTTTGTGGTGTTTGTACCTTGTCAGACTGTGTCTGCTTTTTAATTATCAGCACTGCACTATTTTTATATCTTTTTATTATTATTATTATTATTATTATTATACAGGATTAAAAATGGGCCTTTGTGAGTCATGTTTTTTGTTTTTTTTACTACACTCCTTAAAAAACTGTATTATGCCCTGTACACGCGATTGGTTCCTCTGATGAAAACGGACTGATGGACCGTTTTCATCGGACGAACCGATCGTGTTTGGGCCCCATAATCGGTGAAAAAAAATAGAACCAGTTTTAAAATTTTCTTATGGTTAAAAAAATGATAGAAAAGAACGATCTTCTGTGGGGAAATCCATCGGTCAATAATCCACACATGCTCAGAATCAAGTCGACGCATGCTCGGAAGCTTTCAACTTCATTTTTCTCGGCACGTTGTTGTGTTTTACGTCACCGCGTTCTGACCCAATCGGATTTTTAACCGATGGTGTGTAGGCAAGACTGATGAAAGTCAGCTTCATCGGATATCTGATGAAAAAATCCATCAGTCCGTTTTCATCAGATGAACCGATCCTGTGTACAGGGCATTACTTGTAGCTGCGCTACAATGGAGTATACCTTGAACATATAATTATGAGACTATATATCGTTCCAAATGTTAGTGCTTGAAGCCTCCTTAGGGAGAGACTTGATCACAAAACATGTTGAGGAATTGTCAATAGCTACATCAACCTTTTTTTCCATATATCTGTGGAGCTAGTAATGATTTTAATGTTCTGGTACTAAGTCACCAATGTGACCAATATCTGTGTATTATGTATTCTTCATTTTTGTATTTTTTTTAATACATTTTTTATTTTTATATACTCAACATTTCTTGTTTGGGTGCCGCAACAGTCCAACCACCACTAGCAATCAGGGCTTTATTTTGGAGTGACCCTGATTTATCTCCTTTCCCCCTAGAATTTCATATTTTAGGATGATGGCACCCACCCCTACCTCTATCTAAATTGTGAGGCAACCTGTAAAACGGAATTGCCCGTGTGACCCAGAGGCTCTTGAAGGGTGTGGGGTACTCCTGTTTCAGCTTCACCGATGACTCTTGTTCCTAAAGTCATCCTATGTCCACTAGGGGCATTAGGATGACTGAGAAATTATATTTTGGACTACATGAGATGGGGCAGTAATGATAATTCACAATGTATTCCAGGATATCTTGAAATATTACAGGTTGTTGATTCTGAACCCACCAGGTCAATAGAAGAGTGACGCATTCAATGTGGGAACACAGACTGTTAAGGTTGTAATCTGCTACTGTCATGTAAATTAACCTTAGCCTGGCTTCTAAAGACCTTTCATTGTGTTATGCTAATTGGCACTGTATTGTGTGCATTTCTATTGATGATAGATGTGTATTGTGAGTTCAGATGTCTGACTTATGTCTACAAAAGGAATGTGTATTGTATAGCAGGTGAGAAGAGCCGGAGTCATGATGTCTGACTTGTCAGCGGTAGCTAATTAGCTCATGTGGATTGTGTCAGACCTGGTGCCAGAAAGTCTGACTAAAATATGTGTATTGAGTTCCTTGTGTCATGTTGTGGGTGGAGTTGCTTGGGGTTTCTAACTGTATAAAAGCCTGAATTTAACATTAAAGAGTCTATTTGTTTGAACCTCAAACAGAGCTGTGTCTCGTTTCTGTGGGAAATCCTATGGGTCGTGTTCGTCTGCTGGATTGTGGAGTGTCGTTAAGCTGTCTTGGGTTCGGAAGGGAATATCGTAAACGGCGTTAATCCCTGACCGTTACACAACCCATTTCCATACAGGATTAAAGAGGAAGTAAACCATCTAGAGCCAACAGTTTGTGTGGTGCTTTACAACTTCAGGGCAAACAGTACAGTTACAATACGATTCAATACAGGAGGAATCAGAGGGCCCTGCTCGTTAGAGCTTACAATATTTTTGCTCATAATGTTGCCTACAATATTGTGTCAGCTGCTTATTGCTATTTTGAGCCTTAGCGCCGATAGTATTTGTGTTTTTTTATATGTGTATGTATGCATATGTGATAGGGATCTAAGGGTGTGTACACACGATCAGACCAGTCCGATGAAACTGGTCTGAAGACCAGTTTCATCGGACAAAATTGATGGTGTGTACGGCCCATCGGACCATTGTCCATCGGACCAAAGTTTTAAAACTTGCTTTAAAATCTGTCCGACAGACACCTGTCCATCGGACAAAAATGATGGTTAGTACACAAAAGCATCGGACCAAAAACCTGCGCATGCTCAGAATCAAGTCGACGCATTCTTGGAAGCATTGAACTTTGTTTTTTTAGCACGTTGTTGTGTTCATTCACCGTTCTGACCCGATTGGATTTAGGACTATGGTGTGTACGTCACCGCGGTGGCCCGATTCTGGCCCGATGGGACGAGGCCTTAGAGGCGCCTTCTTCTCTTTTATACTCTGGACTGATGATTCTAATCCCCTTGTGGAGGCTGTATGGATATTTTATGGTTACGCACATCATAATCTTTTTATATGACTATAAACACTTGAATAAATGGTTGTGGAACAATCATTTGAGTTTCCATTATTTTTAATGGGAAAATGCTTTGTCCGTTTCTGGATGAAAAATTTGTTTTTTAGCGTCATTGTCCGTCGCATTCTGGCCCGATGGGATTTTGGACAGATGGTGTGTACACATCAGACCACTCAGCGTCATGAAAACGGTCCGTCGGACCAGTCTCATCGGACCGGTCTGATCGTGTGTACGTGGCCTAAGGCCTCATACACACGACCAAGGAACTCATCAGGCGAAACACATCGTTTTCCTCGTCGAGTTCCTTGTTCCGCTGTCGAGGAACTCGACGAGCCAATTTTCTCCATTCCCGTTGAGGAAATAGAGAACATGCTCTCTTTTTGGCTCGTCGAGTTTCTCGACACTTTCCTCTTCGAAAAATGTACACACGACCGGTTTCCTCTGCAAAACACGTCTCCCAACAAGTTTCTTGCTGGATTCTGCCGAGGAAACTGGTCATGTGTAAGCTCCTTGAATGCAAGGACTGACTTGAATGTACAATATGTAAAGATATGCATAAATTGCTGACACTATAATACTTGTAATACCTTGCATGTCCTTGAATTAAAAAAATGACCTCTACAATTGTAATACAGCGGAGCTGTATACAGTATGTACACATTCACTGGTTTTCACTCAAATAAATGAAAACCTCAGAGACACATGCTTCTGCAGTAAGTAAGTAAATCAATTAACACAGCATGTATATAAAAATGTAGGCGTACCAATAACAAACAGCAAGCAGTGTATGTATTCTTAGAAAAGAGATGCCTTGGTATTAAATTGCTCAAAGGATATATACACACAACTTGTAAAATTGTAAGTTTCGACTTGTTCTACTTGCTATGCCGGTGTATCCATAATGGGCTAAACTTCTATATATGGCCAGGTAATTATATATTTAGTACATTCAGGCAAAACCTGCACATTTCCTCATGTTTTGTCTCTTTAAAATCGCGGCACACACTGTATATATTAATTCCTGTTGATCCAGTCAGAGATCGAATAAGCCCTTAATGGGGAAGAGTTGGGTTCGGCAGCTCAGTGTGGCCGAACCTATGAAATTTTGTTACATCAAAGCATCCCCACAATGAATGTGTTGGCCGCAGCACATTGGACCAGCGGGGATGCTTTATAACATCATTGACTTATTATTAGTAATTATTATTATTATTAGTTGAATGTCATTGACCTAACATGGCCATATTTGGTCAACCTAAGTACCTGAAATGTAATTGACTTAATTGGCTTGATATGGACCTAATAGGTCAATCACATTATGAGAATCCCAGCCCCTTTGTGTATGTGTAGCTGCAGGGTGGGAAATGCCCTGGTTGTAGCTGATTAGGCTGCCCAGCCCTGTCTGGCAGGGGAGGAGGTTAGGGATGAGCTTGGGTTTCATCTTGGCTTCAGTCCAATTCCATGTTAGACTGCACCTGGATTGAAACCAGTATTGCCAACGTCCGTATTTTTCCCTCTATTCGTAAATGTCAGTGGTTGCGGGAATGTGCCAGTAAAAATAGCCGAGATTGGTTCGGCTTGGAACTGCACATGGAGATTGGAGGCAGGGGGTGATGGTGGCTGCAGTAGCACCGCAGAGGGGGATGGAGGCAGGGGGCAATGAAGGCAGGGGAGATTGGAGGCAGGGGGTGTTAGTGGCAGGGGGTGATTGGAGGCAGGGGGTGTTGTTGGCACCGCAGAGGGGTATGGTGGCACCGCACAGGGTGAAGGATGGAGACAGGGGTTGTTGGTGGCACCACAGAGGGGGATGGAGGCAGGGGACTATGGAGGCAGGGGTGGGTAATTGGAGGCAGGGACTCTGGGGGAGATTGGAGGCAGAGGGAGATTGTAGCACCACAGAGGGTGGTGAAGGCAGGGGGTGTTGGTGGTAGAGGGGGATGGAGGCAGGGGGTGATGTGACTAAATAATTTGCCCTTATTTTATCAAAAATAACAAAAATATGTTTTTTTACCTTAATATCTACCTTAAATCACAAAAGCTATTTGTCTAGTGTACTTGTTTGTAGCCCAAATACTGAAATTTGCACCTAAAAGGGTAATTTAGTAACTTTTGTGAAATGCCAGTAAATTTTGGGTGTCGTGCCAGTAAATTTCAATCTGGTAGGTTGGCAACACTGATGGAAACTGTCAGGTACTTCACCCTACAGTTGCACATACACGGAAGTGTGGGTTGCTTGGTACATCAATAACCTAATATGGCCACATAGCCCCCTGTAATGGACCAAATTGACTTAACATAATAATTCAGAATGTCATGAGCATCTCCACCCTTTTGTGTATGTGCAACTCTGGTGACTTCCATGACTGCGACTATTGGCCCGGCACAGACAGCTCCTTCTGAGTTTGGACCGACCCTAAGCTCATTTCTAGAGGAGATCTTATCCCTCTCCCCAGCCAGTGAAAGGAGAAGGAGCAGACTAACTCTTTTCTAATTCTTCTGTGAAGGAGGAGCCTTAGTTAAGGTACCCTCTTGGGAGGTACCACACACAGAATTTTTAGCTTGTAGCAGTTTTATAATAACAGTTCAAAATTGTAACTCTTGCAATAGTATGGCACACTGGTAAACACAATATTTGCAATGCAGCCCACTTAGTATGAGTTGTGGTAATGTTTCCGGATATTGACTTCTGCTGGAGAGATGATGGTATTTCCTATAATCATGCAGCACTGGCCCACTCAAAAGGAATCCTTGGAAGGTTTTTCGGCACTGAACATAATCCCTTACCTTGCCCCTACTCCCTAAGAACCTTTCCCTAAGCACTGTCTCTAACAAGCAAGTTCTTCTCCCTAACCTCCCACTCATCTTAAGCATGGCCATATGATGTGCAATCCCATTTTTAAAGGACCCCTCTTTAGGATGGCCACCTGAAATCTCATGGGAATTTACCATCAAATTTAGACACCTACCTTCCCAGGGGAGACTAATGAAGGCTTTAAATTGGAAGTCCAGTCAAATCCTAACTATACTTAAACCAGCTCCCACCCCCATTCTTAGCCTAGTCTAACTACCCTGAAAGGGAAAGATGTCTGTACTAACCTATTCTGAGGGAGCTCCTGTCAGGTCACATGATCGGGCCCAAGCACCAGCTTCAGTGTGGAGAAGGAATAGCCAACAACGGATGCCGCATAGTAAGTCTATGGGGGCTGTCAATTCTGAAGCTGGCCACTGGAGAGATCATGTGACTGGACCAGAGTGCCCTTAGGAGGGATAAGTATAGATATTTTTCATTTCATGGGGTACTTATAATAGGCTTAGAATGAGTAAATAAACAAAATACTCCTATCAGCGCTACAGGTTGAAGGTCCCTCAATGATAAAAGTCTAAATGGTGACTCAGAAAAAGCTCCACTTCTCTCTCGTAGAACCAAATAAGAGACAATCACCATAGGGAACCTACACAACACTTCAGCCTTGCTAATCACTTTAAATGGGGAGGGGGGACCAAACTGAAACAAAAGCAAAAAAAAAGAAGGTGCACCAGCCTAGTGCATTATCAGAAGAACTTTATTAATAATAAAGCAAATTCCCAAGTACTCACAACAGTACAGGATAAAGTGCATGTATCTCTATCCAGTCCAATCCCAACACTATATTTGCGTCCATCCACAGAAGCGTAGTTTACATGTTTCAAGAGCCCTGATGAAGAGATAACAGCCCTTGAAATGTGTAAGCTACGCTCCTGTGGATAGATGCGCATTATCTTGTACCTTTGTGAGTACTTTGGAATTTATTTTATTTTTATTAAAAGTCTTATGACAATGCACTAGGCCCACCTTCTTCTTTTTGCTTAGGCTTAGAATGAGGTTGGGAGCAAGTTTAAAGTGTTTCTAAAGGCTGATGATTGTTTCGCCGGAAAACGTAAATGAGAAACGTTACTCCAACTTAAAGATTCGCCCATCTACCTGAATCTGGCCCAATGTCTTTATTTAAGCATAAGCAGACAATACAATTTCAATAGAAAAAAACAGCCAAAATGCATGCAGTCAAATATGGTGAGTGAACAAGGAGAAAAGGGCTGACATGTTTCGCATCATGTGATGCTTACTCGTCGTTTCGCCTTCTAAGACTTTGTCCTGGTGTGAACGCCAAAAACGAAGGACGAAGTCTTAGAAGACGAAACGACGTAGGGTTTAGCGGCGTGCTGACGCCACTGCGTTCCACTAAGTCCCGGAGCGAACGGGCTGTGTTAGCCGGCCGGCTACAGAACTTTTATACGCAATTTTATATCTACTCAAATGTGAGTGTGTTTTTATTTTATATCTTTTTATTAAATCTTATATTGTATTACACTATGTGCGCCCTTTTTTCCTTTCCTCCTATTGGGGCATGTTCATCATCTTCCTGAGCGGTAGAGGATTCCAGAAACTTGGGGTGAAGATATCCTTGCCAGACTAACCTATAGGCTGGGTTCATAGCCACAGACTCACAGAAGATCTCTAATTGGGATCTTCTCATCTGGTAAGAAGCTGCTAATCTTTGTTGGTGGAGGATCCTCCTTATTATTTGGTCACCATTTCGGGGTGTTTTGGATGCCATTTGTTTCTTCTAGAGCAGCAACACATCTTGAGAGAGATGTTTATTCTTCTAATCACCTTCTCTTTATTTTGTAATATTTGGTGACAGAGACTTGATTCATGTCGGAGGAATAATTTTCATTCAACTATATTTTTTTAAATTTTTATAAATTTGGTGGTCGATATTCATGTTTTTTGTGCAGCTTGGTTTTTCCATTTATGTTTATTTTGTGTGTATCTCACATTTTAAGTTGCAGCATCAGTGTTAGTTTGAATTTAATTGAAAATAAATGAATATTCTCTGATGCAACACTGATTCTCCTCCTGGCCAATCAGGTTTTGACACCGGTCAACTGATTGGCTGAAAGGACAGGTGATCCTATTGGATGCCTAGGAAGAGAAGGCGAGGAGTGGGAAGCCGCCATGGAGGAGAAGACTTGGAGCCAAGCCACTGCACCACGCTGCCTGCCACTCGCCACAATGCGGTAAGTGCTGGACCAACTGGCAAACATTGGGGGGGGGGGAGAGGATGGGTGCCGCTGGGGGGAGGGGGTAGGGCGGTTGTTAGTTTGCCGCCCTTTCCTGAAAAAAAAACACTGCTACCACTGCTCTCCTGCCATCAGATCTGCAGTACAAAGACAGCAAGAGGCCTATCCAAAGTCAAATACTTATACTACTTTAATTTACAAATGGCGAATTAATGAATATAGAGCTGCATTAATTTGTGTCTTCTCCGTCCGCTTGGAGTTTAACTCTAATGACAGTTCTTCCAATAACTAATAAATATTCCAAATTCATACTATGAATAAACATGTTGAAGCTGTGAATCAGCCGTAAACAGCGCTGTCATAGGGCGATCAGTTTGATGCTAATATGCTAATGGAAGAAAATTGAATTCCTAGGTGTGAAAATCTCCAGGTTGTCAGGATTTCCTTCACTTACCTTCCCACACACGGCTAATGCCTGGCTTGATGGAAAGACATCCTCTTTCACTTTTTATTTAGTCGGCTAATTGAATGGGATCGCTAGGTTTACACATGCAGCCATATAAATTACAGCAGCAATCATGTTTTATTTATGGGCCATTGTCAACAAACATGAGATACGTTCTGAAGAATTAAACATCCTTACTTGGCGCCATGAAGTAAATTGCTTTCTTAGTATGTAAACTATACAGCCAAAACATATTCTATTAAAAAAAGCCTCATAGCTCATTTCTTCTCGTCCGTGCTGACAGTGTGCTCAGCAGATCATTGAGGGAAAGCCCTGGCCTTTCTCCACTTTTGCCAGATATCAGGAATAATTCAAAACAATGGGAATATTTTGAAGTCGTGCAGTTTAAACAATTGCTCCCTTTGATCTTGGCTACGGCATTCTACAACTGGGATCCATATTATTTTACATGCACTCTGTATCTATCGTTCCTCCTTCTGGTTTACTGGAGCCGAGGCTGGCCGCCCATAAACTTTCTTTAATGGATTGCAGTTTCAGAAAGAAGATATGTGAGAGAGAATTAACATTTGTTGTAAGACAAGTGAGTGCTGGAAACAAACGCTGTGAACTGAACAAGAGCAAGGCATTCAGTTACAGTATAGAACATGTATGGAGGGAACACCACCATCAAGGAAATGACAAGGTATACTCACCTGACGAAGGGCTCCTGCGTGACTCCGAAACGTTGCACCTTTCTTGTGTTGTGATCAAGGCTTAAGTCCTGCGGGAACGTGTGGGAACGGCGTCCCTGCACTTTTTTTTTTTACAGCAGGACTAGAGCAGCCGAGAGCAGCCGAGCCGCCCCGAGCCAATCCTTCACTAAGCGGCGATGCCCAGCTCGAGTCACTGTAAGGGGCAGGAGAACATTTGTAATCCTTTATGTTACTGGCCGCTTCCTGTGGATTGATCGGGTAGCGTGCGGGTATTCCGTCACTTCCCTGATGCCACAATGTCTCCTGGGAGATTTTGTCATTGTTCCCAGGAGACATTGCTGAGATCTGCCCCAAGTTATTGCGGGATTTAGAAAGAAAAGTTAATGACAAAAGCACCCAGGAGACATTGCGGCATCGAGGAAGTGACGGAATACCCGCACACTACCCGATGAATCCATATACAGGAAGCGGCCAGTAACATAAAGGATTACTAAGGTACAGTGGATCGCAAAAAAAAACAAACATGTGGTTTAGTAATTATGCATATAAGCGTATCATTTTTTTTTGGTGGGGGAGTGTATCTTGGGTGGGAGTTCTCAGGCCTCGTACACGACCGAGGAACTCGTCGGGCGAAAATGTATTTTTCCTCGTCGAGTTCCTTGTTCGGCTGTCGAGGAACTGGACGAGACAATTTTCTCCATTCCCGTCGAGAAAAAAGAGAACATGCTCTCTTTTTGGCTCGTCGAGTTTCTCGACAGTTTCCTCGTCAAAAAATGTACACACGACCGGTTTCCTCCGCAAAACACGTCTCCCAACAAGTTTCTTGCTGGATTCTGCCGAGGAAACCGGTCGTGTGTACGAGGCCTCACACTTTTTTCCCCAGGACTTGACCCCTGGTTGTGATCATGCAATAAACTCCACATTTGTGCTGATCCTTGGAGTGCCGGCATGTCGCGCGACTGCGCAATTGTCTGTTAAATTGACGCAGTGCCGAATCACAAAAAGTGGTGTGGTCTTTAAGCTGCATAATGGTCCGGGGGTTAGGTGGTTAAAGGATGAACTTTTATTAAATTATGAGGGCACTGTTGTGGCATACATACATGAAAAAAATTAAATAAAAAAAAACAAAAACTATACTGAGCTCAACCTCAATAAGAAAAACATGTGCAATGTATCTGTAGATACATTTATATTACACGGGGGATCGGGCAAAGTAGTCCGACACATGAAACAGTAAAGAAAAAGAAAATTACTTCATTAAACACTAATAATCTAGAAAGTACAAAACCCATTATCCAACTTATAAAATAAAATCATAATTGGCCAGTTATTAAAAACACAACCATGGCAGCTGCAAGAATATTGTAAAAGCATTCCCCCTCCCTAAGAAAAAAAAGGGAAAACAAAGAAAAAATGTGATGTCACGTGTTCATGGGTGTGTGTACCCCAATGGGGGGCACAGTCTACATAAAATGGATCAAAAACATAAAAACTTCTCCTCCATATTATATATTAGACATGTGCATTCGTTTTCGTTACAATGCATTTTCGTCCGAAAATCTGTTTTTTTCGTTATCGTATTAACAAACGATAACGAAAGCGCAAGAAACGAAAATCGAAAGATCCGACATAAAAAATGCTTTATTTTCGTTTTCGTTGCGGTAAAAATTTCGATATAGAGAGATTCGACATTATAGGGAAAAGATTTGACATCATAGAGAAAAGATTCGACACTATAGAAATAATAGATTCGACATTTCAGAGAATAGATTGAGATCTATGAGACGTAAAGATTCGACGGTCCGTCAAATATTCTTTGACCATTCACCAGCAACCATAAAGATTCGACGTTCCGTCGAATATATATATATATATATATATATATATTTATTTATTTATTTATTTATTTATTTATTTATTTATTTTTGCCCATTCGACAGAAACCAAGTATTATTGGATTTTCGGACGAAAGCTATTCCCCAACGAAAAACTAAATAAATCAAAACGATTTTAGGGAGTAACTAAATAAATTTATTTTCCAAACGAAAACGAAAAAATGAAACAAAATATTCCAGTCTGCACATGTCTATTATATATAATTTGATGTTCTTCTGGATTCCCAAAAGGATCCCTTAGTAGAAGTAGAATACATTCCAGGAATGGTATATAGTTGAATATTATTCAAAGTCCATTAAAGGATCTTCTCATGGACTGTTAAGGTTACCAATTCACATGTAAGCATTTTTGATGGGCCACTCCATATGGTCAGTGTCATTTAACTTCCTTATGACTGTAGCATGAGACCAACCCACATATGAACAATGTGATGGGAGCACTACATATGGCTAATGGCATTTAAAGTCCATGAGGGTGTCCTTCAGTAAAATGTATTATAAGACCAACCCTCATATAAGCAGAATGGAGCCAGCAGCTAACTGAAAAACTCCCAGGGAGGGGAGCCTCGATCATCACAGCAGAGCGGAGCAGAGGTCTCCGAACTGCGGCCTGAGGGCCAGATTTGGCACTTTGCTAGCCTTAATCCGGCCCTTGGGGCACAATTCCTTCCACTGATACTAACAATGGGGCACTTTATCTTCCATGGATACTAATGATGGGATACTATTCCTCCTACTAATAGGGGGAATAATCCTCCTTCTATTATTTTCACTGATGCTGGGCCAATGACATTTTCTGCCCCTTCTGGCCAAAATCTGCCCTCCTAAAGTCTGAAGGACAATAAAGTGGCCCTTTGTTTGAAAAGTTTGGAGATCCCTGACATAGAGCACTCATATAGCTTATGGCATGGCATCTTCTGCCCTACCTTTGTTGGCAGCTAGGTAGACACAAGAGTACTCCTCCAATTGTCTGGTATATAATTAATCATTGCACAGTGTGGGAGCTGTCAGTTTAGAATTAGATCAAAGAACAGTTTCCAAGCCATATAACACTCAAATCGGCTGTAAAGGTATTTTTTAATAACAAACATACCATACATACCTCCACTGGGCAGACCGTTTTGCACAGAGTGGCCCCAATCCTCGTCTTCTGGGGTCTCGGCTCCTCCCCGCAAGAGCTAACCCCCATTCTGGGAAGTTCTCTCCAAAAGCGGGTTAGGTTGGGGGCGCGCTCCCGTGTGATACATTGGCGTCCATAGCCGCCAAGTGTATCACTGGGCCCTGCACCCGTCGCGCCACACTATTGATTTGATTGACAGCAGCAGGAGCCAATGGCTGCACTGCTATCAATCTCCAATGAAGAACCGCCTCAAGCTGGGGGAAACCATCGCGGGATGGTGCCTATGGAGTTTCGTGGCTCAGGTAAGTAAAACGGGGGGGGCTGGGGGGCTGGGGGCCCGAGAGTGCAAGGTGTTTTTTCACCTTAATGCATAAGATGTATTAAGGTGAAAAAACACAAAGCTTTACAACCCCTTTAAGTAGAGGAAATGTACTTAGCCATCCATGTGTCTATTGAGGGGTCCAAACTATATTTATAGCAAGTAGAGGTTTATAAGTCCTATTCCAGAGAAGTCAAAGTCCCTTAAAGAAATGGAGGGTATAAGGGATGAGGTATCCCAAAATCTGGCAGCATGGGAGCAAGGCTGGAAGTCTGACTGGATTCGCTGGTCACGCCAGCTGCTTCAGAGGCAATTGTCACCCCCTTAAATCGTCAGAGCCCATAAATAGTCTGAGACAGTTGTGGGCGAGGTCTACTGCACCCATGCACTTGTGGAAACACCTCACCAATGCCAGGGGCCGGGCGGAGGCTAGGGTAATGTGCAGGGCTGGACTGGGACAAAAATTTGGCCCTGGACTTTATCCAGACTGGCCCACTTTGACAGGTCTCTCCCATGGCAGTCGGACAACTCCCACACCCCCCCTGGCCACCCAAGCCCCCTCTTCCCCTTCACTAGCCACTAGCCACTAGCCGTTCTACTTTATTAGAGTAGAACGTCCGGTACTGGAACTCTTATAGGCAGTACAAGTGGGAAGCTAGACATTATTTCACCCGGGGCAAAGAATCAGTTCAGTGCCCCCCCTTATGGGACAAGATTAGGCAGAAGTGAGAAACTCCCAGGCCATAGCTGTGGAGTCAGCTGTCTGTCCCCTCCTCCATGCTCCTCTGTCGTCCCCCCTGCTCCTCTGGTCCTCCTCCTGCTTCTCTGTTCTCCCCAGGTGAGCGCTGCGGGGAGGGAGAGATAGAGGAGCGGAGGGGGGCGGCGGTCCACTGTCACTGAAGCCGGCCCACTGAGCCATCGGCCCACCGGGAAACTCCCTGTAGTCCCAATGGCCAGTCCATCCCTGGTAATGTGAAGAATCAAACATTAAGGCAGTCTCTGACTCAGAGATAAGCCACTTGTGTGCAGCAATAATGTACAGAGTTCCTCTGTAAGTTGCTTCATCCCATGATACCCCACACTTGTAATTAATGTATGTTTTCTTTAGGAGAAAGTAGTGTACATCCACTACTTTACTCCCAGTACCAAACTGCGGTCCCACCGAGCACATAGCAGGCCCCATGCATGCTCATTAGTCCTTTTCTTCCGTACCTAGTGATTAGCCTTTGGTCTCCGTAATGCTAGCTCCCGGTGACCGGAGAAGACGAACAGCTAGGGAGGGAGTCAGAGCACCATGTTGATTTTTCTGTGGATATCAGTTTAATAAAAGTTTTGGAGTTCCTTTCTTCAGTGTGCAGCAATCCACTTGTTTGCTTTGTAGTACATCAGCTGATTACAGTATTATGAAGATGAAAGAAGCATCCTGTGAGTGGCAGCAATGAAACTACTACCCATCCTGATTCCTGGAAAAATGGACATTAGTTAGACCCTGAGCCTCAGGGAAGCCTATGTCTACCACCGATACCACAGAGATACAACACTCCAAGAGAAGCAGCCGCACTGTATCGGAAGCATAATTTGTTAAAACTGTTTGATGGTGCAGTATATCAATTTTTTTTCTATAAGAGTAAAAGAAAAAATAAATTTGTCTTGCTGAAATCTGGAAATTATGCCTGAATTACATTCCAGTGCTTTCATCGTTTCACAGACAAATCACATACAGATGGCACATTATGTTTCCTGTACACTCCGTCAACTGCTTGAGATTCTGCATGACATAATCAGAGTTTGATTCAACTTTTAATTTTAACTGTTACTTTGGTGTTCCACTTATTCGAGAGATAGGTGCCATTTATTTACAGTTATGGCCCCTTATAAACAGCAGGTGGTTTACGGCGCACACCAATGTTTAGTGACTACAATTACAGCAATACCAGTTCAGTGTTAGGCCTCGTACACACGATAGGATAGCCAGAGGATAACGGTCTGATGGACTGCTTTCATTGGTCAAAACCGATCGTGTGGGCCCCATAGGTTATTTAATCTTAGGTTAAAAAAAAGCCAAATTGCTTTAAAATTAACCTATGGATTCCTAACCCATAGGTCAAAACCGATCGTCTGTAGGCACGTCCATCGGTTAATAATCCACGCATGCTCAGAATCAAGTCAACGCATGCATGGAAGCATTGAACTTATTTTTTTTCAGTGCATCATTGTGTTTTACATCACCGCATTCTGATACGATCGGTTTTTTAACTGATGGTGTGTAGGCACATCAGACCATCAGTCAGCTTCAATGGTTAACCTATGACAACGGACCTTCAGACCGTTCTCATGGGATGGACTTTTCGTGTGTACAAGGTTTTAGTATTAATGCCCCTTCCACCATTTTCATCTGAACCTCAGAACTTGCAAAGGGCAACTTTCCATTTATTTTTGGCTGTATCCGGTTGAACAAAAAAGAAAAACAAATGGATTCCTCTATTCATACAAGCAAGGAGGATAGAGGAATTCTCTCCCATGGGACATTTTATTCTGATAGCAGGTCTTGGCAAAAGCTGGCTGATCGAGAAAAAAATTCCAACATGCCCGTTTGACAAAAGTCGATCTAACAAATCAAAAAAACTTCTGTCGAACAGGCATCTCCACACATGGAACAAAATTCATCTGCTTCCTGCTGAACCAGACAAATTCCATCTATCTATGGCCAGCTTAAGACCTAGAAGCAATTTCTCAGACTCACCAGAAGATCTAGACACCTGCCTACCAAGTACTCATTAGATCCCATGAGTGGTTAGGGCCCAAGGTTGCAGAGCATTGTGACAGAGCAGGAACGCCCATTTACTCCATGGCAAGGCCATGAAAGCAGGTCACCATTTCTCAGGCATAGACTTAATTACTCTCTCCCAGAGAAATGAAGGGGCGACTCAGGAAGCATATTCTTTCATAATGTTTTCTTAATATACTGTAAGGCCTTGTACACACGATGGGATTTATCCGCTGTAAACGGTCCCCGGACCGTTTACAGCGCATATTTACGCCGGGATGTTTTGATCCGATGGCTGTACACACCATCGGATCAAATTCCCCTCTAAATTTACAGCAGCGCCTGTTCAAAAGCAGCAGTGCGCTACACTGGGAAACACTTTTTGAAAGATAAAAAGCGCTTTTTTTATACAACTTTATAGATCAGACCAAAATGAGGGACAAATGAGGTGTAAAGAGGGACAGAGGGACATTGCTCGAAATCAGGGACAGTTGGGAGCTATGCTACATATGCAATGGACCAAAATAAAGGTTGGCTAAGGATGAATGAGGCACAGAGGGAATTGGCCCCAAAAGGGGGACAGCTGGGATGGGAGCTATGATTCTACTCTGCATTGCTTTCTGACCTTTCGCAATCACAATTCTATGATCCAGGCGATACGGATCAAATGATCCTTTAGAGTTATTTTTTGCCTATTTAACTTCCAATGGCATAACACGGAGAAAGCTGTAAATCCTCTCCACTGTCAGGATTAACAGAAAGCAATACCTACAGTTGTACCATTCTGACCATTACAAATTGTACAACTCAGGATTAATAATGAGAATAAGATGCCCCCCTCCCCGTATTCTTGCACAGTACCCTGTGACCTCTTTGTGCCCGATGTCATGCATTCCACTCCAATCTGTTAAACTGGAGAACCCTGTCAGCTATTTTACCAGTCTGGAATTTGATTTGATTTCATGTGGTAATTTGAATTAGATTCAGATAATAGTAGTGTAAAAAGATCCAGAGCACATGCAGGACAATAAGAAATGTGCGGGACAATGTAAAAGGACAGAAATCTGCTTTACTGGTCCCTTAAAAAAAAGGTGAAGGACTCCCATTATAAGGACACTTTTTATTTCCATCTACAACATCCATAGCAAAAACTTTTAATTCTTGGGTACATTTAAGAATTTTATTTATATAACCATCTTGCCATAATAGTCTGTTGTATCTTTACTCTTCAAAATATTTCACCAGCACAATACTAAATAGGACCTACCACAAGCATTGTGTTTCTATAACTATTCTGTGAGTTCAACACATGTGAGTATTGAAAAAAAAAGTAGCTACAGTTACAATAGTAAACCCAGAGGCAGAAACTTAGGGCCAGATTCTCGTAGATCACCGTATATTTATGCAGGCGTAGCGCATATCAGATGCGCTATGCCGACATAACTTTGAGAGACAAGTCCCATATTCTTGGAGCACATGCGTCCAACGATGCTCCAGCGCAAGTAAATTAGTCGGCGTAAGCCGGCGTAAGTCAAAGTAGGAGGGAAGTGGGCGTGATCCATTCAAATGAAGCGTGACCCCACGCAAATGAACGCCGGAACGAACGGAGCATGCACCGTACATCCCACACCCCTCTGCGCATGCGCAAAACAACGTCGGGTGTAACCCCCCTCAGATAGGCCGGCCTAGTGTATAAATACGCCCAGACATGCGCCCGTCGAGCGCAAAAGTACACTTTTTTTTGTGATAGTGTAACTACTTTTGCGTCCTGTGTAGTGACATGTCTGCTCCCAGGGAGAGAAGAAAAAAAAACTTCTCCCCAGTGGAGAGGGCCATTATTATATCGGCCGTGGAGAGATATGATTCTCGCCTCCATGGTGCAGATAGTGCCAGCACCCGCAGGTCTAAGAGGGATGATATCCTCATGAGGATAGCTGCCCAGGTGAATGCCCTATCCCATGAGGTCAGGACACCCCAGGACATCTCTAAAAAGATGAATGATCTGCGGCAACTGGTCAAAGGCATGTCAGGGGCACTGGAGGTGGACCAGCCTGTCCGATCCGGCTGACTGAGGAGGAGAGAGTGGTTGCCCGCTGCCTTTAGAGGGAGCATGTGGAGGGAGTCAGGGGCTACGACTCAGTTGAGCCAGCCTTGAGGACCGGTAAGTGTGTTTTATCTAATAGCTGGTGTGTAGCATGTGAGGGGGTGGAAGGGAACATGTGACAAGTGTGTGGCTCCACCAACATGTGCATCTTTTGTGTCATCCACAGATGTGCTGGAGGGAGCGGGGCCATCTGATGCTGCCAGTGGCCGTCCTATACCATCCCCCAACCATCCTGTTCCTATGGCTGACCCCCTGGGAAGCCAAGAGGCCTTGGTGGAGGGAAGTGCCCAGACCTCAGCGCAGGAGGTGGTTGAGGAGGAGGTGGTCTCTATGGACCAGGAGGTTTTCCTCTTATTGGAGGAGGCGCATGGTTTGCCAGGACCATCGCAAACAACCACCCCAATCATCTCCAGCCCCTCAGGATCCACCCCCAACCTCTCCAGTCCCTCCAGTTCCATCCCCCTCATCTCTGGCCCCTCAAGATCCTCCCCCTATGCAAGGGCCCCAACCACTCCTGTGCCCAGGAAGGCGACAAGGAAGACGAGGGGTGTTCCCGACTTTCTGCCGGAACAGCTGGCCAGGCAGCAGGACCAGCAGAGCCGCCATATGTCAGAAGTAGTGGGTGAGATGAGGCTCCTGGCAGACAGCCTGGCCTCCTTGGGTCCTTTAACGGACGCCATACAGGATGTCGCTGGAAACTCCGCGGCAACTATCACCAGCCTCAGGGAGCTGCAGGCGACCATGGCTGAACTTGTGGGGAAGGTCAAGGGCCTAAGAGTTGCCGTACAGGCCCAGACAGCTGTGCTCACCCACATAGCGGTGGCCTTGGAGGGCATGCAGGCAGCCAGGGAGGGACCTGGGGATGCTCCTCCACCTGATGCCCAACCCCCCCCCCAACTGAGGCCCCCCCCAGGCAACTGAGGGCCAGGAGCCTGGGCACCAGGCGTAGCCCGCGCCAGGGCAAGTGATATATATATATATATATATATATATATTTGCTCTGGTGAAGAGATTTTTCTGTTATTTTGCTCTGGTGAAGAGATGTTTCTGTTATTTTGCTGCACACGGTCAGTAGTGCAGGCTACAGTGTGAATGGTGTGTGAATGTACTCCTGCCAGTAAGGGGTGTCACCCTCGGTCGTTGGGGAGAAGTTATCCCCACGGCCGTATGAATGACGTATGAATGGACAGCGACATCATTGGGGCCTTGATGCGGCATTGCTGCACCCAAGTCCTACATTTTGGACTTGGGCTAATCCAATGTGATGGGGATGTGGTGTGTGTGATCTAGGGACCACAGTGGTGTGCATGCGTGCATTGTCCGTGTGCCATGATGAATGTGTGTGTTTAACGTTCAAAGATTCATTCCACGAGACACCTCCTGACTGCTGTTCCATCAGCAGACGGGGTCTCCACTGGCAGGGGGGGACTGTGTGGTCGGGGAGTCAGGTCATCACGTATGTCAATATGCAGGCCTTTTCTCACTGCGAAGTTGTGCAGCATGCAACATGCACCGGTGATCTGACACACAAAGTTTGGGGAATACAACAGGGTACCCCCGGACTTATCCAGGCATCTGAAACGGGACTTCAGGAGGCCAAATGTGCGCTCCACCACTGCACGGGTACGTATGTGTGCTTCATTGTATCTTCTCTCTCCTCTGGTTTGGGGATTCCGGAATAGAGTCATGAGATGGGGTCCAAGTGCATATGCGAGTCACCTGGAAGGGAAAAGACAGGAGGATGTTAGCCATGCATGTGCCCCTCGTCTGCATCATGGGGTCGGACAGTCACGCCTGACTCCCATGTCACTCACCAACCAACCAGCTGTCCCTGTACACATTCTGTTCGAATTCCGTTGGGATGTGGCTTTGACGGTATATGTAGCTATCATGGCTGGACCTGGGGTGTTTGGCACGGACGTGCCATATGAGGTATTTGGCATCGGCTATCACCTGTACGTTGATGGAATGCCAATGCTTCCGATTGCGATATATGTGCTCTGTGGCACGGGGGGGGGGGGGGGGGCTGTAGTGCCACATGTGTGCAATCAATGGCCCCGATGGTGCATGGCAATCCGTCAATTAGGCAGAAATCCTGCATTGCCTTCTGCCGCAGATGCTCATTGGTGGGTCTGATGATGTGGTGGGACATACATCTGAGGATTGCGGCGACAACCTGGTGCACACATCTGCTCATGCTGGTTTGTGACATCTCAGCCACAACTCCAATTGTACACTGGAATGATCCACTGGCGAGGAAATGTAGTGTTAGGCCTGGACCGTTTCAGCAGACAGATTCGATCGTGTGTACGGCCGAGCCGACGGATTTGGCCACCCGACAGATTTCAAAGCATGCTTTAAAATCTATCGGGTGGGAATCCGTCCGCCCGACATGTCTGCTGGTTAGTACACTTACCAGCAGACATGTCATCCCGCACCGCCGCCGAATGGATTTGGCGCATGCGCGGAAGTGTTTTACTTCCTGGTGCGGTGACGTGGCGGCGTCAACGTCACCGCCACGTCACCGACACGTCAGCGCGCCGTCTGCTGGCGGGGATTTTGGTTTGCTCGTGTGTACACGCGAGCAAACCAAAATCCCAGCAGACAGATTTGTTCAAATCTGTCGGACAGACAGATTTGAACAAATCTGTCTGCTCGTGTGTACGAGGCCTAACTAGTACCTTGTCCAGTGGCTGCAGTGCATGTGAGCGGTGTGTCTTGCTGGTGATGTCATCATGCAGGGTTGTGGCTATTTCCTGGATGGCTTCAGGGCTGAATCTGAAAATGCGATACACATCCAAATCACCCATGCCAAAGAGGCTAATGCTAGTTCGGTATATCCTCTCACGTGCCCTCCTCCTCCTTCTACGCCCCTCTGCACACCGTAGTAGTGCTAAGACCATGCCTGCCCCTGGCATGTTGGCATACGAATGTGTTGTCCTGCAAGTGTGGTTCCTCAGCTTGTCCGTAATGGTGCTGCTGTAGTTGCTCTCCAGCTGACTAGCACACGTCTGGTGCAAAGTTACCCCTGCTTTTATGAGGGGTAACTTTAGGCCGGACGAACATCTTACGTGCAGCCTGTGCCGAACGCGCGTATGTTCAGGAATCAGCGCATCTCCCTCATTTGCATATTTGAATACAAAATCAATGGGACCGCAAGATGCGCCCAGCGTAAACATGCGCCTGCGCTACGCAAGCTTAGAAAAGTTACGACGGAAGCCTTTTTTCAGGCGTATCTGGTTCTGTGGCTACGGCGCATAGATACGACGGCGTACATTTAGACTTATGCCGCGCATCTCCATATACGCCGGTGTAACTTTTTTGAGAATCTGGCCCTTAATTTATTGCAGTTTACAAATTGTGATGGTTGCATTTGTTTTCATTTTTTTAGGCTTTTTACCTTTATTTTTATCTGACAATCTGACCAGTAAGTCTGTTATCATTCAGCTCCCTTTACCAGACCAAACTGTCCATTTAGAGGGTTGAGACTACCCACATGCAGAAATGTTTTTTTTTTTTGCAGCTTACTAACTCTTAAATTGGGTGACCCACTGCATGTGCCCTTCAGGCTCTCAAAAGGGGTGCAAGTTCTTAATGTCCACCACTAATGCCGCGTACACACGATCACTTTTTGTGATGTAAAAAACGTTGTTTTATCTCATGAAACAAAACGACGTTTTTCAAACTTCATTTTAAAAAACAATGTTGTATACACACCATCGTTTTCTGAAAATGCTCTTGCAAAGCGCGGTTACGTAAGACACTTTCGACGGCACTCTGTTCCATTGAAGCTCCCGTCTCATAACTTGCTTCTGGGCATGCGTGGGTTTAAAAACTTCGTTTTAAACGTCGTTTTGCCCACACACGATCATTTTTTGTGAAACAAAAGACGACATTCTGAAAAACGACATAAAAAATTTAAGCATGTTCGAATTTTTTTTTGGTCGTTTTTTTGAAGACATAAAACGACGTTTTGCCCACACACGATCATTTTAAATGACGTTTTTTAAAACGTCGTTTTGTTTCATGACAAAAAACGACCGTGTGTACGCGGCATAAGAATGTCGGTCCTGGATGGAGCTCATCCCGACTCCTGTAATCTCTAAATGTGAAGGAAAGACTACGCTGTCTTCTGGGAGACACACGGGTCCCAGAAGACAGCAGGGACCAGTGGCATTGCGTATGCACAGTAGGGAACCAGGAAATGAAGCCGCTTCACCTTCTGATTCCCTTACCGAAGATGGCGGTGGCAGGTAATTGTCCTTATTTTAAAAGTCATCATTAAGAGTCATCAGCTGCAGTATTTGTAGCTGCTGACTCAAACTTGGCGGACCTCCGCTTTAACTCTCTTGGTGCACTGTAAAAAAATGTCCCATATAATCTTTAATGCTGACAGTGACTTTGAATTTTCCCAGTGACCAAAAACCACACACATCCTCCAGCACTTGGACCATCTACTCACAAAGCCACAGGATCAACAGTTGCCTCCTTCTGATATCCACCAGCAGGACCGCCATCAGGGGGTACAGACATTACACCTGTAAGGGGCCCGATGGTCACCAGGGGCCCGGCTGACCCGAGGGTCCCCAGGGGCCCACCTGGCCCCCTCCTGTTTTTATTTTTTTATTTATTTTTTTTGCATTACACCAGTAAGGGGCCCAATGGTCCCCAGAGCCCCTTACAGGCCCGTCCACCCCCCCTCCCATTTTTATTTTATTTTTTTGGACACAGTTGGACACTCTTTCCCCCAATTTCCTCCTGGCTCTCTCCAGTTAGCTCTCTCCTGGTTCAAATTTATCCCAGGATTAAGCTTGCAAATAGGCCCCCCAACTAAGCCTAGCTGGAACCTCAGTACCTTTACAAAGGCTTCTTTAACACTTCTGCCCTAGGTCCAGAGCCCAAGCCCAGGGGTCTCCTCCAGATGGACTGCACCCTGCAAGGCTATTTATGGGCTTTACCGTCACCTACCAAGTACACCTCCCCAGGGATTGGCTGGAGTCCCCTAAATATTCAGGTTGCCCACTCTGTTCTTTCTCGTTCTATAACTCCAGAATCCTCTAGAATACAAGAAGTCAGAGCAGCAGCCTGTGAGACACAGAGCAGGCCTAAACAATCAACTCCTGCTCCAATGATTACAGAGGAGCTAACTACATTTACTTAACAGCCTACCCTAATCTTGGAAGGTGCTTCATCAAGACCATTGACCACATTAGGAATTGGTATATTTTATTGGAACATTGCATAAGGCTGTATTTACATTTTTCCTGTAGGGACACTAATGATCCTGATACAACTATTGTCAATTGTTTTCTAACATCATGCATAGTCGAATTGTCTCATAATTATGGCAGAGTCATTCATATCAAGCAATAATTTAAATTCACCATAAGAAATAAACTTTTAGTTCAATAATTCAGTAAAGACAACAAAACCTTCTCTGAAAACAGAACTAAAACTAAAAAATTGTGCTATGTTAATAATGAAACCGCCAGCTACCAATTGCTAATGAACTTAACTGGCTAAATATTTGATCTGCCAGATCTCCACTTAACAGCAATATTTCCTCATCTCTCGCTCATTGTGTTTCTCTTTATCTCCCCTTTCCTTTGACCTTTCATTCATTTCTATTCATGCACTATTTAACAATGATGGACTATCCCACATTTTCTGTAAATTATTAATGGCATGGCTAAATACTGAGGCCTTGTGGTCCATTCTGTGGCTGGAAGAACAAGCAGCACTTTTCTGGAGTACACGTGGGTCTCAGCAAATGTTCCACTACGAATATGTCCACAGACAAGATAGAGTCTCCAATGAAGATCTTTCAAGCATATGTCAGATGGAAAACATCTCAAGTTTCTCAAGATGTATGCCTTAAAAAAAAAAAAAATGTATATATATATATACATTAATTTTCAAAATATTTTTATTCAATTTTATTTTACTATGATAATATAAAAAATATTTACTTGCAATAATATATAAAAATAATAATAATAATAATAAAAAAAAAAAATATATATATATATATGTAAAAATGTCTATGTGTATGTTTCTATATTATAAAAAAATTGTGCATTTTTGATGCAAAGGTATAGCACTCAGGCTTAACATTTCAAAGGCATAGCAGATAAGAGCAAAGAACCCCAAAAGGTTAATTACACAATAATTATATGTACAGTATATATATATATTTAATTATAAATATTAGCACAAGTGCAATGTGTACGGGAATGAGCAAGTATCCACACTGGCCTTTTAGTAGTGGAGGTCCGGTTTACCTTACATAATCAATAATTAAGACTAAATATGAACAATGCAAACTACAAATAAAGAAAAGAATATCCTCAAAATAATGGTGCAAAAGTCTACACAACAGTGTAAATAAATAGAAATGTTCCACCATAGGATCTAGAGAAAAGTGCCACAACAGACAAGGAACCTCTACCAGACGGTCAAAAATGTAGGCTTACCAAATACCCTCTAATGTAGAAATGTCAGAAACAGCATTTGGTACAAAGATCTATGTCAGCAACGGCTCCACCATTCCTCCTCAGAAACTTCCAATGGCCTGGTTGCTCATATAAATCTTCCCTTTTAGCCACCAGCCACACATGAGGCATCACAGGATAGTTGGGCATTAAAAAAAGAAATTCTGGCCCGGCACGTAGAGCAACTTCCAGGTCACTTCCACTTGTGCAATGAAGTCAGCATGTAGCTCTGACCTACACATTTCGTCACATATGATGACCTCTGGGTCAAAACCAATAGACTCAGCATAAAGAAGTGACATCAGTCCATGTAAGATATAGCCACCCTATAAAACTGTATGTGGTTGCTGTTTACAGTGATAACTATATCTTACATGCATTTCTGGTTCATAAATGGATGGTCAGGACAAGGAAAGTATTTGGGTAGGCTTAAAGGAGGAACATAGCCTGGGAGTCACCAAAGTAATGATTTTCACTGGCAATCAAATGAGAAGGTGGTAGTATAGTAGAATGCAATTTACAGAACCACAGACTTGTAACTGTTTTGTCAGTCTAATCAAAATCGAATGAAGGTAAAGCAGAGATCAATGGACCACTAATGTATTTTCTTATAATTTTACATATTCTCTGTAGGTGTTTAAACGGAATTACTGCCAAAATCTTAGTCGTCCACTACCTACCACTGGTAGTCCATCTCAATGAAATATTTTAGTACTTTTACAAGAAAATGTTAGGTGTCAGCAATAATGTACATGTGTACTCTGTCCCACAAACTCTCCTCACCAGTGTTGCCAACCGTCCGTATTTATACAGACAGTCCGTAAAAACAGGCACTTTTTTCCCCCGTTCTTAAATGTCCGTGGTTGCAGGAATGTGCCAGTAAAAATAGCCGAGATCAGTTCGGCTTGGAACTGCGCATGGAGATTGGAGGCAGGGGGTGATTAGAGACAGGGGGGATGGTGGCTGTGGTGGCATCGCAGAGGGGGGTGGAGGCAGGGGGTAATTGGAGGCAGGGGGCCTGGGGGAGAGAGGAGGGGGGTGTTAGTGGCAGGGGGTGTTAGTGGTAGGGCATGATTGGAGGCAGGGGGTGATTGAAGGCAGGGGGTGTTGGTGGCACCGCAATGGGGGAAGGTGGCATCACAGAGGGTAGAGATAGAGACAGGGGTTGTTGGTGGCACTGCATAGGGGGATGGAGGCAGGGGACGATGGAGGCAGGGGGAGATTGTGGCACCGCAGAGGGGGTGAAGGCAGGGTGTGTTGGTGGCAGAGAGGGATGGAGGCAGGGGACGATGGAGGCAGAGGGAGATTGGAGGCAGGGGGCCTGGGGGTGATTGGAGGCAGGGGGAGATTGTGGCACCGCAGAGAGTGGGTGAAGGCAGGGGGCGTTGGTGGCAGAGGGGGATGGAGACAGGGGGTGATGTGACTAAATAATTTGCCCTTATTGTATTGAAAATAACAAAAATATGTTGTTGTCTTTTACCTTAACCACTTAACGCCTGCCGCATGTATATGTACGTCCACAGAATGGCACGTACAGGCAGATGGGCGTACTGGTACGTCCCTGCCTTCCCGCGGGTCGGGGGTCCGATCGGGAGCCCCTCCACTACATGCGGCAGTCGGTAAGTGTCTGGGAGCGATCCGGGATGAGGGGTTCGTTTCTGTCCGCCTCCTCGAGATCGCTCCCAGCGATTCGGCTTCCCCCCGCTCTGCCTCCCCTCTGCCTGTGTGATGTAAACACAAGCAGAGGAAGTAATGTAACCTCTCCTCTCGGCGGTATTTTCGATCCGGCAAGAGGAGAGAAGACATCACATAGTAAGTCGCACCAACACTACACTGACACCACACACATAGGCACATTAACCCCTTCAGATCACCCCCCCAGTCCCCTATCACAGTGTCACTGATTGCAGTGATTGCAGTGATCATATATTTACTGATCACTGCATTTAGTGTCAGTGTGACCGTTAGTGTGACAGGCAGTTAGTTTTAGGTCCAGGGTAGCCCCCGTACCCCCCCCCCAGTAAAGGTTTAACCCCTTGATCGGTTTTCTGATCGCTGTATTAGTGTCACTGTTGCCGCTAGGTAGCTATTTTTTTTTTAATTTTTATTGTGACATATGGCTGAATACATTTTGGCCTAAATGTTTGACTAAAATTTAGTTGATTCGATTTTTCTTATAACAAAAAGTCGAAAATATCATTTTTTTTCAAAATTTTCTGTCTTTTGTATATCGTTTATATCGCAAAAAATTAAAATCACAGAGACAATCAAATACCATCAAAAGAAAGCTCTATTTGTGGCAAGAAAAGGACGCAAATTTTGTTTGAAGCCACACCGCACGACCGCGCAAATTGTCTGTTAGGCCGCGTACACACGATCAAACTTGTCTGCTGAAACTGGTCCGCAGACCAGTTTCAGCGGACATATCCGACCATGTGTATGGGCTAGCAGACAGGTTTTTCCAGCAGACAAGTTTTAAAGCATGCTTTAAAACTTGTCTGCTGGAAACCCGTCCGTCGGACATGTCCGCTGATTAGTACGCCTAACCAGCGGACAAAAATCTCCCGCATGCGTCGAATGGATTCGACGCATGCGTGGAAGTATTTTACTTCCTGGAGTGGTGACGTGGCGGCGTCAACGTCACCGCCACGTCACCGCGTCCTCAGCCCGAGGGGATTTTCGTCCGATGGTGTGTCCACGCCATCGGACCAAAATCCGATGAGACATGTCCACTGGAAACGGTCCGTCGGACATGTTTGAGCGGACATGTCTCATCGTGTGTATGCGGCCTTAAAGCGACGCAGTGCCGAATTGTAAAAACACCTTTGGGCATTTAGCAGCATATTGGTCCGGGGCTTAAGTGGTAAATATCTACCTTAAATGACATTGCTATTTGCCTAGCGTACTTGTTTGTAACCTAAATACTCAAATTTGCACCTATAAATTTAATTTAGTAACTCTTGTGAAGTGCTAGTAAAAACGTGGCTGCGCCAGTAAATTTCGGGTGTCGTGCCAGTAAATTTCAATCTGGTAGGTTGGCAACACTGCTCTCCCCCCAAAAAAATCCCCAAATAGCATTTTAAGTGAGGAAGCATTAAAGAACATAAGTTGAGATGAGTGTCAACCTAATTTCCAAACATCAAGATGCTACATGAGATGAGGTCTATAGACATGTTCAGTTGGGTTAGCACATGATTGCATAGCAAAGTCTCTATAAGACTTCAGAACAAAAGAGATTCAGAATAACTTCAGTAAAACAGTGCAGAAGACAGTACCTGGCACCTCCTAGACATTGTCCCTCACAGTGAAGTCCAGGGCAGCTCTGGTAACACAGGTAAACAGATGGAAAGCTCCTAGGCCAGAGGACAAAGTGTAACCCTTTTGAAACTGGAGTATTCTGGTCAGGGCCGTCTTAATAGCATCATGGGCCCCTGGGCAAAGTAATGGCACTGGGGCCACTACCAGCTTGCCCCAATTTGCACACCTACTTTCAAGAAATAAAGTATAAATTGTTGATAGAATTAAAAATATAATCATTAGTACTTTCAATAAAATTGATTTTACAAAAGGAAAACATTCCATAAATCAAAGACTAGTCAACACAAAGAGCATAGTACAGGGGGGAATGCAGGAGGGCACAGTAAAGGGGATCAGGAGGGCATAACACTGGGATCAGGAGGGCACAGTATAGGTTCTGGAACGCTTCCAGGGACATGACTCTATCGGGACAATTTAGTAAAAAGCATGACTATCCCAGCAAATTTGGGACAGTTGACAAGTATGATGTAATGCAAGATTTTTGTGGGCCCCCCATATACCTGGAGCCCCTGGGCAGGGCCCAGGAGTGCCCTTACATTAAGATGGCCCTGATTCTGGTAGCAAAACAGGATAGTCTTCCCACAGTAACTGGGTCTCCTGGAGGAGCTTTATGCTAATAGGTTGCGACCCTGCTGTCTGCACGGCAGTTTTGACAGAGGAGTGCCTCTAATGTGGCTACATATTACTTGCCCAACTATTTCTGCTTAATCAGGTATGGCCTCTCTGAGCTGCTGAAGGGGGGGGGGGGGGGGGTGAGAAACAAATATTTCCTGGATGAGTCCAGTAACCCAAGGAACTATGGGAAAAGAAGTTCAATAGTCCTATGTTTTCATCTAGGAATTGTGAGTAAATAGGCACTTCACTATAAAATCATAGATGATAATGTTAGGTTACTTTTATCTTGCCTTAACATACTTATAAAAAGCAGGGTAGTATAGTAACAGAATAAGGTAGCTTAGGCCCTGGCTCTGACCTCTTATTCTGAAGGGTTGTCACCTCCTTGGCCAAGGAGACAGATAAGATGAGGATGGCCTTTTTTTACACCTCTAGCCCAGGGATGCTGATAGGGTGAACAGGTAGCACAAGGGCAAAAAGTGTCACAAGTGCCTCGCTGGTCTACTGGATATTGGCACAGGTGAATGGGAGCCACAGGTCCATGATGTCTTAACTCCCTCTGGAGCATGGCAGGCAGGGAACTGATGACTAATCACAGATGCTATGGCTAAACATGGGATTAAAAGACTAGCGAGTATAGTGGTGGGACTGCAGGAAAGTAAGCTGGAGGTGGGGCAGACCAGGTCAGCAGCTGGTGGGCAAATTAAGTACAGAATCAGGTTTAGGTAGGAGGTCAGGTTCCAAGCCGGAGTCAGTATCAGACAAGCAGATCTAGAGCAAGAGAAGAAGGCAGAACTTTGTTGTTGCGGAGCTTGCCGGGGTCAGGTTGGGACAAGCCGGACTGAGATCAGGAAATACTGAACAAAGGTTACAGGTTCTGCCAATGACAATTCAGTACGGGCCATGTGCAGCTATCCAGACTATATAGTGCTCTTGGCGCCAAGAATAGTAGAACACAATCATCTATTTCATCACACACAAGACAACCTGTGCTTGTGCATGGATGCTCATACAGAAGTGCAATGTTCCATACTGGTGTGACCTTCCTGACAAAAGTATTTAGTCCTAATATAACGATAAAACTTGTGTTTAAATGGATTTGCAGTGGTTTGAGGGATGGGGTGGCTTTTATATGCTCTGAGCCTTTCTTATTAAAGAACTGCTCGATGCATTGAGCACCTTCCAAAAACAAGCCTGTAGGCAGGGCCAGATGTTTGATACACAGAGTGGAGAAAATGCACATGGAGACCAAGTAAAATGTATTAACATGACAACGTGGTAACAGGATTTGTGTAAAGACCGACACAACAGTACTTTACAGAAAGTCTTGCAAACACAGTCTCAATATTACAGAAGATACTCTAAACAGCTTAAAATGCCTGACAACATCTGACGAAGGAGGTGGCTGCAAGGTGGTCTGGCAACAAGGCACCTGAAGATGGGAAGAGCTCCTAGCTGGTGACACAGGCATGTAGTCTCCACTCTGTCCCTCCTCCACTGGAACCTTTCCCTGCTCTAGACATTCTGTTACTAACCAGTGGGTTCCTGTTCCTGACCTAGCCACTTCGCAAATACATGTCAAATGCAGGGTGACAGTGCTATTTATTAGCACTGCCAAAAAGAAAAATGGCCGGCCAAAATCCTCCAGTACAGCAGCGTCCATTCAAATAGCTGCTCCCCTGATGATACCTATGGAGGCCTTAGAGCAGACAGTCTCAACCAGGGTTCCTCCATAGGTTGTTAAGGGTTCTTTAAGCTGTGACTAATTGGACTTCCATTTAATGATGTCTGCATAGTTCCTGGGCCAACGCCACTTGGTAATTTCAGTGGAATGAGACCAATTAACTTTTTAGCTGACTGTAGGGGTGGCATTCGGACTATAATGTAAGGTGGGGTCTTCCCAATGTCCCCTAGACATGTGCACACTTAAATATTACACTTCGAAATTTCGTCTTCATCCGAAAAATACATTAATTTAGTTATTCCCAAAATTTGTTTTTATTTATTTTGTTTCGTTAAAAAATCTGAATGAATTAAGGTCGAATCTGTCAATTGAAGGCTTATGGTGTCTGTCGAATGTTCTAAGAAGATTCGACAGAACAGCTAAACTGTACGACGCCGCAATCGTACATTTCCGGTCAAATGTTCCGCCCACAAGCTATAGTAGAATTTTAATGTTGTATGACAGTATTAATATATATATATTTATAAATTATTATTACTAGACAACCAACATTAGAATTCTTTTATAGCCTATGGGTGGAGCATTTGACCGTAAATGTCCACTTACGGCGATTGTATGTTTTTAGCTGCTTCGTCGAATTCCCTATAATGTCAAATCTTTTCTCTCTATGTCGAATCTTTTCTCAAAAATGTTGAATAATCTTGGACTAATAGAGTTAGGTTAGGCATATTCAACCGCAGATTTGATAGACACAGATCGCTATTGTCACCGTCATGTCGAATCTTCTATCTATATCAAACTGTTGTCGCAACAAAACGAAAATAAACCATTTTTATGTTGGATCTTTCAAATTTAGGATTCTGCACGTTCGTTATCCGAAATTCGGATGAAAATGCATTCGGACGAAAACAAATGCACATGTCTAATGCCCTCCAATGAATTTGTTTTATTAGGGGTACCCCAAAGACCTGAAAATTATTTCAAGGGTTCCTTAAGGGAAAAAGAGTTGCAAAAAGCTGCCGTAAGGCCCGTACACACGGTCGGACTTTTGGCCAACAAACTTCAAAATCAACAAGTTTTCAAATTTGTGCGATCGTGTGTACGCTCCATCGGACCAACTTTTTCGGGTTTTATCGGACAAAAAGTTCGGTCTGCAAACGGACAAACTTTACATCAACAAAAGTCTGATGGTGCGTAGTCCGACCATGTGTACAGCAAGCAATCAGACTTTTGTACAATGTACAAACACGCATGCTCAGAAGCAAAGACCAGCCGGAAGCATTCTGTCTAGTAGGACTAGCGTTCGTATTTGAAAGAGCACATTTGTGATGCGGCAAGTTTTGAAATCAAGAAAAGCGGCGCACATTCTCTTCTTCTTTATAATGTCATAATACTAAAAGCTGCTTTGCTGGAGATACTGACGGTGTAAAAACAAATGTCTTTACTTTGGATTAGTGTATTTTGGTTATATGAATCAAACATATTTTTATTTATTTTTTTGTGGGTCAAGTTAGCACAACCCCATTGCGCAACATGTCTGCTTGACGAACGGACGTTCAGAACTGAACAAAATTGCACAAAACCGAAAATTGGAATGCACACAGACGAAACCTCTACTAACTCTCAGTTAGCAGAAGGAGCCCAAAGGGTGACGCCGGAGAATTGAACTTCCTCTTTTAACCACTTAAGACCCGGACCAAAATGCAGGTAAAGGACCTTGCCCCTTTTTGCGATTCAGCACTGCGTCGTTTTAACTGACAATTGCGCGGTCGTGCGACGTGGCTCCCAAACAAAATTGGCGTCCTTTTTTCCCCACAAATAGAGCTTTCTTTTGGTGGTATTTGATCACCTCTGCGGTTTTTATTTTTTGCGCTATAAACAAAAATAGAGCGACAATTTTAAAAAAAATTCAATATTTTTTACTTTTTGCTATAATAAATATCCCCCAAAAATATATAAAAAAACATTTTTTTTCCTCAGTTTAGGCCGATACGTATTCTTCTACGTATTTTTGGTAAAAAAAATCGCAATAAGCGTTTAGCGGTTGGTTTTCGCAAAATTTATAGCATTTACAAAATAAGGGATAGTTTTATTGCATTTTTATAAATTTTTATTTTTTAACTACTAATAGCGACGATCAGCGATTTTTTTCGTGACTGCGACAATATGGCGGACACTTCGGACAATTTTGACACATTTTTGGGACAATTGTCATTTTCACAGCAAAAAATGCATTTAAATTGCATTGTTTACTGTGGAAATGACAGTTGCAGTTTGGGAATTAACCACAGGAGGCGCTGTAGTGGATGTGTGACCTAATGTGTGTGTTTACAACTGTAGGGGGGTGTGGCTGTAGGTGTGACATCATCGATCGCGTCCCCCTATTACAGGGATGACGCGATCGATGCTACGGCCACAGAGAAGCACGGGGAAGCCGTGTGTACACACGGCTCTCCCCGTTCTTCTGCTCCAGGGACGGATCGCCGCACTCCAGCGGCGATCGGGTCCGCGAATCCCGCGGTCCCGGTCCTGGAGCTTCGGACCGGGTCGCGGGCGCGCGCCCGCGGGCGCGCGCCCGCGACCCACGGCTGGGTACTAAAATCAACGTATATATACGTTGATGTGCCCAGCCGTGCCATTCTGCCGACGTAAATGTGCAGTAGACGGTCCTTAAGTGGTTAAACACTCGTCAGTACATTGAAACGTCACTACCTTTGTGTTTGTTGTCGAAAAAGTCCTAGGGCCAGATTCAGGTAGAGTTGCGCTGGAGAATTTCGATATGCGCCGCGTAACTGTCAAGATGCGCCGTTGTATCTCCGCGGCCGTACCCACCAACCTAGATGCGCCAGAAAACGGGCCTTTTCCGATCGGCTTAACTTTCCCTCGCCAGAGTATCGTTAGCGCATATTTTCGCTCGTCGCATCCGTCGCGCCTATTGATGTGCCATGCAAATATGCAAATGAGGGAGATTTCCCGATTCGCGAACGGATTAGCACCATACGCTGGCTACATGCGCCGCGCGTATCTAGTCCGTCCGGCGCAAAGTTATTTCTACAAATAGCTGCTTTATCTTTACTCCAGATGGTCACAGGTCAGCAGGAGAGCAGCTACAGCAGCAGCGTTACCGACGAAACTAGCAAGCTGAACAACCACACGTGCAAGGACAACACCTCTGTGTGCCAACATGCCAGGGGCAGTCGCGGTCCTAGCACTAGTACTGGGTCCCCCGGAACGGAGGAGGCGGGCACGTGAGAGGATATACCGCACGCGCATGAGCCTCTTTGGCTTGGGGGATGAGGAGGTGTATCGCCTCTTCAGATTCAGCCCTGATGCAATACTTGAACTAACCACAACCCTGCAGGATGACATCACCAGCAAGACACACCGCTCACAAGCAGTGCAGCCACTGGTGAAGGTACTGGCAACACTCCATTTCCTTGCAAGTGGATCATTCCAGCGTACAAGTGGAGTGGTGGCTGGGATGTCACAGTCCTCCATGAGCAGATGTGTGCACCAGGTTGTCCCCGCAATCCTCAGACGCATGTCCAACCAGTTCATCAGACCCAACACTGAGGAGCTGCGGCTGCCAGATTCCCACGCACTGTGGGGGCCATTGATTGCACACATGTGGCCCTACAGCCCCCCAGTGCCACAGAGCACATATACCGCAATCGGAAGCATTGGCACTCCATCAACGTACAGGTGATAGCCGATGCCCAACGCCTGATATGGCACGTCCGTGCCAAACACCCCGGGTCCAGCCATGACAGCTTCATATACAATCAGAGCCCCATCCCAATGGACAGCTGGCTGGTTGGTGAGTGACATGGGAGTCAGGCATGACTATCCCCTCCCATGATGCACACATCACAAGGGGCACAAGCATGACTAACATCCTCCTGTCTTTTCCCTTACAGGTGACTCTGCATATGCACTGGGACCCCATCTAATGACTCCTTTCCGGAACCCCCAAACCAGAGGGTCCCAGACTATGGAACGCTTTACCAACCAGCATTTGGTTGGAGGAGAACCACCTAGCATTTAGGAAAAAGGTCAAGACTTTTCTCTTTTGATAGCAAAGGAGACAGGATCAACAAGCGCCCAGAGGCGATTCAGTTCGCATGTGCCGCGCTATATAAGTTTTCATTCATTCATTCATTCATTCAGAGGAGAGAGAAAATACAATGAAGCACACATCAAAACCTGTGCAGTGGTGGAGCAAACATTTGGGCTCTTGAAGTCCCGTTTCCGCTGCCTGGATAAGTCTGGGGGGGCCCTCTTGTATTCCCCTACCTTCGTGTGTCAGATCATCGGTGCATGTTGCATTCTGCACAACTTTGCCATGAGAAAAGGCCTGCAGATTGACATACGTGATGACCTGACCCCCCAACCAGACAGCCCCCCCCTGCCAGAGGAGACCCATTCAGCTGATGGAAGAGCAGTCAGGAGGGTCCTCGCCGTAGGCATCTTTGGACACTAAACCAAAACATTGATCACACGGACAATGCACGCATGCACACCACTGATGTCCCTAGATCACACACACCACATCCACATCGCATTGGATTAGCCCAAGTCCAACATGTAGGACTTGGGAGCAGCAACGCCACGTCAAGGCCCCAATGATGTCGCTGTCCATTCATACACCTTTCACACGTCATTCATACAACCGTGGGGATAACTTCTCCACCACGGCCGAGGGTGACACCCCTTACTGGCAGGAGTGCCACCCCCTCACATTCACACACCATTCACACTGCAACGTGTGCAGTATCAAAAAATAAAATATCTCATATCCTGAGCATAATCACAAATAAAAAAACTCATAACCTGAGCATTAAGAATAAAATAAAAATCTCATGTCCTGAGCATTAATAATCAAGAAAATAAAAATCTCATGTCCTGAGCATTAATAATCAAGAAAATAAAAATCTCATGTCCTGAGCATTAATAATCAAGAAAATAAAAATCTCATATCCTGAGCATTCAAAAAACAAACAAAAAAAAAACAAATCATCTGGGATGCCGGGGGCTCCTTCTGGTGGCCCCTCTCTGGCTCCTCAGCTGCCTGGATGGAGTGGGTGGGGGTGGGGGGGAATCTGGAGGTGGCTGATCCCCGGGTGGGCCACTCCTGGCAGGTGTGGCCTGCATGCCCTCCAAGGCCACGGCAATCCGGCCGAGGTACGAGTTGGTCTGGGCCTGCACCCTGAGCTGCTGGGCCTGCATCCTGAGCTGCCTGGTGACCTGGTTATGCTGGGCCCGCCGACTCTGCCTCCCCTGGTCCCGGATGGCAGCAGTGTTTGCCTGGACGGCTGCAGTGAGGTGCCTTATATCACCCTGCACCTCCCCCAGACTGGTCACCACTGCAGCGCAGTTGCAGCTGACATCCTGCACTGCATTGGATATCTGGGCCACGGAGCACAGGTTGTCAGCCACTCTGTCCAGGTGCCCAACTATGTCCTCCTCCGTGGTCAGGCTGACCGCACATGGGGGTCCACCACCCGTGCCCCTCTCATGCCTCCTGATGGTGGCCACCTTGCCACGGACCTTGCGCCGCAGGTCATTAATTTTTTTTCGTATATCGCCAGCAGAGCGGGTGGAGTACCCCAAAACATTCACCCTGCCAGCAATGGTCTCCAGGATGCCCTGCTTCCTCTCCCGGCTGGTCTTCCGACTTTTTTTGCCGTGGAGGAACTCATTAAAAGTCTCCATAGCCGAGATGATAACAAACACCTCCTGGGAGTTGAAATTGAGGTTCCTTCTCTCTTTGGGGGGAGCGGGAGCAGCCATCACAGTGCAAAAGTAACTTCCCTGGGGTGGGGGGAAACGGAAATACTTTTATACGCGCAACGGAACACATTGCGCACAGGGGGCCGAGTGAAGCCTCACTCACTGCGCATGCTCCGTGGATGATGCGCTGAACGTAAGCCTCTGCGCTGGGCTCCGCCCATCATTTACATATGATCACACCCACTTCCACTTGCGTCGGGTTGCGCCAACGCATCTTCGTTACTCCGTCGCAAAGTAACGGCCATGCGCTTGGTGAATGCTGTACTTCACTCGCTAGTTTGCATCAGCGCAGCGTATATGCGTTGTGCTACGCTGGCGAAAAGATGCGCGCATCTACCTGAATCTGGCCCCTAGTGTGTGTATGCTATGGGTGTGACCGGACAACTCCCTTCGGACAAAAATCCAAGGGAAAGTTTGTTGGATGTCCGACCGTGTGTACGAGGCTTTAGAGGAACAAGAGTTCCTCCTATCCTCCACCGTCTCTGCATGGCTGCAGCGGTTACAGCGCCACTTGTGGAGGGAGGTCCCACTACACCTGCCTACAAGCCTGTAGTGGAACGATGAAAATTTCTAGGCTATACAATGCTCATAGATGTTGTCATGGACCATGAAATACTGAAATCCTAATTCATGTATTACAGAAGATGTAATTCTGAACCCCAGCCAGGTCAACAGACTCATAAGAAATACTCATTGTCCATTGTGTGATAACCCTATCTAAAGCCTTTCTATTATCAGGTGTAAATGACTTCTGCCCTGTCTCTGGTCTCCAGACGGCTCCATTGTTCTGTGGCTGGCTATTGTGTACATTGATTGACCCCCTGGGGCTTTTGTCTGAAAACACATCACAGGCCTGGCCACACATATTCAGGCTATTCAAACTTTGGGACCAATCTCTGCGGAGACAATTTCAAGTCCTCATTTGCATGGTTTAAGAGGACCAGAGTGAAAACTGAATACTTTACAATGGACCAATAGGAAAGCGGTTGTTGGGGGCGGGATGTTCCAAATCCTGTATAAAGTGTGCTGTGTACTTTCATTAAAGTGTGTCCTGTTAGATCCAGTATTAAGCCATGGCTAATGTGTGGATTATTCAGCGATTCCAGGGATATTCCTAGTCGGGGAATATTGGGTGATTTCTTTTATGGGAGAAGAAGGGAGAGGATGGCGGAGATATGCTCTAATACCGTCACACTGGTGGCAGCAGTGGGATTTTCCCTTCTACCTTCCTTTACACCAGGATTCCAAGCAGACACTGGGAACAGTGAATGGAAGACTGCTACACCCGGCTTAAAAGAAATACACGGAAAGGACTACTGGAAGTTTGTGGAAGGATTGCTAGCAGCAAAACCGAGCGTGTCATCATAGCAGAATAAATGGAGCTAGACCAGGAGAACTCGGTTGCAGCAAGGCCTGCAGTACAGAAGATGGGGACACCAGTGATTCAGGAGGAGGAATCACCAGCTAACAAGCTAATAAGAGAGAAATTAGCATGGTTCGGTCCGAACCCAACGGCGGATGTGGTGCTGAAAGTGATGATCCTGGTAGCGGAGGAGGCTAAACAAATAAGAAACGCAGAACTACAGTTAAAACTGGCAGCAGTCCAACAAGCAGCCGCACATTCTCCAAACAGTGAGTACAGCACAGCAGACACAAGGAAGATTCCGTTTAGCGCTTTTAAAGCTTTTGATGAGAAAGAACGAGAGCGGCAACATGAGCTGAGAATTGCAGAAATACGACGATCGGTGACAACGCCTAAAGAAGCAGCACCAAATGAAAGACAGGAGATGGTGAACCTCTATCCCCAGACACCAGTTGCAGAGACAGGGGATCTGATAGACTTCTCTGCTGAGGAAGAACAACCTGATGGGCCTCCAGCAGAAGAGCTGGTATCAGGGCCACACTTCACTGTGCTCTGCCCAGCCCCAAGAGCAGTATTTGTGGAGTTACAAGGAACTTCCCCAGCTGAAGCGCTGGTCACCGGACAGAGGGTTCAAGACCTCTGCCCCACCCCTGTGGCAGTTTTGGAGGCTCAGGGTGAGAAGATGGCGATCACTCCCCAGCCACAGATTACAGAATGTATGGACTGTTCAGAGGATGTTATGGATTATGCACCCCCAGCAGAAGTGCTGGCAACAGGGCAGATTGCCAGCCATCTCTGCCCAGCACCGGGACCAACTGTGGAGTTCCAGGGAGCCGGGGCGGTTGGCCCCCCTCCCCAGCAACCAGCTGAGGTGGTAAAGCTCTTACTCCCAGCGGAACCACTGGCAGCAGGACAGGCTGCTACTGGCGGCTGCACCCCACTACAGCTTGAGTGGATACCAGTGGATGGGACTTCAGTCTCCACTGGTATACCCCATAAATGGTGGCCAGTTGGCCCAGATCCCCAACAGCATGATGGACTGAGCCCAGCCACCCTGTCATCTCTCCAGCGGCTGAAAGGACTCCAGGGAAAAGGGCTAGTCCAGGCCTCTCCCCAGCGGCAGACGTGTTCCCTGAGAGAGGCAGAGGATGGCGGGGTGAGTAATGCTCGGTTTGGAGCAAGTGATTTGGGGTACTGTATGGATACCGGCCTTGGGGGACTGGAACTACTGACTGAATTCAGAGACAACCCATCTGGTGTCTCCTACTGGGTTAGTCCCCTGCCAAAAGGGGAGATGTGTGACAGGCCTAGCCGGGACAGGGGCTTTTGGAGAGGACTGAATGCGAGCCTCTTGCCGTCCGATTATGGGCCAGGGCCGCAAAGCAGGAAGGCGGATGGGTTATCCTGGCAGACAGTCCTGGAACCTTAAGACTACTTGCCCAACATCCTCGAGTGACCCGTTTGGGTCCCACTGCAGATGTTGAACTATTTCCCAGGGGGAGTAATGTCATGGACCATGAAATACTGAAATCCTAATTCATGTATTACAGAAGATGTAATTCTGAACCCCAGCCAGGTCAACAGACTCATAAGAAATACTCATTGTCCATTGTGTGATAACCCTATCTAAAGCCTTTCTATTATCAGGTGTAAATGACTTCTGCCCTGTCTCTGGTCTCCAGACGGCTCCATTGTTCTGTGGCTGGCTATTGTGTACATTGATTGACCCCCTGGGGCTTTTGTCTGAAAACACATCACAGGCCTGGCCACACATATTCAGGCTATTCAAACTTTGGGACCAATCTCTGCGGAGACAATTTCAAGTCCTCATTTGCATGGTTTAAGAGGACCAGAGTGAAAACTGAATACTTTACAATGGACCAATAGGAAAGCGGTTGTTGGGGGCGGGATGTTCCAAATCCTGTATAAAGTGTGCTGTGTACTTTCATTAAAGTGTGTCCTGTTAGATCCAGTATTAAGCCATGGCTAATGTGTGGATTATTCAGCGATTCCAGGGATATTCCTAGTCGGGGAATATTGGGTGATTTCTTTTATGGGAGAAGAAGGGAGAGGATGGCGGAGATATGCTCTAATACCGTCACAGATGTATTTGAATCTCTAGAAAGATTCAAAGGCTGATGAAATCTCTGCATAGTAACAGATGATTTCTAGAAGGTAGATTTCTCCTTGTAGAACTGGAAAAATATAACTGAAAAAAGTACTGGAGCAGGCAAAATATATAAACTGGCCAATAAGTTTAATATATACATACTAGTTAACCATAAAATAGCATCCAGTGAAAACGGAAACTCATATATGTGCCATTGGGAACCAAAAATATAACAGCCTAAATGAACTACTTGCAGGTTGGGTTTGTTGTTCCTTGGCATGTAGCCTAAAAAAACGGTATAGCCATTACTTGGGCACTGGGGCATTAATAAATATCAGTTGCCATTAATTAAAAAAATTGGCAGGCTCTGTGAAAGCCATAAAAATATAGTGAAATTCCGAAGAACCAGCACAGAATGGGTTACTTGGAGGAGCTGTGCAGGTGCATGACAGAGCAGCTCTTGGGAGAATCATTACAACTTCCTCACAGATATAGGTTTACTTTGTGTTTAATCAGCCACAGGCAGGATAAATGGCTTCATTTCAGCTTGATGGGAGCCAGATTACAAAGAGGAAAGTAGTCCATTAGCTTCATCAATAAGCATATTGTCTTAATTTGTAGAAACGCTCCGAGTTGCTGCACAGATCAAGCGTCATAGGTTAAGTACCAGCATATTCCTTCTCTTAATTTTAGTGTTCAAAATGATGGGTCCACCCATGCAATCATCTTTTATGAGCTGCAAAAACAAAATTGGATGAATATTTAAGTTGGTGCAGACATTCAGGTTAGGCGCTTACCCTGTGCAGGGCTAGTTTTATTGCACAGCCATGGTTGGCTGAAAGCAATAGTGATGTCCATACCTAGTGCAAAAATAGCAAGTAATCATACTTATATGAGTATTTCTCACAAAGACTGGCTGATTGTCAGGTCATATGGGGGTAAAGTATACTTGAGGTAGCCCAAACGGCAGGTTCTTAAAGTCATACCTCCCAACTTTCCTAATTTCCACTGCGGGACATTATTATTATACAGGATTTATATAGCGCCAACAGTTTACGCATCGTTTACAATTAGGGATGAGCCGAATACCCCCATGCTCCGTTCGCACCAGAACATTCGAACAGACCGACCGTTCGCGCAAACATTTAGAACCCCATTGAAGTCTATGGGACTCGAACGTTTAAATTCAAAAGTGCTCATTTTAAAGCCCAATATTCAAGTTATTGTTGGAAAACGTCTTTGAGAACCCGGGTCTTGCCCCAGGGAACATGTATCAATGGAAAAAAGTTTTTAAAACTTTCTTTTCCATTGATACATGTTCCCTCGGGCAAGACCCGGGTTCTCAAAGACGTTTTCACAGGCAAACTATAGACACCCAGCAGGTACAATATTTAAAGGAATTTTTATTTTTATTTCAATTTAAGCATCATTAAATCACTGCTCCAGGAGCAGTGATTTTAATGATGCTTAAATAAAAAAAAAATAAAAAAAATCCTTTAAATATTGTACCTGCTGGGTGTCTATAGTTTGCCTGTGAAAATGTCTTTAAATAGCACAATCACCTGCCTGCCAGTAAATTAGGAAGAACTGATCTAGCTAAGCTATACAGTGTATAAATATATGTACAACTCCTAGGGATGTATATATATCCTCTACACACTGTAAATTAAGCTAAACTGACTAGCCTGCCTGCTCTATCTAGCTATATAAAAAGACAACCTCTCTGTCTCTCTGATTGATCTCTGTTCAGCACCGGAACACTCTACACCAGGCAGCCCAGCAGGCGGCCTTATATAGTGTGGGGCGTGTGCTAAAGCCCTGAGCTATAATGATTGGCCAAGCATGCAGGGTCATAGTGCATGTTTGGCCAATCATCAGCGCACAATGCCGCAGTGAATTATGGGCTGTTGTGCGTCACTCGAATTTGGCGCAAACGACCCGTTTTGTTCAAATTTCGTCGAACGCACGAACAGACAATGTTCGAGTCGAAAATACGTTCAAATCGAACGTGGAGCTCATCCCTATTTACAATATAAAAGGGAGACAATATAGTTACAATACAACAACATACAAAAGGATTAAGAGGGCCCTGCTCAGAAGAGCTTATGACATTCTCTCTTCCTGCAATCAAAGTTGTTTGGGGAGGGGGGGGGGAGTGCCGCAGGATGGCAATATTTTTTTCCTTCCTCCATTCCAAGTTGTTGAGCGGGGGGCGTTGGGGGTGCTGCCACGTTTTTTTAAATCCTGCTGTGATATTACAAGGGGGGGGGGTGCCGCCGAAGGAAAGAAGGAAGGAAGGAAGAGGGGGTGAAGAATGGCCGCTCGCTAGTAGCGAGGAAGACGGGGACATCGCAGGATTCTCCTGCAGGTAAGTGCCACATAATGGGCAACTATGCAATGCATAGTTGCCCATTATGCTTTACCTTTACAGGGAAACAAAATGGCAGTAACACCCATCAGGGTTTACTTCCTCTTTAAAGCAGAGGTCCCACAAAATAAAATATAAAATTGGAAAGCCAGCAGCTACAAATACAGCAGTTGCTGACTTTTAATAAATGGACACTTACCTGTCCAGGGTGCCCGCAATGTAGTCAGCCGAAGCCAAGCAATCGCTCGTTTCTCGTCTGCCCCCGCGGCCATCCTCGGTGAGTAACCGGTGTCCCTCGATCGGGTCACAGAGCTGAAGAACTGGGATAAGTAAGTGTAATCAAGGCTTTTAACCATTCTTCCTAGTGAGAGCGTCACTGATCGTCTGTTCCCTGTCATAGAGAATGACGATCAGTGACGTCACACGCCAAGCCACTCCCCCAAACAGTAAGAATCACTCCCTTAGGTCACACTTAACCCCTTCAGCGCCACCCCCTACAGGTTAACCCCTTCACTGCTAGTGTCATTTTTACAGTAATTAGTGCATTTGTTTATAGTGCAAAAAATAAAAACAGCAGAGGTGATCAAATACCACCAAAGGAAAGCTCTATTTGTGGGAAAAAAAGGATGTCAATTTTGTTTGGGAGCCACATCGCATGACTGCGCAATTGTCAGTTAAAGCGACGCAGTGCCGAATTGCGAAAAGGGGCCAGGTTCTTTAGCAACAAAATGGTCTTAAAGCGGATGTCTGCTAAAAAAAAATGTTAAAGCCAGCAGCTACAAATACTGCAGCTGCTGACTTTAAATATTAGGACACTTACCTGTCCTGGAGTTCAGCACCGTCCGCAGCAGAGGACGAGCGATCGCCCTTCACTCTGCTGCCCCCCACCATTCTCGGTGAAGGAACCAGGAAGTGCAGTACTCCGGCTTCACTGCCCGGTTCCCTACGGCGCATGCGCGAGTCGCGCTACGCCTGACGATTGGCTCCCGCTGTGTACTGGGAGCCGAGTGTTCCCAGAACACAACAGGGGGGACAGGGGGGGTGAGGTGACGTCATGCCTGCAGTTTACCCGAGACTGTGTGGCCGGAAGTTGGTGCAAATACCTGTCTTTATGGTATCTGCACCCCCCTGAAAGGTGTCAAATGTGACACCGGAGGGGGGGGGGGATTCCGATCAGCAAGAGTTCCACTTTAGGGTGGAGCTCTGCTTTAAGTGGTTAAACAAGTAAATATAATATACCTTCCTATCTATTTAGTAATGCTAGCAGCATAAGGACTAAACATGTTTAATGTTGACCAAGAGAGTTTAGTTCTGTTTTATCTTCTAAAAGTTCAAACTTACCATATTGGGTTTCAGATCTATCAGCGCTAAAACAAAATGCTCCTACGGGAAGATCTACCAGTGCTACTCATCCTGTATAAAACCGACCTTTGTCCTATTAATGGGCATCATGTCAGAGGCTTGGAATGGATGTGTTGGAATGTTAAAGTCTGTACAGTACAATTTTTTTTTTACATTTTTCAAAAACAACATGGTTCTTTTTACCCATAACTAAAAAAACATTATAGCCCGGGAGAAAACATGACAACATGAATATCCATACAATTAAAATGAAGCAGATTCATGAAACATACAGTTCCAATGTGTTCTCACTGATGGTTGTCCTGTCTAATTTCTAGGACCCAGAGGTTTCAAACATCTGTCAGTAAACATTGTTTGTGGCTACTACGAGTGTTGTGGGCTGGACATTTTGACAATATGTCAATGATTATTTATGGCACGGTCTTGCCACTCATGGGGTTGTTCTCCGATGATTCACTTTAATGAAAGACAGATAACAGTGAGTTTTTCAGCAGATGTGAACTGGCGTGATGTTCACCCTGGGATGGATTATTCTATTGGCAGCTGAGACAAAGACTACTTGCGAGATTAATGATAACTTTGATTTTTCTTGTATTTTTTTTTTTTTTTTAATGCCAAATGACTTTGAAAGCAGTGAATGTTCTTTTGGCTTGTGATCTGACCGAATAATTATGGATGAAGTATCTGAATATGAGCCACGGCGAGTGCAGCAATGTTCAGCTTCATGGATATTTCTTCTTGCTGGTAAAATAGAGAGCCCAACGTTAAAGATTTCACATGAAGGAAAACGCTTGATTATTGTTTCTTATAGGGAACCTGACATCAATATTAATATAATCATTTATATTAAAGTAGAACTGTATTGAAAACTATTTTAAATTTTTTTAGAAAAAACTTTTGCGTATAGCCTCAGTTGAAACTAATAATTATAGAATACACTTAGTGCCATCATCCAGAATAATTATACAAAAATGGGACCAGCTGAACACGAGAGCTGCTAGTGCCGTCTAACCCGTAAATGATCAACAGTCAGAATGGAGTTGACTAGGACTTTTCTGGGCACTGATAACACGAAACAAAAATTAATATAAAAAATATTTATTGACATAAAAAACTGAACAATATTAAAAACATTTGAGCCAAACCCCAACAATAAGAAACAGAGTGGTAATAACGGAGAGCTGTCATATGGTTTCGCCGTAATACCGCTTCTTCAGGAGGATCTGTGCAATATAACATACAGTTTACAACACTAGTATGAGTGTATACAGGCAAATTAAAAGTATAATTACGACATTTTAACATCATGAAAACAGTCAATTGTCAAAAAAAGTCTATAAGCTCACCAAATGAAGTACATGGACCAGGCTTTGGCTCAAATAGAACCCCCCCCCCCCCCCCCACCCGCGGCGAACAAGGGGGAGTCATGTCACATGCTCTAATAAAATAGATGGCAATATGGGGAACCATAATTTGTTTTGTTGGAGTTGGGAAAAAAAGAAGGAATAAAGGAGAAGAAGAGAAAAGGAAGGAGAGGGGGGGGGGGGAAGAAACAGGGGAGGGAAGGGGGTGGGACAAAGGAGAAAATAAGGGGAGACTGGAAGGGAAGGGAAGGGAAGGGAAGGAAAATAATGAGAGTGGGAGAAAGGTACAAAAAAAAAAAGTAAAAGTTAAAAAAAAAAAAAAGAAATAGAGAAAAATAGGGGGGGAGGGGAAAGAATATGAGAAAAGAAATAAAAAGAAAAGTGAAAGAGAAGGAGAGAGATAGGGGGGAGGAAAGAGGGGGGAGGAAGGGGGAAAATTAGGACAGGGGAAGTACGGGGAAGGATGTAAAGACAAGACAGAAGTAGGGGAGGAAAAAAGGAAAGGGGAGAAAGGAGGGGGGAAGAAAGGAGAAAGATGATGGGGGAGAAGAGAGGGGGAGGGAAAGGAAGGAGAGGGAAGGGGAAAAAAGGTGGGGCAAAGGAAGGAGGAAGAAAGGAAGGTTGTTGATGGTGGGTTGAATCGTTTGCTTGCTTCTCACATCTCTGAAAGACTCAACGTGGGATGACCCTAGAGAAGTTTGTGCCTTTTGGCTCCTTCCCACATAGAGATAAGGAAGAGGTCACTGGGCTTCATTATTATAATTTTTTCTTTTCATATTCCAGAGCAGGCCTCGCTATGGGGGTGTGGGCAGCCAGCGGGCTGATACCATCAAGGTACTGTCAAACCCCCCCATCAGTGTAGTGTGACTGTGGGCTTGTTTCAATGCTCAGTTCAGCAGAGAACTCAGCGAGGCTGTGTCAAGAAAAAGGCAAGCTGTGGGCTGTCAGAGGTTTCCCCTGCTCGCCCCCCTTTCTCCTGTCAGAGAGAGGAGAATTCGGCTCTCACCAGGTTCCCCGCCCGCAGCTTCCTGCCCTCTCCATTGGCCATAACCGAGGGCCAATCAAAGGAGACTAGGAGAGGAGAGCATCATGGGACATGTAGTCCCGAAGATTGGCAGCCCCATTTTCCACAGGAAGGAGGCTACAGCACGATCAAGAGAGAGATTGAGAGACTGCAGCCTGGAAAAAAGCTAAGGGAGTGAGTGCTACAGGAGAAAGAAAGAGGTGTGTGCTGGGCGGAAGCCAGAGAGAGAGAGATGCTGCCCCAGCACCACCAGAGAGAGCCACACTACCCAGCGCCACCAGAGAGAGAAAGACTAAGCCACTGCCAGGGTACAGACATGCTACACTACTGACCATAATCGCCCCCGGGAACCCAGAGTAAGCGATCATCCAGGGATCTCTGCTGTAGTTTTGCTGGGACTAGTAAGAGGACCTGTCAGCTATTATCCATCACTTATCCTAGGGACTGTACTACATCTGCAGTCTCTGACCATGATAATGTGATAATGACATTGTCGAAAAGGTGCGGGGCATGGATGACCCTAAAATGATGCCCCCCTCGAAAAAGGTTCTTTGGACGCCCATGTATGAGTCGCTAGTTAAAATGCTGTTTGAATGGACACTGTTGCCTGGATGACTCCTTCATCCATCTTTAGAGAGAGCTGAGCTTGCAAAAAGTCCTGGCTCACTGAATTTGGTGCACATTCTGCATGTGGTGAGGTTAGGGATAGGAATCCACTGGCCAGGGAGAGTGAACCCAACACAGGGTCAGGTTGTAGAGGAGGAGGGACAAAGTAGAGATTGGCATAGACTACTTTGGAGACTTCTCTGTTATTAAGTGTAAAGTACTTTGGAGACTTCTCTTTTACTGAGTGTACTGCATCTGCCTTGCTCCCACTTCTGTGTCAGGTACCCCTGGCCTCAGTCTTCCATTCTTTTGGAGGAGTACCGTCTCCTGTGTAAGTCTTGCTGCTTAGTTATTACTGTTGAAGAGACTCAATTGTTGTATCTGGAATTACTATTAATATACTCCACATTCTCAACCACTTTTGTGCTGAGTTTTCCCTTTGGATGCCTACCACCTGGGTCTTCCCCAGAGTAAAAAATGTCATTGACCCTGGTACTATGCAGGTATCCTCACAACATGGGAAGTCAAGCAACCACAGCTCACGGAACCCCTGGAAACTTTTGGAAGGTCCCCTCGGTTCACACAGAATCCTGGTTGAGAGATGATGTGCTAGCAGTGGCGTCTGGTGTTGGAGGATTTTAAGGGGCCCCTCCAGGTCTGCACTAACCCTAAGGCAGAGCCCTCCAGCTGTCATGGCTCCCCTGGTGCCCAGCACCATGGCTTCTGTCTTCACTCGGTCTTATTTCTGGGCCCTGGGTCTTCCTGTCCTGATTGGCCTGGAAGCTGGAAGCTGTTGTTATTCACTGGTATCGCAGGGTGTGAGTGCTCGGGGCGTAGTGCTCTGCACCCTGGGCACACTATAAAACTGGCTAATTGGAACCTCAGGATGTGGTCATATGCCTGTGAGGGGATGATAGACCTGGTAGAGACCTGTTTGGTCCGGTGCCCCGCACAGTGTACAACCACACAGATTTGCTTGCACATGATTGGATTATGGAAATCAGCAGAGCTTTACCACATTCCCTAAACTCTGGGGAAAATGAATACAAATGCACTTGCAAAGTGCACAGTCTATTTGCCTTTAGTAAATCCACCCACAGTATTGAGCAAGACCAACACGGTCACATAAAATATATACTTTTTCACTGTATTTCAAAGATGTGTTATTGACGTACAAGCAATGGGCGACTTCTACTGCAGTTTAAACCTCCTTGAAAAAATAAAATAAAAATCTCACACATAAAAGGTCAGAGGTTCCTATTTGTAGATACCAATCTTTTTTTATTCCTTTAAGGGAGAGCTCCTAAATCAAATGCTTTTGAAGCCATAAAGAAAAATTGTAGCTGCCCTTTAAATTATGTAGATCTGGAAATAGGTTACACTTTGAATATCTCACAAACTTGATCAGCCTAAAATCCACCATTCAGATAACAAATATATTTTATATCTCTATCTACGGGAAGGTTGGTAAACATCTGATATTCCTAAATTATGCAGACTTGTGAATTTTCACACATATTTTCACAAACACCATTTAGGTTGTCCAATTTTATAGCTGTTGGAAGCAGTAGTCCTTCCAGACTGTGTTAATTACACATGGGACCCAAAGAGGTTTAAAAGCATCATCATTTTATATATCTGAAACTCTTTGGTAACGTGCTAGAGAAGCCCAGACTGCTTTGTTATGCTCTCTTCTATTCCCTTGGAAATAAGTTAGCATACATTTATAAATTTACGGGAACAAATCTTTTTTCTTAACAGTTTTTTCACCATTCATGCAAATTTTACAATTAGGACATAAAGCTTGTAAAAGTATAAAATAATTAAATTTAGCTACATTATTAGGAGTCTCATCATCGTGAAAAAAATATATCTACATACTGGATCAGGGTTGGAATAAATTCTTTACAGTTTAAGTTATTGTACAGCCAGAAGGAATGTCCAAAATAGTGGCCATCAGGGGTGGAGGAACTCAACAGTGGAAGAAAGGTTCTACAGGTAGGCTTAGGCCTCGTACACACGATACGATAGCCAGAGGACAACGGTCTGATGGACTGTTTTCATCGGTCAAAACCGATCGTGTGTGGGCCCCATAAGTTATTTAACCTTAGGTTAAAAAAAAGCCAACTTGCTTTAAAATTAACCTATGGATTCCTAACCGATAGGTCAAAACCAATCCTTAGTAGGCATAACCATCGGTTAAAAATCCACCCATGCTCAGAATCAATTTGACGCATGCTTGGAAGCATTGAACTTAATTTTTTTCAGCACGTCGTTGTGTTTTACATTACCGCGTTCTGATACGATCGTTTTTTTAACTAATGGCGTGTAAGCACATCAGAATATCAGTCAGCTTCATCAGTTAACCTATGACAACTGTCCTTCAGACAGTTCTCATCGGATGGACTGATCCTGTGTACAAGGCTTAAGGGCTTGTGTCAAAAGTCTTTAGACTTGTGTTGAGTTTTAAATTGTTCATTCTGAAATCATTCAGACTTCACTGACATTTGCATTTGACATGCAGTTGACCTTTTTCTGGCCTGCGTTTGATCTGTTTCAAGTGGGTTTTGCATTTCCATGGACTTTTATAGGAATATGAAACCCATTGAAAATGAATTCAAAGCAAAATACTATGGACCTTAGCCTGGTTATGATGATATGGCTGAAACTTGTGCTACTTGCCAGGACCTGGCTGGAATTTGATCTAATTGCCAGTTCATGGCTAGAACTTGTCCTGCTAGGCAGGTCATTGCTGGAACCTGTGCTAACAGCATGGGCATAGCATAGGGGGTTGCAGGGGTCACAATCGCAACCCCGCGACCAGATCCAGGGGGCCCCCGCAGCCTGTCATATTATCATATCCTCCACAAAGTCCAGCTCTGATCTGCCCTAGGGCCCCACAGCCACGCTCCAGTACTGGGCTTCTACTTTGCCTTTCACAGTCCACACCCCTCCAATCTCATTGGCTGGAGAGAAGCTATGAGGCATTTCCTGAATGAAGAGGAGCACGAGGTGAGCACAGCCCAGGATAGGGAAGTGTCTGTGCTGTGTGCTGGCAACATGGAATGGTAACCAAGCTTAGCGAGGCAAGAGGAGGAGAGTGCTGCCATATAGCCACAATGGAACCAATGTCACTGGGGAGGTAAGTCACCGCTTAGTGTCTCCTACTAACCAACTGGGGTTTTCTGTACCCCCCACCCGGGGATGTTTGTTTACCCCACTTCCCTCAAAACTGGGGAAAAGACACATACCTCCGGGAGGTGACCTTCCCCTAACACCTGCCAACACTGACAAAGAAACCTTCAGAAATTGCTAAAACAAATCCCTTAACACCTCCTTAGGGGGCCTCTGAAGGGCTGCAGGCTCCAGATTTTGTGTCACATGGCTTTGCCCTCCCAGATCTAAGTTGCACCCCCCAAGCCCCCTGACCACCCCCTCTGCCCTGGATACTATGCTGAAATCACATTCCTTTACAACACAGCCAGTCAGCCACAATCTGCACAGGATGTATCTGCCTACTGCAACTACACTGCCGTTCTGACCAGAGAATTTCACAGGTCAGAAGGGCATCATAAAAGCCAGAAACAGCCTGTGAAGACTGACAGACTGTGTGTAAAGAAATGTGATTTCGGTCATGTGTAGTGTGGATGGGGGGGGGGGCAGCATACAGTGCTGGGATGGGAAAGGAGCTCTGCCAAGTGACCTGCCAGGGGGGATCCCTGTCCTCTGATTCTCCAGTGGTCATCCCTATCCTCTGATGTAAAGAGGAACTCTGGAAACTCAAAACTCTTAAGCCACTTTGAGTATCTTGGCGTGCGGTGGATGTATCTGCCCGCACGATGGAAGTGGTGGGTGGTAATGGGGGGGGGGGGATAGGTCAACTGTTGCATCAGGGCCCACAAGCTTCAAGCAATGCCTCAGGCTACCAGCCAGATCGTGGCTAGAACACGTGCTACTATTCAGGTCATGGCTGGAACTTGGTCTACTAGCCAGTTTGTGGCTAGAACTTGTGCTACTAGGCAGGCCATTGCTAGAACCTGTGCTGCTAGCCATGTTATGTCTAGGACTTGTGCTTGTATTCGAATCATGGCTAGAACTTGATCTACTAACCAGTTCATGGCTAGAACGTGTGCTACTAGGCAGGTCATGGCTGGAACCTGTGATACTAGCCATATCATGTCTATGACTTGTGCCACTATTCAGATGATACCTAGAACTTGGTCTACTAACCAGTTCATGGCTAGAATTTGTGCTACTAGGCAGGTCATGGCTGGAACCTTTGTTACCAGCCAGATCATGGATATAACATGTACTACTATTCAGGTCATGGCTGGAACTTGATCTACTAGCCTGTTTATGGCTGAAACTTGTACTACTAGGCAGGTCATGGCTGGAATCTGTGCTACCAGCCAGATCATGGCTAGACCTTTACGACTATTCAGATCATTGCTAGAACTTGATCTACTAACCAGTTCATGGCTAGAACTTGTGCTACTAGGCAGGTCATGGCTGGAACCTGTGCTACTAGCCAGATCATGACTAGGATTTGTGCTATTATTCAGGTCATGGATAGAACTTAATCTACTAGGCAGATCATGGCTACAGCTTGTGCTACTAGGCAGAATATGGCTGGAACCTGTGCCACCAGCCAGATCATAGCTATGTCCTGTGCTACTATTCAGGTCATGGCTGGAACTTGACCTACCATCCAGGTCATGTCTGTAGCTTTCTAGAGTCTGCATAGAGTCAAGACAGAACTTTTTTACCCAGCTGTTCAATTAACCAGGCCATGGCTGTAACTTTTAGAGAAATGAATAATGCGACATGGAGCAGAAATATTGCTGGTGACTGTGGCAGCAAGCATCCTCACCATGAATGGTGCACCCTATGTCACAGCTTTATGCATTAAAAGAGAACACAATCATTTACTTGTATAGCGGTTATTGACAGTCTCTGTCTCCTGCTGCATTTGATGATTATCTCCATAAAGGGTTGTGAAACTTAGCAAATGCAGCTTGGATTTTACATGCTTCTGGGTTTTTTGAAAGGTGATTCTGTTTATCTTATGAGCTGCTTTGAGCTTTTTCACATTCCCATACACATGTTTGCTTTGATCAAATGCAAGCCATTAAAAAAAAAAAAACATGGATGCCTTAAACTGAAAGTCAATGTAGCAATCCTTTTCTTTAATAAAACTTTTTTTCAAGGTCCAACACATTTTTATTAAAATATTAAACAATAATACAGGAAAAGAAGATGCATACCGAGACATTTATACAATAGTAGCTATGAATATAGATAATATGCTTATCATATTATCAATTGTAAATCAATGTACAGTATAAATTGTACTTAAGGCCTAAAAAGCCAATATAAATTGTGGATGTATACATATTGCAGTGCTATTTTATTATAGAAAAATCTATAAATGTTGCTGTGAGATCAATTAAAGAGATGGGAAAGGAAAGAAAAAGAGAAGAATAGAAAAGACGGAAAGAAAAATAATATAAATGGAGGAGCAATCGGGGAGGCAAATCTACACGAGGAATGAGCTTGTGGACACTAATATAATCCTTTTGGAAGATACGATTCGACCCAAGGAGACCACATTTTTTCAAATTTATGGGATTTACAAGAAGGATGGTAGCATGTTTTTCACTGGCCCTATACCACATCTTAGGCCTCGTGCACACAATCAAATCTGTCTGCTGGAAACGGTCTGCTAGACCGTTTCAGCAGACAGATTCGATCGTGTGTACGGGCGAGCCGACGGATTTGGCCACCCGACAGATTGGAAAGCATGCTTACCAATCTGTCAGCTGGGAACCAGTCCGCCCGACATGTCTGCTGGTTAGTACGCTAACCAGCAGACATGTCTTCTCGCACACGCTCCGAATGGTTTCGACGCATGCGCGGAAGTGTTTTACTTCCTGGTGCGGTGACGTGGCGGCGTCAACGTCACCACCACGTCGCCGACACGTCAGCGCGCTGTCTGCTGGCGGGGATTTTGGTTTGCTCGTGTGTACACGCGAGCAAACCAAAATCCAAGCAGACAGATTTGTTCAAATCGGTCGGTCCGACCGATTTGAACAAATGGATTGCCTCGTGTGTACGAGGCCTTATTGTTGACTTAGGTGGAAGTCGGTACGGAGGACCACCAAGCCTTCCCTAAGGTTTTTTTGGTTGGCGTGAACAGGAATGTTATTAAATTCAATAATGCTTCTTTTGTTTTGTTTTTTGTATCCTTTTACATATTAAAGTATGTATCATTCTATAAACATCTGTCCAAAATTGTTTAAATTTGAGACAATCCCCCATTAAAACCTTAAAGGGGTTGTAAAGGTTCGTCTTTTATTTTCTAAATTGGTTCCTTTAAAGGAGTTGTAAAGGAATTTTTTTATTTTTTTTTATGAAATTACTGTTTACAGGGTATAGAGACATAATAGTTAACTGATTGCTTTTAAAAACGATTAAAAATAGCTAAGGATCAATCATATAATGTACCTGTAGTTTCAGTTTCGTTTTTGTATCTAGTTTCGTCTTTGCATGTTATTTACTGCCTCTGTGCTATACAGAGCCATAGAGCAGTGATGGTTTGGAAAATGAAACTAGAAGCTCCCAGTACTGTGGTCATCAGAAATAGTGATGAGCGGAATACGCCATATTCGATTTCGCGATATTTCGCGAATATTTCAAAGAATATTTGCGAATATTCGTTAATATTGAATATTCATGATATTTTATAAAAAAAAATTGCGAAATTTCGCCAATGCGAAATTTCGCTATGTTTTTTTGTGTGACTTTTAATATCGAATATTCGTGATATTTTATAAAAAAAATAAAATAAATTGATTGCGAATTTGATTGCGAAATTTGAAAAAATACGAATATTCGAAATAGCGAATATTCGCCGCGATATACTCGAATATGCAATATTCGTAGCGAATATTCGCAATGCGAATATTCGTGAGCAACACTAATCAGGAAACAGAAAACCAGGACGTGTCCAGAACAGAGAAGAATTACAGCAACATCAGAGCAAAAACGAACAATGAGGGCATGAAACCAGGACTGCAGTAAGGTAAAGGAAGCTATTTAGCTCTAAAAAAAAATCCTTTTGGTGACCCTTTAACCTAGTGCATTGTTGGTTCACTTACCTTTTCTTTCGATTTCCCTTCTAAATTTTCTTTGTTTAAATTTCTCACTTCCTGTTTCTTCTTAGTAAGCTTTCCCCCATCATACAAGAGGTGGAAAGTCATTTAGAACAGCTTACTGAACACCTTACTGAGGAGAAACAGGAAGTGAGAAATTCAGACAAAGAAAACAAAGAAAAAAAAACATTTAGAAGGGAAATTTAAGGAAAAGGTAAGTGAACCAACAACGCACTAGCTTAAAGGAACATATTTAGAAAATAAAAAACGAACCTTTACAACCCCTTTAAACATTTTTTTGACAAATAAGGACTTAGATCTCAGTGCCAATTAAAAGGTAGCAATTTTTCCATTTCTGGGTCCACCAAGGTTTAGAGTGTGCGCTGGAGTCAGAACTACTTCATTAACACCATTGCATTTTCACCTCCACCTATAGAAGATGATAGCATTGAATAGTTGACAAGGCAAAAGCCCTCCTGGTGTCTACATCACATTTTACCAATCTGAACCTCTTTAGCCAACCATGCACCTAGTCTGCATCTTTCAAAATGGTAAGAAACACAATGGGATCATATGACCTTATTTTTAAAGACAAGGTTGTAGCACTTTGATAATTCATTTATTGGTGTGAACATTTTTACTGCATGTCTTTTAACCACTTGCCGACTGCAATGCGTAAATATACTGTACATTGTGGATTGCAAGTGGTTTAGATAGTGGGAAGATATCAGACATAACCCCAGTGTTTTTTTTTTGCCAGTGATTGGCTTTTTCATGAAAGCTGTCATAGTGGCTGATAAGCCGCTGGATTGTTTTTAGAAGCAGCGAGAGGGGTTGTCCCCCTAACCTGCCGCTGTTTCTCGGGCTACCTGTTATTACCGTTGCGCACGAAAAAATGATCTGGCCATAGCTCGGCTGGCCATAGAGATGACCAGTGACCAGATCATGTCTAAATGCCTTTATGATCTTGGAGGACTGGAGCGGCATTATGACACCACTTCTGGTCTAGGTCAAAAGTAAATCATTTTTTTTTTTAAAGATCATATTTTTAAAGGTAGAGGAGAGATGTGGGGTCTTATAGACCCCACATCTCTCCATAAAGAGGACCTGTCACCCCTTATTTCTATTACAAGGAATAGTCACATAAAAGTGACTAAAAAATAAATAAAGGGACAGTGAAAAAAAAAACTATAAAAAAATAAGAAAAAAAGCTCCCCCATCCCTTCATGCTCACGCTCAGAAGCGAACACATCTGTAAGTCGTTCACACATTAATAAGCAGTGTTTGCACCACACATGTGAGGTATCACTGCAAATGTTATAGCAAGAGCAATAATTCTATCACTAGACCTCCTCTGTTACTGTAAACAGCTAACCTGTAACATTTTCTAAAGCTTTTCCTATGGAGATTTTTAAGGATTGCAGTTTGTCACCATTCCACGAGTGTGCGCAATTTTAAAACATGACATGTTAGGTATCTATTTACTCGGCGTAACATCGTCTTTCATACTTTACTAAAAATGTATTTATATATTGTATTTTGCATTAATAAAATCATTAAAGTGTATTTTATCCCCAAAAATTGCTTTAGAAAAAATGCTGCACAATTACTGTGTGACATAATGATGTAAAAAATTGCAAAGATCGACATTATTATCATTATCTGTAACTCTAAACAGGCAAACTGTAACATTATTTAAAGCACCTCCTATGGAGATTTTTAAGTATCATAGTTTGCCACCATTCCACGAGTGATGCGCAATTTTAAAGCATGACATGTTTGGCATCTATTTACTCAGCGTGAGTGAGTGAGTGAATAACATATAGCGCTACAATTGCAAACTTAATCACCTCAAGCAGCCATTTTCCTTCTATTTAGCCTTCAGAAAAGTTGGGCCTTGAGTTTTTTCGTGAAGGCCTGGTGATTCTCTTTCATTCGTAAATGAGATGGTAATGCGTTCCACAGTCGGGGTCCTTGGACTGCAAATCTTCGTTCTCCTTTGCTCTTGTAGCGGGCCTTGGGGATTTTTAGTAGATTTTGGTTGGCTGATTGGAGAACGCGATTGGGGTTGTGGTATTTTATTTTCACACATAGATATTGGGGGGCGGTGCCTTGTACACATTTGTGCGTCAGGCAGAAGGCTTTGAATGTGATTCAGTCCTTGACGGGCAGCCAGTGAAGGCACCTCAGGGTGGGGAAAATTGATTCCCAGGATTTTTTGCCTGTTATCAGTCACGCTGCCGTGTTCTGTACGACTTTCAGACGAGCAATCTGTTATTTTGGGAGACCTAATGGCCCATACACACGATCCGAATATCGGACGAAAACGATCGTCCGATGATGGATCGTACAATTTTCGGATCGTGTGTACACTACTTTCGACAGCCGATCACGACCGTTCATCCGATTAAATTCGATCGGACAAGCGCGAAAATTTTTCTCGTCCGATGTCCGATCGTCCGATTTTCGTTTAGTCAGTACAGCCGTCGTCCGACAATACAATACAAATACATTACAACACGTGACATCACTTCCGATCGTTTTTTTCTATCGTACGAGAATTTTCGTGAGTTTAAAAACCTATTTTATTTTACTCGCGATTATTAAGCAAAAAAAGTCATACGATCCGTCGGCCGATATTCGGATCGTGTGTATGGGCCATAAGTATAGGGAGTTAGCATAATCGAGCTTGGAGTTTATTAGCGTTATTAGCGTAACATCATCTTTTATACTTTACTGAAAAACTTAGGTAAATATTGTGTTTTTTTGCAATAAAATTCATGAAAGTGTATATTCTACCCAAATATTGCATTAGAAAAACTGTTGCACAATTACTGTGTGACATACTGATGTAAAAATTGCAACAATCACCATTTTATTCTCTAGGGTCTCTGCTAAAAAAAAAAAAAATGATATAATGTTTGGGGGTTCTAAGTAATTTTCTAGCATAAAATACTAATTTAAACTGGTAAAAAAAAAGGTCCAGAAAAGGCCTGGTCAGCAAGTGGGTAAGGTCCCTCTACTGAAGTATAAATTTATTTTGGGTGCCTTGACGTCTGCTCTAGGGAACTTAGGCCTCGTACACACGATAGGTTAGCCAGAGGACAACAGTCTGATGGACCGTTTTCATCAGTCAAACCCGATCGTTAGTAAGCCCCATAGGTTATTTAACCTTAGGTTAAAAAAAGCCAACTTGCTTTAAAATTAACCTATGGACGCCTAACCAATCGGTCAAAACCAATCGGTCAAAACCAATCATTAGTAGGCACCACCATCGGTTAAAAATCCACGCATGCTCAGAATCAAGTCGATGCATGCTTGGAAGCATTGAACTTCATTTTTTTCAGCACGTCGTTGTGTTTTACGTCACCGCATTCTGACACGGTCTTTTTTTAACTGATGGTGTGTAGGCACATCAGACCATCAGTCAGCTTCATCGGTTAACTGATGACAACGGACCTTCAGACCTTTCTTATCGGATGGACTGATCGTGTGTACGAGGCTTTACAGGATACTATATAGTCACATAGTTAGTCAGGTTGAAAAAAGACACAAGTCCTTCCAGTTCAACCATACAGTAAATAAATTAGAAAATATAGTATAATCCAATATACCCAATTCTATACCCACAGTTGATCCAGATGAAAGCGAAAAACCCCATCAGAGCAGGATCCAATTTGCTACAGCAGGAATAAAATTCCTTCCTGATCCTCTGAGAGGCAATCAGATTAACCCTGGATCAACTTTACCTATAAATGTCAGTACTCAGTTATATTATGTACATTTAGGAAAGAATCCAAACCTTTTTTAAAGCAATCTACTGATCTGACTAAAACCACCTCTGGAGGGAGTCTATTCCACATTTTCACAGCTCTTAGGCCTCGTACACACGACCGAGAATCTCGTCAGGAAAAATCTGTTTTCCCTGACGAGATTCTTGGCAAGAAACTCTTGCCGCCCGAGTGTACTGACTTTCATTTCAAAAGAACCGCTTTTCTCTTAAAAGGAAAGAACACGATGATGAGCATGCGCTCGTCACATTCGATTCCGTCGCCGCCATCTTGCTTCACCCTACCTATGCCGTGAAAGCTACCGCGCATGCGTCAAAGTCATTTCGAGCATGCGCGGGTTTCCACGGCGACAGGTAAGTTTACAGACGCTCAGGTTCTCGTCTGGAAACAGGCAAACGAGAATCTCGATGAGAAAAAAGAGAGCAGGTTCTGGCCAAATTTCCAGACAAGAATCCTGAATGCCTCGTACACACAAACGGGAATCTCTATTCTTTTGCCGAGAAACCTGGTCGTGTGTATGAGGCCTTACTGTGAAGAACCTTTCCATATTTAGAGATGAAATCTCTTTTTCTTTAGCTGTATAGAGTGCCCCCTTGTATTTTGTGTTGACCGTAAAGTGAATAACTCAACACCAAGTTCACTATATGGACCCCTTTTATATTTGTACATGTTGATCATATCCCCCCTTATTCTCCTCTTCTCAAGAGAAAATAAATTCAGTTCCTCTAATCTTTCCTCATAGTTGAGCTCCTCCATGCCTCTTATCAGTTTGGTTGCTCTTCTCTGCACTTTCTCCAGTTCCCTGATATCCTTTTTTGAGAACTGGTGCCCAAAACTGAACTACATATTCCAGGTGAGGTCTTACTAATGATTTGTACAGGGGGGCAAAATGATATCTCTCTCTCTGGAGTCCATACCTCTCTTAATACAAGAAAGGACTTTTCTATAAGGACACAACAAACTACCAAAACTTACAAAGCTGCTTAATAAAGCATGCAGGTTTTAGCCTCAACACTCAAGATCACTCCCTAGACCTTTTGAGAATTAGTAAGTGGAGTTTTTTTTTTTTAACAGTAAAATAAACATCTGTAACAACAGATGTGATGATGTCATTGGATTTATAAATGGACATCATTTATTAAAGTGTATAATTAGGCTGTTACTGAGCATAATAATAAAATTATGTATTTATTACTTATACATGCCTAACATTTTCCACAGTAGTCCACAGAATTACGATTCCTTGGTTAAGTAGAAAATTAATATTTGACTTGCCACTACATCTTTTTTTGTAACTGCAATTGAACTTTTTAGATGCATATGAGCTAAACACATATATAGGTGTCAAAATTTCTGAATAGGGAAAAAGACTCCAAAAAACTTCAGCTTAAAGACTTAAAAAAAACAACCATTTTAAAACACCTGATTGTAGGCACTAGAACCTTTATTAAATGCCTGGTAAAATGAAAACACCTGATTGTAGCATTTTCTGGTATTGTAAAAGCTTTGCTCGTATTACACAAGCCATCCTATTGCATGTATTACCTGAAATCCCAGATACCGCCCCCCCCCCCGCCATTCATGCTTCCTACAAACCAGTCAATGCCGAATGGCATATGATTGACGTTGATGTCGTAAAGGGTCCAGGTGATGAAAAACATTGACTTGCCTTTTAGAAATGGCTAATTATATTTCTGCTTTGTGTATCCAATGGGTAATAAACCATTTTTTACAACCAATTAAATGCAGGTGTTTGGCACTGGCATTTGATCGCATTAGTCACACAATACCCATTAAGAGAATGCAATTACACTGCGTGTATGTCACGGAATGCTACTTTGCTCTGTGCATGTATAACTGGATCTGGGTAGAAGAAAATAAAAAAAGATTACACAGTAACTATATACTAGCAATAGCCTTATTTATGTAGTCCATTTAGTTTGTGCTGACAGTGCGGGGATGGCGGGCATAAACTCATTTACGGAGAATGAGGACCCTTTATTGAAGTTTTTATATGTGCATTAATGGAAAGCTGACATGAACTATTGAGCCTTGCTCTTGTTTTTTTTCGGCAGGAATGGGCGTGGCTTACAGCCATCAATATGCAATTGTGTAATAGATACCAAAATGTAAGGAGCAGCGGCAGCGGGGAAGACATAGTAATATAATATGTAGGCTATTGATGTGATTTATTTTCAATTCCCAATTCAACATTCGTCTTTATAAAAGAACTCCATTCTGTGAAACGTTCGGGGATGTTACAGGTAGTTGAAATGATACATTTATTTAAATAAAATACCGGTTTTATTACTGTTATTATTATAGGTATTTACATAGTGCTAACAATTTACGCTCAATGGGTGGCCCTGTTGGCGCTGACATCCTCAAACCTAAAAAAAGCTGAACACTGGCTGCATACAATCCAATAGCTGGAAGCAGCAGTGTATTTAGGTTTTGTGCTGCCCTAGGCCTTACTAAACTCGTGCACTGTCAGAGACTAAAGAACTTACCGAGGCCAAGATGCTGCGGACGGCTCACCTTTGCGAACCAGTGCTGACCGCCCTCTGGTGATGGAGACAGAGAGGTGACAGCACCGGAAGGCACCGGTACCGGAAACAGGAAGCTGGGTCAAGGTGAGGATCAAAGAAGGTACCGGATCTGCAGACAGGCTGGGGAGACAGTTCGTGGCACCAAGCAGGGACAGCGGTCCAAACAGGCAAAACTAGTTCAAGGTCCTGGTTGCGGATCACGGGTCAAGAGATCAAGGAAAGTCCAGAAATGCAAGCCGGGGTCAAGGATCGGAGAGGTCAACGGAGTCCAAGTATACAAGCCGAGATCAAAGGTTTGGAGAGGTTAGCAGAGTCCAGGAATGCAAGCCGGGTCAAGGGTTGGAGAGGTCAGCAGAGTCCAAGGGCAGGCCGAGATCAGGATTCAAACAGGTAAGCCAGAAGGTTTTCAGGTCAAACAGGTTCACAGCAACGAGACACATACAGGAGCTGATGACAAACCAGCAACCTGCCATGTGTCAGAGGCCGGTTTAAATAGGGTGGTGAGCCCTGTGATTGGCTCCGACGGGATCACGTGAGTTCGCGCCGTACGCGCGCTCCCGCACACGTCGCGCCGCCGGACCGTGCCCGCGTACGTGCGCGCGCATGCGCCGAATAGAGACGTCGTTCTACTACGCATGTGCGCGCGATCAAAGTCCGCGGAATTGGTGCCCTGACAGTGCCCCCCCCCAAGGGGCGAACTCCGGACGCCCAAACTGGCCATTAGTTCTGGATGTTCTCGATGAAAGGTCCGGATCAATCGAGGGGCATGAATGTTCCTGGAAGGTTCCCAAGAATTGTCCTCCGGAGGATAGCCCTTCCATTTAATGAGGTATTGGAGTTGTCTCCCTCTCTTCCTGCAATTCAGAATAGTCTCCACTTCAAATTCTCTTTCCCCTTCAACCTCTACTGGCGGAGGTGGAGGTTCCTCCCTGCCTGGAAAAGGATCCGGAACCAGAGGTTTGAGCAGGGAAGCATGGAATACCGGATGGATTCTATAAGATTCGGGTAGCGTCAGTTCGAAGGCCACAGAGTTGATCCTGCGTTTAATTATGAATGGGCCAATAAATCTTGGGCCCAATTTTTGTGAGAAAACAGGTATTTTAAGATGTGAAGCGGATAGCCAAACCTCCTCGCCGACCTGGAATGTAGGACAGTCCTTCCTTCCTCTGTCGAAGAATCTTTTATAGTCCTCCTGAGCTTGTCGCATTACTTTTTGTAGTAACTGGAAGTTCTGTTTAATGGCAGTTACACGTTCCTGGACGGCCGGAACAGGTGTATCAGGAATGAGGTCTGGCAGGAAGGAGGGATGGAAGCCACAGTTGGCCCAGAATGGAGTTTGGTTGGTAGTTGCATGAATCGAATTATTATATGCAAATTCAGCAGAAGCTAGTAGGGATCGCCAATCATCCTGGGAGGCTGAACAAAAACAGCGGAGGTACTGCTCTAGAGTCTGATTGGTTCTTTCGGTTTGGCCGTTGCTCCGAGGATGGTAGGCCGAGGACAGGCAGACTTTCACTTCCAGGGACTTACAGAGTTCCCTCCAAAACTTAGACGTAAACTGTGTATCCCTATCGGATACGACGCTCTTAGGGACCCCGTGAAGTCTGATGATTTCATTAAAGAATATTTTTGCTGTGTCAGAGGCTGAGGGTGTGCCGATCATGGGCAGGAAATGCGCCATCTTGGACAAGCGGTCGACCACGACTAAGATCGTGGTGAACCACTCAGAAGGTGGCAGGTCCACGATAAAGTCCATTGATATGTCTGCCCAAGGACGCTCCGGGATGGGTAATGGCTTGAGTAGGCCCCATGTCTTAGTATTGGATCCCTTGTTGCGCTGGCAACAAGTGCAGGAGGCCACATAGGTCTTACAGTCCCGTTTCCAATTAGGCCACCAAAAGGACCGAGAGATTAATTCAGAGGTCTTGCGAGTCCCAAAATGTCCTGCAAGCTTAAGGTCGTGGAAGGTGCTAAGAAGTAACTGTCTTACCTCCCTTGGCACAAAGATCTTGTCTCGGGACCACCATAAGTCCTCTCGTTTAACCGGGGACGAGACTTCTGGGTCGGAGCATTGGTGCTCTTTAAGAGAACTGAGAAGGTCTGACTGAGAAATCAAAAAAAATTTTTGAGGTTTTAGAATAGTACTGGGTTCTGATGAGTTGGGAGTTTCGGGAAACATCCTTGAAAGGGCATCTGCTTTACCGTTCTTTGATCCGGGTCTATACGTAATGTGGAAGTTGAAGCGAGTGAAGAAGAGTGCCCAGCGGGCCTGTCTGGGTCGAAGACGCTTCGCGGAACGTAAGTACTCCAGATTTCTGTGGTCTGTGAAAATTAGGATGGGGTGGCTTGCTCCCTCCAGCAGGTACCTCCATTCTTCTAACGCAAATTTGATGGCGAGCAGCTCCCTATCGCCCACGTCATAATTCTTTTCAGACGAAGAAAGTTTCCGGGAGGCGTAGGCAACAGGGTGCAGAAGAGATTTGGGTCCCTGCCTCTGGGATAGGACAGCGCCTGTGGCGGACTCGGAGGCATCAACTTCTAAGATGAACGGTAGTGCAGGATCAGGGTGGTGTAGGACAGGAGCCGAGGAAAATACTGTCTTTAGTTTGGAAAAAGCCTCCTGGGCTTCCTGGGACCATTGAAAACGGTTTCCTTGCCTTGTGAGCTGAGTGATGGGAGACACGATGGCGGAGAACCCGACGATGAATCTTCTGTAGAAGTTGGCAAAGCCAATGAAGCGTTGAACGCCTTTTTTATCTGTCGGGGCTGGCCAATCTTGAATGGCTTTGACCTTCTGGGGGTCCATGGCAATCCCATTGGTGGATATTATGAAACCCAAGAACTGTACTGAGTGTCTCTCAAATTCACACTTCTCTGCTTTGAGGTATAACCGGTGCTTTCTGAGGATCGTGAGGACCTGTTTGACGTGATCTCGGTGAAGTTCCAACGTGGCCTAGGGACACAGGGACACAGATCGGTCACCTCCCCCAGTCAGTCCCCTTCCCCCACAGTTAGAATCACTAGTAGGGAACACATGTAACCCCTTCCTCGCCCCCTAGTGTTAACTCCTTCCCTGCCAGTCACATTTATACAGTAATCAGTGCATATTTATCGCTGTATGAATGTGAATGGTCCCAAAAATGTGTCAAAAGTGTCCGATGTGTCCGCCATAATGTCGCAGTCCCAATTAAAATCGCAGATCACTGCCATTACTAGTAAAAAAATAATAATAAAAGAAAATCATAATTATGTCCCCTATTTTGTTTTGCGCAAACCAGTCACTATACACTTATTGCTTTTTTTTTTACCAAAATAATGTAGAAGAATGTGTATCAGCCTAAAATGAGAAAAAAATGTATTTTTTATAAAAAAAATGGGATATTTATTATAGCAAAAAGTAAAAAATATTGGGCCAGATTCACGAAGAGATACGACGGCGTATCAGTAGATACCCCGTCGTAACTCGGAATCTGCGCCGGCGTATATTTAAGCGTATTCTCAAAGTGAGATACGCTTAAATATTGTTAAGATACGACCGTCGTAAGTCTCCTACGCCGGCGTATCTTAACTGCATTTTTACGCTGGCCGCTAGGGGCGTTCCTGCTGATTTACGCCTAGAATATGTAAATCAGCGAAATACGCCTATTCACGAATGTACGCCCGGCCGACGCATTGAATTTACGCAGTTTACATAAGGCGTTTTGAGGCGTAAAGATAAACCACCAAAAAGATGGCACATCCCATGTTAAGTATGGACGTCGGGACCGCCTCAAATTTTTCTGATTTTACATCGTTCGCGTAACTCGTTCGTGAATGGGGCTTTACGTCAATTACGTTCACGTCGAAACCAATGCGTCTTAGCGTCATAATTTGGAGCATGCGCACTGAGATACGTCCACGGACGGCACATGCGTAGTTAAAAAAAAACGTAAAAAACGTGGGGTCACAACACATTTAAATAAAACACGCCGACCTCATCCACATTTGAATTACCCGGGCTTACACCGGCCCATTTACGCTACACCGCCGTAACTTAGCTTGGTGAATACAGCATTTGCCTCGCTAATTTACGGCAGCGTAGCGTATCAGAGCTACATTACGCCCGCGGAAGCTTAAACCGCGCTACGTGAATCTGGCCCATTGTGTTTTTTTTTCAAAATTATCGCTTTTTTTGTTTATAGCGCAAAAACTAAAAAACGCAGACGTGATCAAATACCACCAAAATAAAGCTCTATGGCCCCGTACACACGGCCGAGGTTCTCGCCAGAAACCAGCGAGAACCTCGCTGGGAGCTGCATTCCAGCGAGAACCTCGGCCGTGTGTATGCTCTCTGCTTGCCCCGCCCGTCGGGAAACCTGTCGAGCAAATAGAGAACAGGTTCTCTATTTGCTCGACGGCCCATCGGGATGAATGGCTGGTTGCCATTCCCGACGGGCGGGTCGCAGATTCTGACGGCCAGCAGAGAACCTCGACGGGCGGAACGATGTGTTCTGCCCGTCGATGTTCTCTGCCGTGTGTACAGGGCCTATCTGTGGGGAAAAAAGGACGTCGATTTTCTTTGGGAGTCAGTTAAAACGACCCAGTGCCGGAAGCTGAAATTTCGTCTGGGCAGGAACCCCCATACAGTATGGGGTAGATTCAGGTAGGAGATAAGCTGGTTTATCTCCAGATAAGCTGTCTTATCTCTGCGTTTTAAGCCCCTAATCTATGCCACTGATTCCTAAAATCAGTTAGGCATAGATTTTCCTTAGATCAGACAAGCATAAATCTATTACGCTGTCTAATCTTAAATTCATATTTTAGGCTGGCCGCTAGGTGGCGTTCCCGTCTAAAATATGTAAATGAGCCTATACGTCGATTCCCGAACGGACGCGCGGCCGGCGCTATTCAATTACGTTGTTTGCGTTAGCGTAGTACCGTCGTAATGTTATGCCTGCTATATGAGGCGCAGGCAATGTTAATGCTGCCCCCCCTGCAAAGTGCTGCCCCAGGCCTGGGCCTTGTTGGCCTAGGCCAGGATACAGCGTTGGACAGCAGTTCAACAACTGCAACTTTTTGTTGCAGCAGCCCATTGATAAATAATACAAGGATAATAATGCGATGCCCGCCTCACATTTTGCGAAAATACTTTACAGAGATCATATTTGTGTGATTAAATAATAAAAGAATGAACCTGACTTGTGGGATTCACTCACCTCTAGATACATGTTTGCAGAAGAGATGAAAGCTGTGTACACAGAGGACATCATTAGATATGCAGGGCTCAAAAACTTGCTTAGATAGCAAGTGATATGAATGAATGTTATTATGTTCACATGACACCGATGTAATTTCAGAGGTTAATATTCATAATAAATATCAGTTAATGTTATGCATTTTAGGATGGCAAGGGTGAGCCCTGATATTACTGGTAGATGCAATAAATGCTACTTGGTCAATTACCTTAATTGAAATCTATTCAAGGCGATGACATTTGTCTGAAAAAAGGAAATAATAAACAATACATTAATGTACATAAACGTTTTCTATGTATATGTATGAGTTTTATGCAGATGGTTTTAGAAAACAGATGAAAATACAAAAGAGGGAGCTTTTTTACTGCCAGAGCAGGGCTTTTATTTAGCATGAACCCACCTCCAGCACTGAATGTATGTAATAGCAAGGGGTGTGTTTTTTTGGGGGATCTATTGCCACTGGTGGGGAGCTGTTTTTGCGTGAGAGTCTATTGTTGCTGTGGGGGATCTATTGTTGCTGGGGGGTCTTATGCTTCTGGTAGGGATTTACTGTTTAGCTTGAGATCTATTGTTGTTGGCTGCTGGATGGTCAATTGATGCTGGCTGCTGGGAGATCTGTTATTGCTGCTGGGGGGGTCTAATGTTGTTGTGGTGAATCTTTTGTTGCTGGGGATGGTGTTTTGTTGTGAATAGTCCATTGTTGCTGTGTGGGGGGTGTGATGTTGTGTGGGGAAACTATTGTTGCTGGGGTGGGGGTCTATTATTGCAGGGTTGGGGTCAGTGGCAGCCCATCCATACAGGGGGCAGGGGCACCACCCCCAATCCATCAATCCATGTGCCCGACCCCAATCTACAATACATTCAGGGCACTGGACACATGGGGCCAGATTCACGTACATCGGCGCATTTTTTGACTGGCGTAGCGCACCTCCTTTACGTTAGACTGCCGCAATGTAGCGGCGCAATCACCGTATTCTCGTTTGATTTGCTCAGAAATTAGCACCTGTGCAACGTAATTTCAGAGGCGTAAGGCGGAGTAATTCAAATTGGGAAGGACGTGGGCGTGTTACATTGAAATGAGCCGTGACCCCATGAAAATGAAGGGCCGGCCGGCTTGCGCATGCACGCATGAAGCAGACCATGGTCAGCACCTCTGTGTGCATGCTCACAACTCGGGAACGGCGCAATCAGTGAAATTGGAAGTGGACCCGGGCAACTTTGTGAACTACGCAGACAGCATAAATAGACAGAGACAAATGCACTTCCTTTGCAAAAGTACATCCCTTTGTATCCCTTCCTATACAGCAAGGTGCTTTTGTTCTGTTGTTTGTTGCGTTGTGACTTGTCTTTGTGATATTTGTTGACTGTTTGATCTAGTGTTTTGTAGAATATATTTGAAAGTGTTTTTTGGTGACTGCTTGTGAGACTTTTTGGTTGATAGATTTTGGTTTGTTTGTTTTGTTGCTTGATTTTTCCTGCTTGTTTTTGTGAGTGATTTTTGCTGATTGTTTGGGAGAGAGTTTTTGTCTGAGTATGACTGAGAGGAAGAGGAAGTTGAATTTTACTTTGGGGGAGAAACAAATAATTGCCCGGGCCATTACCCAATATCCCTTCACGGCCCGGAGAGTGCCAACACCACCCCGGCCAGGAGGAGGGAGATTTTGCTGCACATTACTGACCAGGTAAATTCAGCGGGCGGGGGGGGGGGGGGAGACCCAGACACACGAGGGGATCGAAAAGAAAATCAATGATCTCCGGCGTTTGGTCCGAAAGAAGCTGGCCAAATGGCAGCCCATGCCAGGGGCACAGGAGGGGGCCCACCATGCCCTGTTAGGCTGACAGCGGAGGAGCGTGCGGTGGCCCAGACCTTTCATAGACAACAGGTGGAGGGCCTGTCTGGCTATGACTACAGTCATGAAGGCGTGATGCCAGGTAAGGTTTTTGTTTTCCTATCTGGTGTGTAGCATGGGTGGGGGAGGGGGGGGAAGGAATATGTGGCAAGTGTGTGGATCCTCCAACCTGTGAATTTTTTGTGTCATCCACAGATGTGCAGGAGGGTGCTGGGCCATCTGGCCTGACTGCACCATCCCCAGGACAACAGCCTGATAAGGGCCCCCCGACAAGGCCGGAGTCCTCGGAGGAGGTTGAAGAGGAGGAGGTTGAGGAGGAGGAGTTTGAGGAGGAGGAGGATGTCATGTCAGCCAGTGGATTGTTGTTTTTGGAGGAGTCTTCCTCTCTGGCTGGCAGCAGCCAGCCCTCCATAAGGGCTAGGCCCTCCCACTCCTCCCCCAACAGGGCTCCCCTCCCAAGGGGCTCCCCTTCTCCCCGGCCACACGCCTCAACTGGAGGCAGGAAGTCGTCCCAGAAGACCAGGGGGGTGGCCGAGGTTCTGCCTGCAAATCTGAGAAGGGACCAGGCCAGCCTGTCCTCCATAAAGGATACGCTTGGGGACCTGGACTGCCACTCCCGGGCTCTTACAAACTGCCTAAACGTACTGCAGACTACAACAGCAGATGTTGGGCAGGATGTGAGGGCCCTCACCCAGGCTATCCAGGCCAACACGGCAACACTAAGTGCTGGCCTGAACAGAATTGCCGTGGCCTTGGAGGGCAGGCCGCCAGGTGGGCAGAGACCAGGGGCTGCTCCTCCTTGCCCGGATTACCCCCATGAATCTCTCCTGAGGAGCCGGGGCCGTGGCCGTGGGGGTGATATTCCTGCCGGAAAAGGGGTGTCACCCTCAATTCTGGTGGAGAAGGGTTCCCCAGGACCAGGGAGAAGTGATCCCCAGGTCCGTGTGAATGGTGTATGAATGTACAGTGACATAATTGGAGCCGTGGCGTTGCTGCTCACAAGTCCAGCATGGTGGGCTTGTGCTAATCCAATTTGATGAGGACGTGATGTGTCTGTGCTAGGGACCACAGTGGTGTGCATGCATGCATTCTCATTGTGCCATGATTAATGTGTGTGTTTAACGTGCAAAGATGCCTAATGTGAGCTTTCTCCTGGCTGCTCTTCCCTCAGAAGACGGGGTAACCTCGGTTAGGGGGGGATTGTCTGGTTCAGGGGTCAGGTCATCACGTAGGTCAATCTGCAGGCCCTTTCTCACTGCGAGGGTGTGCAGCATGCAACATGCACCAATGATCTGGCACACAAAGTTTTGGGAATACAACAGGGTCCCCCCAGACTTATCCAGGCATCGGAAACGTGACTTCAGGAGGCCAAAGGTGCGCTCCACCACTGCACGTGTTTGGGCGTGGGCTTCATTGTATCTTTCCTCTCCTGGGGTTTGGGGGTTCCGGATAGGAGTCATAAGATGGGGTCCCAGTGCATATGCAGAGTCACCTGTAAGGGAAAAGACAGGAGGATGTTAGTCATGCATGTGCCCCTTGTGATGTGTGCATCATGGGGGGGGGGGCAGTCATGCCTGCCACCCATGTCACTCGCCACCCAGCCAGGTGTCCCCATACACGTTCTGTTCGAATTCCATTCGGATGGGGCTCTGATTGTAGATGTAGCTGTCATGGCTGGATCCGGGGTGTTTGGCACGGACGTGCCATATGAGGCCTTGGGCATCGACTATCACCTGTACATTGATGGAATGCCAATGCTTCCGATTGCGGTATATGTGCTCTGTCTCATGGGGGGGGGCTGGAGTGCCACATGTGTGCAATCTATGGCCCCCGTGGGAATCTGGCAATTCTGTAGAAATCTGTCATTGCCTTCAGCCAAAGGTCCTCAGTGGTGGGTTTGATGATTTGGTTGGCCATGCGTCTGAGGATTGCAGGGACAACCTGGTGAACACATCTGCTCATGGAGGATTGTGACATCCCAGCCACCACTCCACTTGTTCTTTGAAAAGAGCCACTAGCAAGGAAATGGAGTGTTGCCATGACCTTGACCAGTGGATGCACTGCATGTGAGTGGTGTGTTGGGCTGGTGATGTCATCCTGCAGGGTTATGGTTAATTCCAGGATGGCATGAGGGGTGAATCTGAAGATGCGATACACCTCAGAATCACTCATGCCAAAGAGGTCTATGCGGGTGCGGTATATCCTCTCCCGTGCCCTCCTCTGTGCCCTCCTCCTTCTTTGCTCCTCTAAAGTCAGTAGTATAGCTATGAGCATGGATGTCCCTGGCATGTTGACATACAGATTGTTGTGCAACACGTGTGACTGCTCAGCTCCTCACTAACAATGTTGCTTTCTCTGACATGTAGACGGATTGTCTAATTTTATACCACCTTTTATATGGACTAAATTTAGACAGGACGTGCAGCTGTTGCGCACAGCGCGTAGCCTGCGCTGCACCAACGTTCTTTTGTGGATCCCCGTAACTCCCTCATTAGCATATTTGAATAGCAAATCAATGGTGTGTCTAGCGCAGTTTTGCACGGACGGATGCACCTGTCTATCGAAATTACACCGGTCAAATGAGGGTGAACACAAATGCACGCCTCACTTTTCAGATATTTATTTGTAAAAATTTGGAAAACCATTTATTATTTTCGTTCCACTTCATAATTATGTGCCACTTATTGTTGGTCTATCACATAAAATCCCAATAAAGTATATTTACGTTTTTGGTTGTAACATGACAAAATGTGGAACATTTCAAGGGGTGTGAAAACTTTTTCAAGGCACCGTATAAAAAAAAGAGTGCCCATTTTGAAAACCATGTTAACGATAAAGAACAGCTATCTCTATGGTGGGATCTATGACTTTGCCAAAAATTGGATCCCTCACCGGAGCAATGAAGTTCATTGGAGATGTTTCCGCAAGAAGTGCCAGTGAACAACGTCTTACTCCCTTTCTAGGTAAACTGATCTGTAGTAACTTTCCATTGAAACACTTCAGATCTTTCCACTTATCCAACTCCACGGCAAATCAAAATGTGTTCAACTCTTTCCTTGCCACCTGTGTTTTCTTCTGTCGAAGCTACAAAAAAAAAAAGCCTCTAATCTTCTAAAGATCCTCATTACAATGTAATAAGACACATTACCTCGGTATATTATAGAGGTTAATCTCTTTGCTGCAGTTGGGAAGATTAGACTGTATGTTCCCTTCACTCAAACAGAAACTAATGAAAGGTTTCAGAGCAAAATTTGTATTTCCAAAGGAAAGATGATCCCGTGCAATAAGCAATTTCTAGGCAGCAGGGCAATTCTTTCCTGGCAAATGCATGTCAGAACATGAATATTGCCATTCCCTATCTCCATCAAATGACACAGTCCTTATGTAAAGACTGGAGCTAGCTCCTCCCTGGAGCACAGATCTGACTTTTTATGTTTGTTTAAGTTAACATTTTCTTCAACCAAGACAAGCTCAATTTCATGCAACAGTCATTTAAAAAGTAGATTTTTCCACAGTGTTGTTCTTATCAGCCGAATACAATAAAGCTTGAAGGGTTTTGTATCTCAAACTATGGGGGTCTGTATGACTGCTTGGAATGCATCAGGGCTTCGTTCTCAAATCACTCTCTGGAGCTAACAAAATCTTAAAGGCCAACTCAACACCATAACTCAGCTTTTCTCAACCTTCTCAAAACAGAGGAACCTTTAAAATAACATTCCTGTTCCAAGAAACCCCTACTGAATCTTACCATATCTACACTCATGATACTCATTAGTGTGATGGTCAGTGGGAAGAATACTCCTAAAGCCTCGTACACGCGCACGGTTTTCTCGGCAAGAACCGGCAAGAAAGCTCTGCCAGAGTAAACCGTGCATGTGTGCAAGCAGGGGAGTTGCTAGGTAGCAAAAAGACCAGGGTCTTCAGCCCAAGGCCGGCACCTTGGTGGGCGGGGCGGCGGTAGGGCGGATTTGGATCCGGGATGGTCATGGCGTGTTTTTTTTTTCTGGGCGGTGGGGGGTAAGCTCACTTGCTGGTTGCTGCCTGGCTTACCATTGCCCATCCATTTTGAACACTACTGACCATGACACTGACTACCTGACATACATACACCTACCTGACATACACTGACATACATACACCTACCTGACATACACTGACATACACAGACCTACCTGACATACATACACCTACCTGACATACATAAACCTACCTGACATACATACACTGACATACATACACCTACCTGACATACACTGACATCCACACACCTACCTGACATACATACACCTACCTGACATACATACACTGACATACATACACCTACCTGACATACATACACTGACTACCTGACATACATACACCTACCTGACCAACATACACCTACCTGACATACACTGACCTCACCTACCTGACCTACATACACTCACCTACCTGACATACATACAACCTACCTGACTTTGCATTTACATTTACTTTGCTGTCTGTTGGACCTAGTTGCCTTTTTACCATGCCATCACCCGATCGCCACTCTGCTGGCCTGATCTATCTGAGAGCCGCCTGCCCGAGCTCCGAGCGGGGATCATGATCTCAGTGTTGTGGCGATGCGGTATTGTAATTATGGCCTTTTGGAGCTTGCAGCGCCTATGATGGATGTCACACGTCCCGCGGATCCCGGCATTGGATCAGTGGGACGTCCATCATAGGCGTTACAGGCTCCAGAAGACGGGACCTGCTATTACACTCAGCAGGACTCACCCACAATCGGCGTGGCAGCACTCAGTCATACTCGGCAGGACTCGGTCTCGGCCACACTCGGCACCACAGCACTCGGGATCATAACGGTCCTGGTGCTCGCTGCTCGGGGCTAACAATGGACAGCTAAATGCCCTTGACTCGGGGCTTTACGGGGGCCCATTCGGGGCTCCAGCCCCCTAAGCCCGGCCTAACGACGCCCCTGTGTACGAGGTTTGAGGTTTCTCGTCAAGAAAACTGCCTAGAATCCAGACGAGAAAAATAGAGAATCTGCTCTCTATTTTCTCTTTGTGATTCTCGATTATTTTTCTGCCGAGAAACCTGAGCATCTGTATAATTACCTGTCGGCGTGGAAACCCGTGCATGCGTCAAAGTTATTTTGAGCATGCGCGGCAGCTTCCAAGGCATAGGTAGGGTGTAGCAAGATGGCGGCGATGGCATTGAATATGACGAGCGCTACTCATCGTACTAAGAAAAGTTCTTGGAGGAAAATCCAAAGGAAAGTGTGGAAGTGGATTCGGAAGATGGAGTATAAAGGGTTTCAGATCCCCCTTCCTTGCACATGTGCAGATATGAAGGTCTGTGAGGAGCACCTACGTCAGGAACTAGCTAAACAGCCTGGACCCATGGTGACTAATATTACTGTTGGTCACTAGCTGGAAGTTTGATCATATGATACAGCTAGGGGGTGCCCAGTAAAGGTGAGTTTGAGCATGTTCAGATGCTCTTCTGAACCCACATGGCAGAACCTGCCAGGAAAATGTTTCCTGCAATGGGACAATCATCTGCAGCGGGGGCATTCTCCGCTAGGGTGACCACATTTCCAAACTGCCATTCACGGACACCCCCTCCTTCACAAAAAAAAAGATGCTTTTTGATACTTTTTTTGCCAATTTAAAGGGCTTATATGCACATAATTGGCCATATTAAGGGTACTGCCTTGGGGGCCATTTATAAATGCAAATGTTTTTAAAAATGATCGTTTTTTCAGGAGATTATATTTATGCTTCAAGTGCAACAAAAAAAAATGAACAATTCTTCTAAATATAGTGCCTGGGGGGATCCCCTTAGTCTTCCTGTAAATTAGCACATCTATACCATGTATAGAACATGCTGCAGCAAAAATAAAAGTGTAAGTAAACCCATCGATCTTACAGTTTCAAAAAGAAGTTACATTTCCGGCATGCCGGGATTGCTAACTGTCACACTGTCACATTGGTTGTGCTCTCAACCAAACTGTCAAACCATCCAATGGCTGGTGTCATAACTGATCACATGTGCGGCAATTGAAGATTAAACATAAGCCAAGATGGCAGCTTCCTTGCCTGAAAATGATAGGTGGGTCTACTTCCACTTTAAGTTTTGAAAGGAAAAAAAAAACGAGTCAAATCAAATTTAAGTTGACTCACAGTTGCAATTGATAGCACCCGACTATTGAAAAAAAAAAAAAAACGTAGTGGGGTACCCCCCCCCCCAGTCCATACCATACCCTTCGAGCTCTGCCCCCCCACCCCAAAGCACCTTGTCCCCATCTTTCTCTGGCCAGTGGTTGTGGTGGCATTCAGGCAGGGGGGTTATCAGAATCTGGAAGCCCCCAAAGGACCAAAAGGGTCTAGAATGGACTAGGGGGGGGGGGCAGCTTTTTTTCATTATTATTCAGCTGTCAGCGGGGAAGCCCATTGACAGCTGATGACTCATCAGTTGTTAAGGACACTGCCTTCCCAGCCTCGCTCCTTAACAACCAGCTTTTATCCCTGGTTGGGTGCAGTGCATTGCAGGGCATTTGGCAGGACGAACACCCTGGGATGGGAAACAAGACAGTTTCCATTGTTGGTTACGGGGTGGCTGTGTCATTTTCATTCCGGGACACTGTATTGTCCTGGAATGAAGATGCCTGGGGCCAGGGACACACCCACAAAATGCGGGACTGTCCCGGGCAATTCGGGACATGTGGTCACCCTATTCTCCACCCACTCCACAGCTGCACACACTGTATACAAGGGGCATGTTCTGTATACATGCTGTTGTGGGGAGGGGAATACCCTCGCTGCAGATGACTGGCCCATTACAGGTGCCAACTGACTTTCCAGTTCTGCATGCTTATTAAGCTTCTGCATCTTAGAAAGTGTGTAGGCCAAAGGCAGAAAAGGAAGATCAGCAGCAGCTCCCCCTGTATATCTCCCAGTGCAGGTTCGCTTTCACTGGAAATGAATAGTCAGGTTCGGTGTTACACTTTGTACACATGTAAATGAAGCCTCGTATAATTTGCAAATGAAATGAATGTATTTTCACATCAGAACATCAAGAAATAGTTTTGCGGTAATTAAATTCCTAAAATATCAGTCAAATGAATGCATAAAAAATGTGTTTATTTGTTAATGCTATCTATTATTATGAATATGCTAAATCGGAACTTAACTGTATCTGAGCACCACAAACTGAGAATTATATTAAAGTGTTACTAAACCCAGATCTCTGCATTCACTATATCTGGTCTCCCACAGTACACAGAACATGGAAATGCAATTATATTACTAAATATAAACTGCTAAATACCTTTTCTCATCAGCAGAATATAGCAGTCTCGTAACTTTTATCAGTGCCTGGTTAAAACTTGTAGGAGGAGTTTTCATTCTACTATGACTGGTCTATGAGGCTTCCTTTTTTGACTACTAGGATACCTTGGAGGACAGCAAGGCCGGAAACATTATCCATCTTGAAGTACAGATCACCTGATCAACACACTTGTGGCGGCTTGGAGTTTCTGAGTCTGAGTGGACTTCTCGCTCCTAGGTACGAGACACAACCTTCAACCCCATTTATATCTGTTTTCCATTGTCTATCCTCAGTGAATTAAACTTCACTGATTTGATGTTTTATATTTTTTGTTGTCTGTGTATATTTATGTTATTTTTTTTTTTTTTATACACCTACCTGTAGATTGTCTCCCGATGAAGCAAACTTTTTGGCGAAACTAGTTGAGATCGAGATTTTCTGTATCGTGACTTCAACATTCACCTTCAAAGACACCCATACCCTGGGAATTGCACCTTTGGTGATTTGTGCAACGTCACGTGTTGTGTAATTTTTAAATGAATGTTTTTGTGTAAATGTTTTTTAGACTTGGTCTTTTTGTTATTATTATAATAAATCTTGTATCCCTTTTTTTGATATCTTTATCTCTTTTTGAGTTTATTTTGTCTACTGTGTAATGCAATAGTCCTCCCCGCCCTATTTGCTGTGTTGGTTCTCAGGGATCTCTGGGGTTCCTTCCTCTATCTCACACTTGTGCACAGGAGTATTTGTTTACTGCTGTCCTATGAAGCTACAAGACCCCTGACCCTCTGTCTGGATAGTGCTGGTTGGCCCTGTGCCAATTACATGGACCCTCCCAAGAAAAAAGCAATACACACTAAACTGGGCATGTGCAGCCTCTAAAGCTCTGTTCTATCAGTAGATTGGGGACAGCAAAAGAAAAGGGGGATCAGAAAAGACAACCTTTTAACCATAGCTCCCAACGGTTCCTGATTTGGAGGGACTGTACCTGATTTGGAGCAATGTCCCTCTGTCCCTCTTCCCCCCTCATTTGTCCCCATTTTGGTCTGATCTATATAGTTGTACAGAAAATGCACTTTTTATCTTTCAAAAGGTGTTTCCCAGTGCTAAACCTTTCATCCAAATTCGAAATAGCTGCATTTGTACATTTTAAAAGCCAATATAGAGGAATAGTAGTGATAAAAAAAAAAAAAACCTTGTGGATTTAATTAATCTTTTTTGGGGGTTAATTCTCCTTTAAGGGGGCGTGGCAGGGGGCGTGTCCCCTGCCTACATACGTTTGCTGGTAGGTGTCCCTCATTCTCACTTCAAAATGTTGGGAGGTATGTTTTAACACAATGCAGAGGATTAACCCCTTAGGTTCCACATTGAGTATAACAAGCATGCTTTACTGCATATACAGACTGATTTTACTGTTGTGGGTTTAGTAACACTTTAAGGTGGTTGTAAAGGCAGAAGGTTTTTATTCTTAATGGATCCTATGCATTAAGATAAAAATCTTTCTGTGTGCAGCAGCCTCCCTAATACTTACCTGAGCCCCATCTAGATCCAGAGATGTTGGGGCACTCAACAGGACGGAGGGGCCAGGAGCACCGAAGAGGGACCCAGAAGAAGAAGATTGGGGCTGCTCTGTGCAAAACCAACGGCACAGAGTAGGAAAACAAGTGTATAGGTGCTGCAACCTTCTCACAGAATGACTAAGGACTAACGTCCGAAATGCGTAGGCTGTTTTACAGCTCTGTACATGTATTTAATAAAGGAATACTATTTTGGATGCCATCCTGAGTGCCGACCATCCTTATTACATTACACAGAGAAGGTACGTATAATACTAATTATATTATTACTATATATATATATATATATATATATATATATATATAATAACAATATAATAAACAATACATGTTTGTTATATTTAACTAAAAAAAAAAAACTTTACAATCACTTAAAAAATTCATTCTTAATATCCAAAGCAAACTCGCCCCATGTCTCCATGCTTTTTTTTGTTGAAAAATTGCTTTGAAACACCCCCCCCCCAACATTGCTCTCTACGTTGCGGTTAGAGAAAAGAGCTGTGTGTTAGTGGGCGTCCTGACTCTCCTGTAGTCCAAGGGATGGGGCGAGCACGGCACTCCACACCAGGGAAAAAAAAAATGCTAATTTTAAAGGCTAATATGCAAGTTATTGTCCTAAAAAGTGTTTGGGGACCTGGATCCTGCCCCAGGGGACATGTATCAATGCAAAAAAAAAGTTTTAAAAACTGCAGTTTTTCTTGGCAGCAGTGATTTTCATAATTCCTTTAAGTGAAACAATAAAAGTGAAATATTCCTTTAAATTTACCTGGGGGGAGGGAGGGGTTGTATAGTATGCCTGTAAAGTAGTGCTTGTTTCCCATGCTTAGAACTGTCCCTGCACAAAGTGTCATTTCTGAAGGAAAAAAAGTAATTTAAAATCACTCGCGGCTATAATAAATTGTCGGCTCCCGGCAATACAGAGAAAAGTCATTTATAAAAAAAATGTGTGGGGGTCCACGGCATTTTTTTTTTTAAATTTGGGGTGGGGTTCCCCTTAAAATCCATACTAGACCTGAAGGGTCTGGAATGGATATTTGGGGGGAACCCCACATAATTTTTTTTTAATTTCCCTTAATATCCATACCAGACCCTAAGATGAGTGATTTTAAATTACATTTTACCTTCAGAAATTACATTTTGTGCAGGGACAGTTCTAAGCACAGGAAACAAGCGCTACTTTACAGGCATACTATACACCCCCCTAGGTATGAAATTTAAAGGAAAATTTTTAATTTTATTGTTTCACTTTAAGCATTATTAAAATCACTGCTCCTAAAAAAAAGGCTGTTTTTTAAAACTTTTTTTGCATTGATACATGTCCCCTGGGGCAGGACCCGGGTCCCCAAACACTTTTTAGGACAATAACTTGCATATTAGCTTTTAAAATTAGTACTTTAGATTTCAAATGTTCGAAGTCCCACAGACTTTAACAGGGTTCTAAAGTTCACACAAACTTTTGGTCTGTTCGCAGGTTCTGGTGCGAACCGAACCCAGGGGTGTTCGGCTCATCCCTATTTGGGAGCCACGTCGCACGACCGCGCAATTGTCAGTTAAAGCGACGCAGTGCCGAATCGCAAAAAGGGGCAAGGTCCTTAACCTGCATATTGGTCCGGGTGCAAGTGGTTAAAAACAAATTGTTCCATTTTCATAGAACTTCATTTGGGTCCTTCTATTGAATCTCCAGTATGAGGCTGACAGTTACTTAGAGGAGAGCGGAATGACGGATTGCAGACATTTTAAAAATGATGCAAAGCATTACAGAGCGACAACAAGCACTGGAGGACCTACAAAGTGCTGATAAGTCTTATCAATGTGAGGCCCAGTTCAGTGCCCAGCCTTCCATATACAGCACAGATATAACCCAGCGGTCACAGTGTTCACACTCCCTACTACCTCTCACAATTAGTTCTAGATTAAGAAGGTCTGTTTGACTCTGCAAGTCTTTCATGTCGGCTCACATGTTTGCTGATGGACGGAGATGTATGGGCACCTCCCAGCTGCAGAGTCTTCAGTAATAGGATGCCGGTTTGATATTCTATCATCCAAATAGAAACCAGACCACTTCACTCCCCCGCATTTCATTTTAAATATTTACGGACGTATTCCTGTTTTTTTGTATTGAGCCTAGATTTATTTTGGATGCTATTATGGCAATGAACTGCTGAAAAGCGCCCGGGCGTCGGCGGTAAAACAATGCTTTTTTTTTTTAGTTGCGCTTTACTGTCGTTTTTTGTGGCGCTTTTCATCCGCTAGTGGGGTGCTTTTAACCCCTGGTAGTGGCCGAAAAAGGGTTAAAAGCAGCGATTTGGCGGCAGGTTCGGCAGCGCTGCCCATTGATTTCAATGGGCAGGGGCACTTTAGGAGCGATGTATACACCTCTAAAGCGCTGCAAAGTAGGGTGACCATATTTTCAAACTGCCATTCAGCGACACCACCCTCCTTCACCAAAAAAAAAAGATTCTTTTTGATACTTTTTAAAAAAAATTGACAATTCCTCTAAATATAGTTTCCTGGGGGGTCCCCTTAGTCTGCCTGTAAAGTGGCGCATCTGTACCAAGTATAGAACATGCTGCAGCAAAAATGAAATTTCAAAAGAAAAAAAAAACGAGTCAAATCACATTTAGGTTGACTCACGGTTGCAATTGCCGGCACCCAACTATTGAAAAAAAAAAACGTAGTGGAGTCCCCCCAGTCCATACCAGACCCTTCGGGCTCTGCCCCAAGCACCTTGTCCCCATCTTACCCTGGCCGGTGGTTGTGGTGGCATGCAGGCAGGGAGGGGTTATTAGATCCTGGAAGCCCCCAAAGGACCCAAAGGGAATGGACTAGGGGAGGGGGACCCCACAGCGGTTTTTTTTTTTTTACTTTTTTTATTGGTAGCTTTTTTTTTGTATTATACAGCTGTCAGATGGGAAGCCCATTGACAGCTGATGACTCATCAGTTGTTAAGGACGCCACCTTCCCAGCCCCACTACTTAACAACCAGCTTTTACTGCGCCCTGGTTGGGTGCAGTGCATTGCAGGGCATTTGACAGGGCGAACACCCTGGGCTGGGAAACAAGACAGTTTCCATTGTTGGCTCATGGGGTGGCTGTGTCAGTTACTTTCCAGGACACTCTATTGTCCTGCAGATAGAAGGTGCCCGGGACCCGGGACACACCTGCAAAATGCGGGACTGTCCCAGGCAATCCGGGACAAGTGGTCACCCTACTGCAAAGAAGCTGCTGGCAGGACTTTTTTTGACGCCCTGCCAGTACAGAACCCCACTTGGGCTTTCACACTGGGATTGCAGATGCAGCTTTTTTTAGGCACTTTACATGCGCTATTTTTAGCCCTAAAGCGCCTGAAAACGCCTCCAGTGTGAAAAGGGTCTTAAAGTGGACCTTCAGTATTTTTTAAAACTTTCCATCAATTAAATATTCTGTCCTTGTTTTAACTTTGGATAGTATTTTTAATTTTTTTCTGCCAGTAAATCCCTTATACAGCCCACTTCCTGTTTCTTGTCTGGTCATTAGCCTAGGCTTATGACATCATGCACAGCTCTCTATCTCACTCTCGTGAGCGTTTGCCAGGAAGGGAGGGGGGATCAGGGCAGTTTGAAGGAATTTTGGGGCCCCAAGCAAAATGGGGGCCCCCAAGCACACAAAACCTACGTTAGCGCTACACTAATTTTTTACACCCATGTTCTTACTCCCCCCCCCCCAGTTCCTATGTTTTTCAATACTCACCTCCACTTCTTCTCTGTAGGCTGCAGGCTGTCATTATGGGTCCCCAGTCCCCTATTAGATAGGGCTGGGTATCGTGCGGTACAGGAGATTCAGGTACCTGTGTTCCCAGCTGGACTGAAAGGAAGTGAGCACTCAGTGTGCACTTCCTGTCAGTTCCGGCCTGGAACCGGAAACTGAATAACCTGTACCGCGCACGGTACCCAGCCGGACTGACAGGACTCCAGGAGGAAGGAATAGGAGCTCAGCCATGCTACAGCCTGGGAAGGGGAAGTTGGGGGCCCCAGGCCAGCTCGGGCCCCAAGCAATTGTTTGTTTTGCCTGTCCTGTAGTGACAGGCCTGGGGGGATGAGTCATAAGAGAGCCAATGAGAGCTGAAGGTGTGCCTCTGTGTGTCTGTGTAAATCCAGGAAGTGAACAGGCAGCAGCTTCTGCTGCCCACAGTTAAAATGGATGCAGCCAGACTCAGAGGAGGGAGAATTCTGCAGCATATTTGGCGAGTACAGAATCACGGTATATATAAAATAATATGCAAAGAGGGAAGCTTCAGAATGGCAAAGATGTTTTTATTACAAATTATGTGAGCAGACCTCTTTAAAGGCATCTTGCTATCTCTGGTTTAAAATAAAAATTGGTTCATGGTTTGAATTGACAGAAATTGCATCTGTTCAGGCCATCCAAGCATTTTCACTAGCAATGGAAATATATGCAAAACATTAAATGCATGACTGTGCATCTGCTTGTACTTTCAAGACTATGATGCTTATGATCCATGGATATTATGATTTACATATGTAAAATCGCAGCTAGTTAGATTCCCCCAATCACTGCTGTAACTGGGACAGTAAAACAAAAGATCTTCCGATGTCATCATGATCTAAAGGTCAAATCTGTATTTTAGGGTAGTGAATGTATATATGCAAATCATTCATATTTGTTGGCAACTGTGTATCGAGGACCACTGGTGTATACCATGGAGATACAACATTACATTATACAGCCATTAACCACTTTAGGCCCGGACCATTATGCAGGGTAAGGACCTTGCCCCTTTTTGTGATTCGGCACTGCGTCGCTTTAACTGACAATTGCGCGGTCGCCCGACGTGGCTCCCAAACAAAATTGGCGTCCTTTTTTTCCCCACAAATAGAGCTTTCTATTGGTGGTATTTGATCACCTCTGCGGTTTTTATTTTTTGCGCTGTAAACAAAAATAGAGTGACAATTTTGAAAAAAATGCAATATTTTTTAATTTTTGCTGTAATTCTTCTACCTATTTTTGGTAAAAAAAAAAATGAAAATAGAGGTTAATCGATTGGTTTGCGCAAAAGTTATAGCGTTTACAAAATAGGGGATAGTTTTATGGCATTTTTATTATTATTTTTTTACTTCTAATGGCGGCGATCAGTGATTTTGTTTGTGACTGTGACATTATGGCGGACACTTTGGACACTTTTGACACATTTATGGGACCATTGTCATTTTCACAGCAAAAAGTGCTATAAAAATGCACTGCTTACTGTGAAAATTACAATTGCAGTTTAGGAGTTAACCATTAGGGGCGCTGAAGGGGTTAAGTGTGACCTCATATGTGTTTCTAACTGTAGGGGGCGGGGCTGGACGTGTGACATCAGTGATCGTCTTTCCCTATATCAGGAAATAGACGATCAATAATACTGCCACAATGACCCGGACCAGCTCCTGAGACCGACACGGGTGACACCCGTGGCGATCGGGTCCAGGGGTCCCGTGGGCGTGGTTACGGAGCTTCGGCCCTCGACCTAAAGAGGACGTACAGGTGCGTGCTTGTGCCCAGCCGTGCCCTTCTGCCGACGTATATCGACGTGAAGGGGTCCTTAAAGCGGGGGTTCACCCTATACAAAATATATATCATTAGATCCAGCATAATGCTGACATCTGCAGTATGCTGGTCTTTTTATTCCCCGCTGTACTTACCATATTTTCGTAGTTTTTACCCGGCTTCTGGGTTCTCTCTGCCCCGGGGAATAGTCGTTCCTAAAACCAGGCATAGATGATTGACGTACGCGTACAGCGTGTCACGCCTTCCAAAAATACCCGAAGTGGTACGGCGCCTGTGCAGTCAGCTCTACACTGCAAGCGCAGGCGCCGTATAGCGCCAAAAACAGCCGAGTCTCACGTCGGCTATTTTCAGAAGGCGTGACGCGCACGTCAATAATCTATGCCTGGTTTTAGGAACGCCTACTCCCCGCGGGGAATCTTTTTGGAGCCGGAATTCAACTATGGATAACATGGTAAGTACAGGAAAAAAAAAACAGCGTACTGCACATGTCAGCAGTTACATAGTTAGTCAGGTTGAAAAAAGACACAAGTCCATCCAGTTCAACCATAAAAAAATAAAAATAAAAAAACAAAAAAAAAACACAGTACATCCCATACACCCAACTCCATACCCACAGTTGATCCAGAGGAAGGCAAAAAACCCCAGCAGAGCGATGATCCAATTTGCTACCGGAGGGGAAAAAATTCCTTCCTGATCCCCCAAGAGGCAATCGGATTTACCCCGGATCAACTTTTCCTACAGAACTTAGTACTCGGTTATATTATGTGTATTTAGGAAAGAATCCAGGCCCTTCTTAAAGCAATCTACTGAGCTGGCCAGAACCACCTCTGGAGGGAGTCTGTTCCACATTTTCACAGCTCTTACTGTGAAGAAACCTTTCCGTATTTGTAGGTGAAATCTCTTTTCCTCCAGACGTAAAGAGTGCCCCCTTGTCCTCAGCGTTGACCTTAAAGTGAATAACTCAACACCAAGTTCACTATTTGGACCCCTTATATATTTGTACATGTTGATCATATCCCCCCTTATTCTCCTCTTCTCAAGAGTGAATACATTCAGTTCTTCTAATCTTTCCTCATAGCTGAGCTCCTCCATGCCTCTTATCAGTTTGGTTTCCCTTCTCTGCACTTTCTCCAGTTCTCCGATATCCTTTTTGAGAACTGGAGCCCAAAACTGGACTGCATATTCCAGATGAGGTCTTACTAATGATTTGTACAGGGGGGGCAAAATGATATCTCTATCTCTGGAGTCCATACCTCTCTTATACAAGAAAGGACTTTGCTCACTTTGGAAACCGCAGCTTGGCATTGCATGCCATTATTGAGCTTATGATCAACTAAAACCCCCAGATCCTTCTCCACTACAGATCCCCCCAGTTGTACTCCCCCTAGTATGTATAATGCATATTCTTAGCCCCCAAGTGCATAACTTTACATTTATCAACATTAAACCTCATCTGCCACATAGTTGCCCAATTAGACAGAGCATTGAGGTCGGCTTGTAAATTGGAGACATCCTGCAAGGACGTTATTCCGCTGCATAGCTTGGTGTCATCTGCAAAAACAGAAATGTTACTTTGGATCTCAGACCCAATATCATTTATCAGTATGCTGGATCTCATGGTAAAAAGTTGAATTTAAAGGTGAACCTCCGCTTAAAGTGGTTAATCAGGCCTAGTTATGGCTACATTGGAAAAGGTAGGGCTTTGGGATTATCAATCAGACTATGCCATAAAGGAATGATCTGCATGGTTTATCTCAGGGATCTTCAAACTACGGCACTCCAGGTGTTGCAGAACTACACGTCCCATGAGTTCGGGTTTGGAATTATGCGTCCAGGTTTCATTCCATTTCCATTGCTGCATTTGTAAATTTCAAAAGCCAATATAAAGGAATAGTAGTGATAAAAAAGCACTTCTGGGTTTAAGGGGGTGTGGCCAGTGGTGGGCGTCCCATGCCTACATACTTTTGCTGATAGGTGTCCCTCATTCCCATCTCAAAAACTTGGGAGGTATGTTAACTTGTTATGATTAGAAATTGTATTCAATAGCAAAATATATGTATAGTTTATACTATAAAAAAAAAAATTACCAAAAGTGTTTGGGTTTGAAGAAAAGGTGGCAACCCTTCCCATGAGGACCAGAATCTCATCAGGAAAAAAAACGTTGTTTTTCCTGACGAGATTCTTTTTTTTTCACAAGAAACCTGACGAGATTCTTAGCAAGAATCTCTTGCCGCCCGAGTGTACAGACAAGAGTGCGGGGACGTCATCGCGTACGACGTCACCTATGCCTAGGAAGCTACCGCGCATGTCTAAGTCATTTTGAGCATGCGTGGGTTTCCATGGCAACAGGTAAGTATACACACTCTTGGGTTTCTCGGCAGGAAAACACTGCCGAGAATCACAACAAGAAAATAGAGAGCAGATTCAATATTTTTCTCGTCAAGACGAGACGAGGAAACCTCAAAGCCTCGTACACACGCTTGGTATACTCAGCAAGAAAGCTCTGCCAGCAGTTTTCTTGCTGGTTCTTGACGAGTATACCGAGCGTGTGTACGAGGCTTGACATTCACAGACATGACTAGGCATGATGGGAATTGTAGTTCCTGAACAACTGGAGGGCCGTAGTTTGAAGACCCCTGGATATAACTCCTTATCCTAAAATTAGTAACAAATTCCTAGGTTTTTGGTGAGAAGATAGTAGACAATCCTCTGCAGGCTCCTATTCTTACACCACCACCAATGACAGGAGCCAGTTCCCTGTGGTCATAAGCCACTAGAGAAGACTGTGCAAATAGGGGTACCCTATTACCTTGGAAAGAAAATAATAAAGACTTTCAAAGACATGAGACCTAACAAATGTGCTTCTGGCCAACATTCCCATAGACACTCCTAGGCCTTGTGGACATCCTTCCCAGAAGAGTTGAAGCTTTTATCGCTGCAAAGGGTGGGCCAACTCAATATTGAACTCTACAGACTAAGACTGGGATGGCATGTGCGTGTGAAGGCAGGTGTCCCAATACTTTTGGTAATATAGTATACGTTCAAGGGTCTACTCTCCAAAGATCTAAAAAGTGCATATACCCTCTACTGTAATGGTACCCTCTACTGTAATCTAGCCTGAAGCTAATGCATATATATTTGTATAATCCAATACATGTAATACAGACAGGCTTCTCCAAATCCAAATATCAGTCAACGTATTTTGCAGTAAAGTTGCTTCATCAGGACAAACAGGGCATGCAGATGAAAGCTAAACATATACAGTACATTTGGAGAAGCCTGTCATGTATTGGATTATGCAAATATATAAAAAAAAAATGTGGAAAAACAATTTCAGCCAGCAACAATTAGGAAATATGCCCTGTGAAAAAACACATGCAACTCTTATCATTGTATGCCGTGTGGATAGGGACAGGCTGTAAAGAGGCTGCAAGACATCATTAGCATTAAAGCGGTAGTAAACTGCGCCCTTTTAAGATAAAAAGAAACCCCTGGAAGACAATGGCATAATGTGCCAGTATCAGGTGTCCAATCATGGCAGAGGATGGGAAGAGACGACGGGAGAAGACATCGAGGAGCATGGAGGACACCCCCATGACCCGCTGCCCCACCGAGAGAGGTGAGTGCCGGGTGGGTGGGGGATTCACACTGGCAGCATTTGATGGGCACAGTAGTGGCAATTGATGGGCACACTGGCAGCAATTGATGGGCACACTGGCAGCATTTGATGGGCACAGTAGCGGCAATTGATGGGCACACTGGCAGCAATTGATGGGCACAGTAGCAGCAATTGTTTGGCACACCGGCAGCAATTGATGGGTACAGTGGCTGTGTTTGATGGCACAGTGGTGGCAATTTATGGGTACAGTGGCTGCGTTTACTGGGCACAGTGGCGGCAATTGATGGGAACAGTGGCTGCGTTTGATGGCACAGTGACTGTCTTTGATGGGCACAGTAGCTGCAATTGATGTTTTTTTTTTCAGTTTGTCTGCGCCCACCCAAAAAATGTTGAGCACCAGCCGCCACTTGCACATTCGCCAGTGATTTCACCAGCTGCATGCAGTTTGAAAATCTCCTAAACAGTGCAAGCTTAAAAGAGATTAGCTGTACCTAGAGGTACCTGTACCTTATTATAGGGTTACCTGTAGGTGCAAGTTAAAAAAAGAGACTTTACTTCCACGTTAAGATGTAACGAAGAATGAAAAAAGGTAAAAAAAACTCCCTTCCCTCCAATTTTCTAAGATTCACAGCAGTTTGCTACCTGCTTGACATTCGGCAAGGGTTTACATTTACTGTATCTACCTTGCCAGTGCCTACAATCCTTATACTACAGTTTGTTATTATCGCCCTGTGCTTATCCTATCCTAGATCAAATACTTTGTCAATATGGCTACTGTGATGTCACCCTTCTATAGGGAGGGGGCTGGCTTATTTAAAAGTCCCCTTATTGGCCTTTCTAAGTCAGCTGACCTGAGTTCAAAGGCCAGGCAGTACTGTACACCATGGTTACAACAAAAAATCTGTAAGATGAATTCCCGCATAAATTAGTCAAGACCACGAACCTCGAACACGCAAGGCTCGCTTCAAGTGCATGGTAGCGATGAACCTGAACCTCTTCACTAATTATTATTATAAGAATGCAGTGACCTGAGCAGTCTACAACCTATGAAAGCCAATTCGTGGCACAATACCTGAGACTTCCTTGAGTAATGACCTGTTGTGAATTAGGCGTGTAGACTTTTGGCCTCTGTGGTTTCTTCATGAACTTATAAGTCAGTCTGCTACTTAGTCTTTCTATTAAATATTAACTTGACCCGATCATGTACCAGCTATCCAGCTAACCATTAATATCTGTTTACTCACTCATGACCTCTGCAAGTGTGTACCAGGCTCCTGGCCGGCAAATGTCAACATTTTTCAATCAAAGCCCTTTTTTATATCCTGCAACTGTCTCACCGGTGAATGGATTGGAGATGGCATTCCACTTAGCAGGACTGTGATAAACGGCTTATCTGTAATTCTCACAAAGCAATCAGTTAAAGTTGCATTTGGTTGTGTTTCTCACTCTACTAACATTTTTAGAAGCAAACTTTTAAAATAAGCAGTTAAATCCCTGATAAGTCCAAGGTGTTTAATATACAAGAGAAACCACAAATAATTTTTTTTTTTAAAAAGTTGGTATACGAACACTGGTTACAATAGCTTAGCACTTCTGCTTTGCAGCTCTGTGGTCTTCATTTCGAGCCTTGGCAGGGGTACTGTTGCATGTAGTTTGCATTTTAGTCTGTGCCTGTGGGTTCCCTCCCTCCTGTCAGTAGTCAGCGAATCTCACCATCTCCTCCGACTAGGGATGAGCCGAACACTACCCCCCCCCCCCCCCGTTCGGTTCGCACCAGAACTTTCGAACGGACCGAACGTTCGCGTAAACATTTAGAACCCCATTGACGTCTATGGGACTCGAACGTTTGAATTCAAAAGTGCTCATTTTAAAGCCCAATATTCAAGTTATTGTCGTAAAACGTCTTTGAGAACCCGGGTCTTGCCCCAGGGAACATGTATCAATGGAATAAAGTTTAAAAAACAGTTGTTTTTTCAGGAACAGGACTCCTAAAAAAACGACCGTTTTTAAAACTTTTTTTTCCATTGATACATGTTCCCTCGGGCAAGACTCGGGTTCTCAAAGACGTTTTCACAGGCAAAATGTAGACACCCAGCAGGTACACTATTTAAAGGAATTTTTAATTTATTTTTTATTTTTTTATTTAAGCATCATTAAAATCACTGCTCCTAAATCAGGAACAGTGATTTTAATGACTTTAAATATTGTACCTGCTGGGTGTCTATACCTGTGATAACGTCTTTAAATAGCACAATCACCTGCCTGCCAGTAAATTAGGAAGAACTGATCTAGCTAAACTTTACAGTGTATAAATATATGTACAACACCTGGGATGTATATATATCCTCTACACACTGTAACATTAACTGACTAGCCTGCCTGCCTGCCTGCTTATCTACCTGCAAAAAATTACACTCTCTCTGTCTCTCTCTCTGTTCTCTGTTAACTGCTGCAACACACTACACAAGGCCGCCCTGCAGGTGGCCTTTTACAGTGTGGGGCGTGTACTAAACCCCCTGAGCCATAATTGGCCAAAGCCACCCAGGCTTTGGCCAATTATGGCTCTCCGTTTTTTGCGCGCTGTGATTGGCTAAGCATGCGGGTCATAGTGCATGCTTGGCCAATCATCAGCGCGCAATGCCGCAGTGAATTATGGGCCGTGACGTGCCCATAACGTTCGAATTTCGATGAACGGTCAAACAGATGATGTTCAAGTCAAACGTACGTTCAAATCGAACGCGGAGCTCATCTCTACCTCCGAATGCTGCGTAGACTCATCCCCTTCATCCCAGAAAAAGACATAGCAGTAGTAGTTGGAACTATCATCAATTCCCGACTCGACTACGCCCTCTATATTGGACTACCTAAATATCAGATTTCACATCTACAAGTCGTCCAGAACACGGCAGCCAGACTGGTAACGGAGAAAAAACCCTGGGAACTCATCACCCCTTCACTGAGGACCCTTCATTGGTAAAGGCGGGTCACATTCAAGACCCTCTGTCTTACCCACAAGTGCACACAAGGAAACGCCCCTCAATACTTGTGGGAGAAAATAAAGCATTACACCCACAATCGCATTCTCCAATTAACCAACCAAAACCTCCTTCACATCCCCAAGTCCCACTAAAAATCAAAGGGAGAACAAAGATTTGCAGTCCAAGGACCACGGCTATGAAACGCTCTACCAACGAACATCCGCATGGAAGAAAACCATCGGGCCTTCAGGAAAAAAGTTAAGACTTATCTCTTCTGAAGGACAAGGACGACACTGGATGGAAATAAAGCGCCTTGAGGCGATTCCGTTCGCATTTGTAGCGTTATACAAGTTATTCACTCACTCACTCCAAACACATTCTGGTTGGTTAATTGGCTCCTGTCTAAAACTGGCCCCAGTGTAATACATAGCTCCCAACTGTCCCTAATTTCGAGGCACTGTCCCTGATTTGGAGCAATGTCCCTCTGTCTCTCTTTCCTCCTCATTTGTCCCTCATTTTGGTCCGATCCATATAGCTGACTGTATATAAAATGCACTTTTTATCTTTCAAACAGTGTTTCCCAGTGCTAAACCTTTCTTCCAAATTTTAAATTGCTGCTTTTGTACATTTAAAAAGCCAATATAAAGAAATAATAGTGGTAAAAAGAAGCCCTTGTGGATTTAATCAACCTTTTTGGGGGGTTAATTCTCCTCTAAGGAGGTGTGGAAGAGGGCGTGTCCTAAGCCCAGGCCGGACTGGCCATATGGCATACCGGGCATGTGCCCAGTGGGCCGTGGTGGCCCGCTACAGCCCGCGGGCTGCAGGTAACATCTCTGTAATGTAGGGGGGGTCTGTATGGGCTGTATTGTAGAGGGTGTCTGTATTGTAGAGGGGGTCTGTAAGGTAAGTGGGGGTCTGTACTGTAGGGGGGTCTGCACTGTAGGGAGGGGGTCTGCACTGTAGGGAGGGTGTCTGTATTGTAGGGAGGGGGTCTGTACTGTAGGGAGGGGGTCTGTACTCTAGGGAGGTCTGTGTAGCATGCAGTGGGTCCAGAACTGTTACGGGGTGTCTGTGTAACAAACTGTGGGAGGCTGTGTAATGTAAAGGGGTCCAGAGGTGTGGTGCTATGTAATGTAAAGGGGTCCAGAGGTGCAGGGTGCTGTGTAATGTAAAAGGGTCCAGTTGTGCAGGGTGCTGTGTAATGTAAATGGGTCCAGAGGTGCAGGGTGCTGTGTAATGTAAAGGGGTCCAGAGGTTCAGGGTTCTGTGTAATGTAAAGGGGCCCAGAGGTGCAGGGTGCTGTGTAATGTAAAGGGGTCCAGATGTATAAGGTGCTGGAACCCCACATCCCATCATTAACCGCTGCTGCGAAGCACCGCCACCGCGGCAGCCGTCCCAGTCTGGGCCTGCCCATGCCTACATACGGTAAGTTTGCTGGTAAGTGTCCCTCATTCCCATCTCAAAATGTTGGCAGATATGATAAAATTCTACTGGTTGTCTCATCATCTGCCCCAACAGCAGATAAAAACACTTTAAGTCCCCAGGAAGAAAACACTTAAAGAGTAAGGCCTCGTACACACGATCGGACATATCCGATGAAAACGGTCCGCGGACCATTTCCATCAGATATGTCCGATCGGGAGTTTGATCCGATGGCGTGTACACACCATCGGATCAAATTCCCCGCCGCCGGACGGCGCCGTGACGTTGACGCCGCCGCGTCATCGCCACGTCAGCGCACCAGGAAGTAAAACACTTCCGCGCATGCGCCGAATCCATTCGGCGGCGGCGCGGCGGCGGTGGGGCACGACATGTCTGCTGGTAAGTGTACTAACCAGCAGACATGTCGGGCGGACAGATTCCACCGGATGGATTTCAAAGCATGCTTTGAAATCTGTCGGGTGGAGAAATCTGTCCGCTAGCCCATACACACGAGCGGAGATGTCTGCTGAAACGGTCCATCGGACCGTTTTCAGCGGACATATCCCCTCGTGTGTACGAGGCCTAAGTCTATGTTAAAGCAGATTGCAAAAAGTAAAGTCCTACTGGTTTGCTCCCTCCAACCAGCCTGTAATTGAGTTACAGATTTTTTTTGCGGTATAGGGAGTAAGTACTGATTTTAATTGGTAGCTGCTTCCACTTTCACAATCCTCGTCTAGGTGAAGATGGCATCCCTTGCCCCATCACCTGCACACCTGCAGCCTGGGACATGTCCAAGGAAGCTACAGGATCATTCTTAAAGCATCACAAGAACTCACACATGCACAGTGGAGAGCTGGCTGTGGTTCCTTGGAAGCCAGAACCAGCTCCTATATTCAAGATGGCAGCACTGAGGACTTGCAGCAGTAAAAATGTGTAAACGTCAGTAGCTCCAAAACCCCCCAAAAAACAAACTGAAGTTCATCTTTAAACTGGTATATATGTTTTTGGCAAATTTTAGAGGGGTTGACTTCCTAGCTATTTATTATGACTCTCGAAAACTCTGTTGGTAAAGTTCCTATGCAAAGACCAGCACAAATGCTTTTGCAAAACCTGCCCATCTGAAATTGGTTTGACTATTGACCAAAACAGGGGGGGGGGGGGTATACACCATTTGTGGAATGACTGTGCCCACTTGTATATGCAGTCATTGCTGCACCACCAGCACCACCATTTCTTAAATAACTTGAAAGTTTGACTCCGGTGTCTTGAATTAGACATCATGGTATTACTGTAGGTATTTTCTAACTGGATTTTGTGATCACGAGAACAGAAAAGGAAAATGCATGGCTACAAAAACTTCTTAGGGCTGGGTTCACACTTAATTTGGATGCGGCTCACAGCACTCAGGCGTCTGTGAATTTTTGCCTGAATTCGGACCTGAAATGGAGCAAAGAGGAACAGGAGATGTGTGAGGCCTCGTACACACGACCGGTTTCCTCGGCAGAATTCAGCAAGAAACTCGATGGGAGACGTATTCTGCCAAAGAAACCGGTCGTGTGTACACTTTTCGCCGAGAAACCCGTTGAGGAACTCGTCGAGCCAAAAAGAGAGCATGTTCTCTATTTCCTCGATGGGCAATGGGAAAATTTGGCTCGACAAGTTTTCTGACTGCCGAACAAGGAACTCGACGGGGAAAACGATGTGTTTCGCCCGACGAGTTTCTCGGTCGTCTGTACACCGCCTAAGCCGGCTCCATAGAGAGCTGGTCACAGTCTTCTGTCATGTGAATTGGATGCGAGGAAACCCTCATCTAATTTGGGTGTGAGCAAATTTAATTGGGTTGGTTCTCTTTTTTTTCGTATTCTGTAATTTTGAATGTTTTCATTTGTCATAAAATATCAATATACTTTTATATACATATGTGTACTGTTTGCTTGGGGTACTATTAAAGTCCATTTTTTTCTTCTTTTTTATTTTTTTGGACATACACATTGGCATGAAGTTTTCTCCTTGTGCTTGCTTTGGTTTCCTCCCACACTCCAAAAGCCTCATACACAATATCAGTTTTCCCGACAGGAAAACTGTGAGGAGAGTTTTTGGCCGGGAATCCCCGGCCGTGTGTATGCTCCTTGCATTTTTTTAAATGGGAAAACTGGCCAAAAACCGCCGGACAAAAAAAGACTTTTGTTCGGCGTTTTTTGGCAGTTTTCCTATGGGAAAAACTGCGATGAAGCATACACACGGCCGGGATTCCCGGCCAAAGCTCCATCACAGTTTTCCTGTTGGGAAAACTGGCCGTGTGCAGGGTGAAGACTGAACCGAGCAGGTTCTGGGCTTTCCCCCCAGAATTTCCAACGGGAACTTTTCCCATCGGAAATCCTGTACGTGTGTACGAGGCAATAGACATGCTCGTAGGTAAACTGGCCTTAGAATGTGAGTTAAGCCTAGTAAACACCATTCGTTTTTTTTTTTAGTTCAACCCAGCCGGCTGAACGAAAAAAACAGAAGAGTTTGGGAGGAGCCACTGTACTAACTATGCGCTGTTCATATAGCAATTTCCCCACATGAGCTATTGTGCTCCGAAAGGGGGACAGCCCCCCACCAGAACACTCCGGTCAGTGCTCTTAGCCATTGATTAAGAGAACTGATCAGATGCCAATCAGTGGACCATTTTCAGTCATGTCCCTTCGACAGAAACTGGCCAAACGGTTAGCTTCTCTCTGACCGGCTGCCATACACACGGGCTGAAAGTAGGCCAGTTTCTATTGAACTGGCCTATGCCGCCTGATATTTGGCCCATGTATGGCCCTTTTAGGATCAAAGATTTTAATCTCCTTAGGGTAAGTACTGCTGTGAATGTACAATATATATATTGGGGTTTGGCAATCCGTCAATCGCAATCTACCTGCCAATTGCTGGTAAATGACGGGTAGACCATGATTCTTCCCTGCCGCACCCCAGGCCTTGGACAGGAGGGGTGACAGGATTGGCATTTACTGGTACTAATCCCCTTTTCTCCTGCAACCGCTGAAAACCACCTCTCCTCCTCTCTCTCCTGCCAGCTCTACTGACACCATCTGTCAACAGCCCTACTGACAGTATCCTCTGCCCTACTGACACTGTCCTCTGCCCTACTGACACTGCCCACAAAATGACTACTGTCCTATCGTCACCATCAACTGCTTTACTGACACCATCCTCTACTCCAGGGCTCAAAATTTCAAGCACATAGCTACTCGCCAGGCCTCAATAGTTACTCGCCACCAGTTGCCCCACCTAATTCATACACAGCCCTGCGCCTAATTGCACCCGTAAACACGTCCTCGTAGATTATCTCATGGAATGACACTGTTAAATGTTTTATGCAGAATCAAGTTACACAATTAAATATTACCAACAACAACTTTAACAAAATGGGACAGGGCACTGGGGGCAGACCAGAGGGACAGGGCACTGGGGGCAGACCAGAGGGACAGGGCACTAGAACTGGGTCTCTTCCCCATTCTCTTGCCGTTTCCTCTGCAACTCCTATCCATCCTCTCTCTCTCTTCCTCTCCTATTCATCTCATCATCAGAAGCCTGTGTATGCGGCTCCATGCTTGCATGTCCCCACTTTCCCCTTTTATTCAGGCTGGCAGTGAGGAGAGGAGCTGCAGCACAGAGGGAGGGAGTACAATCCAGCGCTGAGATCCACACAACTGCACAGCCATTGACAGCATAGCACAGCGTACACTGACCCTGCACAGCACACATTGAGACCAGTCTGTTCACAGTGCTCAGGCTGAACTGTTGGACACTTACATAGAGCACAAGGAGAAGAAAACTGCACAAACTGGAAGGCTGCCACTCTCATGTCAGGGCAACTTTCAATGAGCGCTGCACCGGAGTGGTAATTTTCACAATCCTCCACCTCACTCCTTACTTCCTGCTCCCTGCTCTCTGCTCTTCAGCTACATTGGTCGGGGGAGGGGGCAGGCTCAGAGAGGTCATACTGTTAGGTCCCATGGCTTAATGAGAATTGTAAGGAGAGCACCTGTGTACTGCTCTGCCTGTGCGCGGCTCACCAGGCTACTTTTCCTGAGCATGCACCTTTCCTCTTCGGCCGCCAATTTCATCGAGACTCTAAGTTTAGGCACAGATTGGAGGGAGATTGGTCATGCAGCCCTGTAATTACTCGCCCCCAGCTTAAATCCACTCGCCAAATGCTAGTAGGCGAGTGGAAATTCTGAGGGCTGCTCTACTCTACTAACACTGTCCACACACCAGCCACTGCCCTACTGACAATGTCCACTTTCAAAGTAATGTTTATAAGTTCATCATTTTACAGTGATATTATCACAGAAAATTAAACACTACTCCCCCCATCGCACTCTCCGATTATCAAACCAAAACATTCTCTACATCCCCAAGTCCAATTACAAATCAAAGGGAGTACGAAGATTTGCAGTCCAAGGACCATGGCTATGGAACGCTCTACCAACAGACATTCGCATGGAAGAAAACCATTGGGTCTTCAGGAAAAAACTGAAGACCCACCTCTTCTAAAGGATAGAGATGACACTGGATGGAAATAAGCGCCTTGAGGCGATTCAGTTCGCATTTGCAGCGCTAAACAAGTTATTCACTCACTCATTATTGCATGTTTTATTATTATTTTTCTTACTATTTAGTTAGGTCTTGCTAGTTAATTTCTTAAAAGAAAAAGTGATCTTTGTGGTGATCTTTGATCTCTTTTATGTTATTCAGGTAGATCTCCATCTCTCAAAGGTTGCCTACCCCTGATATATACTGTATATTTAATTTCCTGGAACGATATAAATACCTGGGATCAAGAATATTTACATTGTGCCAAGCTAGACCAACATAAATAGGCAATAAATATCATACCTGGAGATCAGCCCTTAAAAGTTCCACATCGCCTTTCTGTGTACTTTTTTATGCATCAGTAATAGGGTTGCTGTTTAAAAGCAACTTCATTTTCTACTTTTGGATCATTTGTCGGTAACTTTTTATCAGTGAATATTAGTTTTACAAAGACTTCTACTAAAAATACTTCATAAAATAAGCCAAGAATATAATATAAGTGAAGCCTTGCCCACCAGCGGAGATCGGACATCTAGGTTCTCACCAGCTATTTTTCTCTAATTCAAGCTGGCAGTCGACAGTCAGACGGATGGCAAGAGATACAGAAAAAAATCTGTTCTGAATGGAATATATGACAATCTGTCCATTAGTTAGATAACTAAAAGCCTGCACTTTCCAACACTCCAGTCCATTAACATACTGGGAAAGCAGATTGTGAAATATTATCTTTGCCTAACAATTTCATGCCTAGCTCTGAAAAATATTGCCGGCTGTAAAAAAAAAACTGAAAAAAACCCCAGCTTGGCCAGTTAGGACATTTATGTAGATTAAAGATCGGAGATGCCTTAGGTGTGCGTTTACATTTTCTTGTTCACTGACTTCCAGTTTCAGTAAAATTAGTTTTCCCCAGCAGCACTTGCACACTTGCTGTGACTGCCACTTTCTGTTGAAGACGCAGCACACAATCTAAGCAGCAAGAGCAGGGAACTTGTCACAAATGATTGCAAATGGAATTTCTTGGCAAAGAAAACACGGAAGGGTTTTTATCCTAAAAAAAATATATATATATTAAAAAAAAGATGTAATCATCCAAGTTAAATAAAAATAAAAAATAAACATTAACAGACCATACTTTTACTAAACTAAAGGCACCCTCCACAATAACATGGTCTACCCATATTAAATAAACATATCAAAGAATAAAGAAACACCAGCAAGTACTCTGTTGAGGTTTAACCCTTTCTCTGCCAGAGCTGTTTTTGTATATTTTTTCATACATGTTTAAAAAATAATTTTAGGGCTTAAGATTAGGTAAAACCCCCAAACCCTATAGATTTTCGGAAAACAGAACCTAGAGAAAAAAATATATTTGTAGTTCCAGTTTTATATGTCACAATATCATTAGCTGGATGGTTTATGAAACTCAAAATTCCAGTAAAAAATACACTAAAGTAAATTTTTAGAACATAATATATATATATATCTATATCTATATAGATATATATATCTATATATATATATATATATATATACTGTACATATGCACATGCCAATTGTATTTTTTTTTAATTTATGAAAAATAGTTTTATGTATATGTAGCGCCCTGCTCCCGATGACCAGGCACTATGTTCAAATGTAGTGGGTGTCTCAGCTGATAATTAGCTCAGACTTGGTTAACTGCTTGGGGACCGCCGCATGTACATTTACGTCGGCAGAATGGCACGGACAGGCACATTGGCGTACCTGTACGTCCCTGCCTAGACGCAAGTACCCTCCGGTACTTGGGGCGATCCAAGTGGCTGCAGGAGCAATCCGTGATGAGGGGGCGGCTGTTCGTTTTTGTCCGCCCCCTCCGGATCGCTCCCAGCCAATCCGTGTACTACCTGCAGTGCAGTGCACTTCCTCTGCCTATGTAATGTAAACACAGGCAGAGGAAGTGATGTCAGCTCTCCTCTCGGCAGTATTTTCAATCCGCCGAGAGGAGAGAAGACATCACATAGTAAGTCGCACCAACACTACACTGACACCACACACATAGGCACATTAACCCCTTCCGATCACCCCCCCCCCCCACCCCCCTATCACAGTGTCACTGATTGCAGTGATCATATATTTACTGATCACTGCATTTAGTGTCAGTGTGACAGTTACTGTTAGGTCCAGGGTAGCCCCATACCCCCCCTAATAAAGTTTTAACCCCTTGATCACTGCCCTAGTTAACCCTTTCACCCCCTATTCCCAGTGTCACTAAGCGATCATTTTTCTGATCGCTGTATTAGTGTCACTGTTGCCGCTAGGTAGCTATTTTTTTTTTATTGCGATTTTTTTTTACTAAAGACATGTGGCTGCATACATTTTGGCCTAAATGTTTGACTAAAATTTAGTTTATCCGATTTTTCTTATAACAAAAAGTAAAAAATATTGATTTATTTTCAAAAATGTCGCTCTATTTTTGTTTATAGCGCAAAAAATAAAAATCGCAGAGGCAATCAAATACCATAAAAAAAAGCTCTATTTGTGGGAAGAAAGGGACGCAAATTTTGTTTGGGAGCCACGTTGCACGACCACGCAATTGTCTGTTAAAGCGACGCAGTGCCGAATTGTAAAAACGCCTCTGGGCATTTAGCAGCATATTGGTCCGGGGCTTAAGTGGTTAATTAAAGCTAAATCAGCCTCTGGTCCGGCTATGACTGTACTTGGAGGGATTTCCCTTTGTTTGCTTGTGGGTGGCAGTACCACTACAGGACAATGTTGGAACTAAGGCAAGCCATGTGAATTGGGTGTCTTTGCCCAGGAACAGCCCAGTGGGAGATGCCATTTTTTGGTGTCCCTTGTCCGCCTCGTGGTCCTCCTGGCGTGAGGTATGTGCTGTGTGATTTTTAGCCGTGGGACCATGCTGGCCCGAGGCTGCATTCCTGCCTGGTAGGCCCAGTTGTCCTGACTGGGTTCTATGCTTAAGGTGATCCTGTGCTGTCTGTCCTGTGGGAGGAAGCCAGTCAATAGAGGAAACCAGGGGAGGATCTGTCCCAGAAAGGACCGAGGGGAAGGCTGGTACTTTGAGAGAGGCCTGGTAACTTATTGAAGGATGCACCATAGTCTACAAAAACCTTACAGCGCGCCGGGTTGGCTTAAAGGCTCTAGAACTGTAAGGCTGGATCTCCGGGTACCAAATCCTGTGGCAGAGGACTCCAGGATCCCTCATCTGAACTTGCAACCAGTCTGTGGCAGGGACTGAGATTATTCTTGTCCGTGCATCATCCCGGCTGCTAGGCGAGATGAGAGGGGCCTATCCAGGTGAGCAATACCCACTCGAGAGAAAGTGGTGAGAGTGACTTTGAAGTTTAGCAATTCCCCAGTGATCTGCCTTGTGCGCTTGAACCTTCCCCTGATCCTTTACCCCTCTACTTCTAGAAGTTGTTTGGAAAATAAAAGAAAAAGGATTTGTAACTTGTGGACGTTGAACTTTTTACAGACTCTCAACCCCTAGACAACGAGGAACTGAATCGCCTCTGGGCTCTCAGGTTTATCCAGCCACACGACAATTTTTCGGGTTGTAAAAACAAAGTTTTTCAGGCTCTAGAAAAAGCAATTTTTTTTAACTTGATCATTAACCACTTGAGGCCCGCCAATGACATATTGACGGCGGGAAAGTGGTTGCTAGATCCTGACTGGACGTCATATGACGTCGTCAGGATATTGAGCCGCTGCGCTCCCCCGCGGCGATCGTTGTTGCGGGGTGTCAGTCTGACACCCCGCAACACTGATCTAGGTAAAGTGTCTCTCACTGAGACCCTTTACCACGTGATCAGCCATGTCCAATCACGGCTGATCACAATGTAAACAGGAAGAGCTGTTGATGGCTCGCCTGACAGGGGGGTTTGCGCTGATTGTTTATCAGCGCAGCCCCCCCTCGGATCGCCACACTGCACCACCAGGGAAGCCCACACTATACCACCAGGGAATAAAAAAAAAAAAAGGGCAATTTTTTTTTTAAAATATATAAACAAAAAAAGACAGTAAAAAAAAAGATGCCAGTCAGTGCCCACAAATGGGCACTAATTGGCAACATGGATCCATCAGTGCCACCCCTCAGTGTCCATCAGTGCCACCCCACAGTGTCAATTAGTGCCACCCCACAGTGCCAATTTATGCCCAGTGCCAACCTATCAGTGCCCATCAGTGCCACCCATAAGTACCCATCAGTGCCACCCATAAGTACCCATCAGTGCCACCCATATGTGCCACCATAAGTACCCATCAGTGCCACCCATATGTGCCCAGTGCCGCCTATGAGTACTCTTCAGTGCCGCCTATGAGTGCCCATCAGTGCCGCCCATCAGTGCCTATCAGTGCCGCCTATGAGTGCCCATCAGTGCCGCATACCAGCGCCGCCTATCAGTGCCACCTCATCGGTGCCCATCAGTGCCACCTCATCGGTGCCCATCAGTGCCGCCATATCAGTGCCTGTAATTGAAAGAGAAAACTTACTTATTTACAAAAAAAATAACAAAAAAAATAAAAACTTATTTTTTTTCCAACATTTTCAGTCTTTTTTAAGTTGCGCAAAAAAAAAAAAATCGCAGAGGTGATCAAATACCACCAAAGGAAAGCTCCATTTGTGGGGAAAAAAGGACACCAATTTTGTTTGGGTACAGTGTAGCATGACCGCGCAATTGTCATTCAAAGTGCGACGTGGCTGAAAGCTGAAAATTGGCTTGGGCAGGAAGGTGCGTAAGTGCCCTGTATGGAAGTGGTTTAAACTGCCTTGCCTACACACGATCGTGAAAAAAAATGCTCTAGCAAAGCGCGGTGACGTACAACACGTACAACGGCACTACAAAGGGGAAGTTCCATTCAGATGACACCACCCTTTGGGCTGCTTTAGCTGATTTAGCGTTAGTAATAGACGATTTGCGTTTTCTGTCTGTTACAGCGTGATGAATGTGCTTACTCCATTACGAACGGTAGTTTTACCAGAACGAGCACTCCCATCTCATAACTTGCTTCTGAGCATGTGCAGGTTTTTCACATCGTTAAAGCCCACACACGACGGGGGGCGTGGTCTGGAGCCGCATGTAGCAGGACGTGCAGGGTGAGAGCTCCGCTCGAGGCAAATCCTTTTTGTTAAATCCTGAGGGATTTCTTCCCCTACATTTGGACACCAACGGTCCCCGGACACCCTAGCCACCCCCAGACCTCATGTCTCCTACCAAAAGGTCCGGGGCAGTAGCCAAACTGGCTCAATTCCGCCATGAAGGGGCCGACACGGAGGATGAAGATGGCGCCGACCAGCCTCGTGGAGCCGAGGCTCCGGCCTCGGGAGATACAGCTAAGGTGCTGGAAGCGATCGCCCTTTGCCAGTCCACCCTTACAGCCCGGATCGAGGAGGTGAAGGTCGACATCTCCCTGATCCGCCACGACGTCCAGAAGCTGCGGGAAAGGGTGTCGGAGACGGAGCGCAGGATCGACCATGTGGAGGAAGGCCTGCATCCCCTCCAGGTGACCACGGAACAGCTACAATACCAACTGAACGCCGTCCTCTCCAAGCAGGACGACATGGAGAACCGTCTCAGGAGGTGTAACTTGCGCTTCGTGGGGATCCCTGAGAGAGCGGAAGGCGCCGACCCCCCTACCTACCTCGAAAATCTGCTGGTCAGGTCGTTTGGCAGAGAGGCCTTCTCCTCGACATTCGTGGTGGAGCGCGCCCATCGCCTTGCAGCAAAACCCCCTCCCTCTGGAGCCCCGCCGCGTACTCTCATTGCGAAGTTCCTAAACTACCGGGACCGTGACGCGATCCTTCGACTCACCCGTGAACGAGGTAACATCCCCATCGGCAACATACATGTGGCCGTTTTCCCGGACTTCTCGGCCGAGGTTCAGAAAAAGCGGGCCCGCTTCGTCGAGGTCAAGAGGCAGCTTCGCGCCCGCCACCGTGTGGTATGTGAGGGCAAGGCCCAGTTTTTTGAAGACCCGCAAGCTGTCCTATCCTGGCTGGAAAACCTTGGTGCGGCTGCCTAGGCCTCGCCCTTAACCCTTGCCTGTCTGCTTGCCACCTCCCCCCCCCCCTGCCGTGACCTCCAGCATTGCAGGCACCCTGCACACCTTTGCCCCTTTGCGGTGTTTTACTGGCATTCCCCCCATGCCATGGTGCAGCCTGGACTCTTGTGCTGCCTCTTCCCGCACTCATCAGGTCACTGTTGCTGTGGACACTTGCTCTGAGAACATTCTCCCCGCCTGGACCTCCATACAGAACCGTGAGTTGCCCTCTATTACATTTTCATCACCTGCCCCTCCATTTGTTTGACTGTGCCCCTGGACCACACTGAGAAGTGGTAATCTTACCCTTGTTTTATGTTCCCCCTCATCCCCCCCTGTTTATATGTGCCTCGGGCGGCTCACCTACGCCAGCATCCACCTTGCCTGGCTGCTCCCGCTGCACTGTTGCGTGCTCTTCAGCTTTTTGGTCGCCCCCCGACCTGTACCGGTGACATGGCACCTGAGCCACCCGCCAAGACTGTCCCTTATGTTTTGTTTCCCTGGCCAGCCCCTGCCCACCCTTGTTTGGTGAATGGCAGGGTGTTTCATCTGCATTGCTGGTCCAGAGCCTATGCAGACTGTTGGGCTCCTGCCCATATGTACATATGTTTAACTTTTTTATTTTTCAGTTTGTTTTTTTCTGCTCCATTTTGACATGTACCTTAAGCCAGGGCCTTCCCTGTGCGTTTACTGTGCTGAGAACTGTTTTATTGCTTTATGTCCTACTGTGCTTTGTGGTATGCCTAATCTGCTGTTTATTGTGTACTGTGGTCCCCCCTGGGCGTCCGACTGCTCACATTACCCCCCTATCCCAGTATGGCTTCCCTTAAGGTACTAACATGGAATGTCCGTGGCCTCGGTGAGAGGGCCAAGCGTGTTGCTGTCCTTTCCCACCTTAAATCCCTCCGTGCAGACATCTCCATCCTGGTGGAGACCCATCTCACAGGCCAAAAACAACTATGCCTGAAAAAGCCCTGGGTGGGCTGGTTATACCAGGCCCCGTACACTTCCAACTCTCGTGGTGTTGCCATACTTATAGCCAAGACGGTACAATTTTGCCTACACTCCCTGCAGTCGGACCCCCAGGGTAGGTCACTGTTTTTACATACAACTGTAGGGGGCCTCAAACTCGTTCTCCTTGCTTTCTACATCCCCCCCCCTTTCAGTTCGAGGCACTGAGGGACGGGGTGGCCTTTATGGCCCAACACCCCCTGGTGCCGGCCATCTGGGCCGGGGACTTTAATATGGTGATCTCCCCTAGCCTTGATAGACTAAGTCCTACCATCTCCTCCCCTTTACCGCCTGATACCACCAGATTCGGTAAATTCCTCCTTGAATTCGCCCTTACGGATGCTTGGCGTCACACACACCCAACGCAAACACACTTCTCATGTTTCACCCTCTCGCGCTCTGCAATGTCCCGCATAGACCTAGTGCTCCTTACCCCCTCCCTCCTCCCCCACCTTCTAGAAGCAGACATTGGCACTAGAGTGCTTTCTGACCACTCCCCTTGCTGGATCAAACTGCGGCTCCCAGCCCCCCCTACAGTCAGACTATGGACACTAAATCCGTTCTGGCTCAATATTCTACCCGACTTGGACTCGGTCCAGCTCGAGTGGGACCATTTTTTCCGCATTAAATGTCGGCTCCGCTTCGTTTGGCTCCGTCTGGGAGACCTTTAAATCACATGCTCGCCTGATCTTGTCCACCCGCATCAACAGACACAAGGCCGCATCCAAGGCACTGCTCTGTCAGGCAGAGGAGTGCCTTGATGCCCTGGAGCAGACCTTTCGGGACAGCCCCACAGCAGCCAACGCTGCCCGCTTCCGGGTACAGGCCAGACTCACCGACCAACTACACTTTGAAAAGGCCAAAACGGGCATCTTTTTTAGCAAGCAGCGTGTCTATGAGTTTGGTGAACGTGCTGGCAAGCTCCTTGCGTATCTCGCTCACCTTGAATACAAGCTCCCGGTGGTGGTCTCCCTCCAGCTGGCCTCCGGGGCCAGGGTCACTGACCCAGACCTGGTGGCCATGGAGTTCAGATCATTCTACTCCGATCTTTACTCTTCCACGGCCCAACACACCCCTGATGAGCTATCGGCCTTCCTCTGCGACATTGAATTCCCTACACTTACGCCCCCCCAGGTGGCCCAGCTGGAGCTACCCATCACTGAGGTCTGCATTGCTGAGGCCCTGGCGTCGCTTCCCACGTCCAAAACGCCCGGATCCGACGGCCTTCCCCTCAAATTCTACAAACAATTCGGCGACACTCTTGTCCCACGCCTTTGCCAACTATATACGCACATATTCGCTACAGGCTCACTCCCACCGTCCATGAGCGAAGCCCTCATAGTCCTTATCCCCAAACCAGGCAAAGACCCACTATTTCCCGAATCCTACAGACCTATTTCCCTCCTCCAACTCGACATCAAAATTCTGGCCAAGATTTTAGCCCTGCGTCTCAACAAAGTTATCCTTAGCCTCATACACCCCGACCAGTCTGGATTTATGCCAGGCAAAAACACTGCCTTCAACCTCAGACGTCTGCACATGAACCTCCAGGCGCAACACGAAGACGTGGGTTCCAGAGTGGTGGTTAGCCTAGACGCCCCCAAAGCATTTGACTCTGTCGAATGGACATACTTGTGGGAATGCCTCCACAGGTTCGGATTCGGCCCCAATTATGTCAAGTGGCTCCAACTCCTTTACAAGTCCCCTTCGGCACGCATTCGAGTCAATGGTAGGATCTCGCCCCCCTTCCCCCTCTCCCGTGGCACACGCCAAGGATGCCCTGTCTCTCCCTTACTCTATGCCTTGGCCGTGGAGCCCCTGGCCATGACCCTTCGGACCCACCCCGGCATCAGAGGCCTCCGCCACGGCCATTTGACCGAGGTGGTCAGCCTCTATGCCGACGACATGCTCCTCTACCTTGCGGACCCGGGACCCTCACTTCAGACGGCCCTTCAGGTCATCACTGACTTCGGGAAATACTCGGGGCTCCGGATAAACTGGACTAAATCCCACATTCTTCCCCTAGACTCGGTTGCCCCCTCCTTCGACCAGGCCCGGCTACCTCTCGTGAGAGCTAGCACTATTAAATACCTTGGTGTCACTATCTCTAAATCCCTCTTTGACTATGCCCCCCTCAATGTCGAGCCCTTATTTGCACTATTGAAACAAAAAACCCAGGTTTGGTCCTGACTCCCCCTTGGAGTGATGGGTCGGATCAACCTGGTAAAGATGATTCTTCTCCCTAAGCTGCTTTATGTTTTCTGGCACGCCCCTCTATACCTCCCCCAGCGCACCCTGAAGGCCATGGAATCCATCCTCAACACATTTGTCTGGGGCCCGTCTCGTCACAAACTGTCCTGGCGGGTCCTGAAGTGCCCGACCGACTTGGGCGGCACTGCACTCCCGGACCTGCTCCTCTACTACATAGCTTCCCAGCTCTCTCATTTTTTTCATTACAATCAGTCCGACAAAGACCGCTACTCTGCCCTGGTCTGCTCCCACGCCCCAGGGCCCCTGTTCCACCCCTTCCAACTCCTGTTCTGCGAGCCACGGGCCCCACCTCACACCGATGTCGCCGGTCGGATGCTCTTTCACCACCGTAAAATATGGCAATTAGCTTTGCGTATTGGCGCAGCCCCCTCCCCCATTCCCACACCCCCCTATGGGACAACCCTCTTCTGCCCGAGCTTGCCTCTGTCCCCGACCGTGGCCTGTGGATCAACAGTGGTGTCATCTATCTGTCACAGGTGGTGGCGGGGCTCGGTCACGTCGTTTCAAACTCTTAAAGATAAATTTGCACTACCTAATCATATGCTCTTCCGCTTCTTTCAACTCCGACATGCCCTCAACTCCCAATTTGTTAGCCCCGCACCGACCCTCGAGATCCCTCTCCTGGTTGACATTGTGACTGGATCTGATCACAAGAAGCTCATCTCCCAACTCTATTGCTACCTCATACAGCCCTCTGCGGCGGCCACAGCATACCGCCTCAAAGACCGTTGGGAGCCTGACATTGGCACTGTGTCCGACGCGGACTGGGGTGAGGCTCTTGCCAACTGCAGGACGGTCTCCCCTAAATTATCCGACCGCCTCACCCACCTGTTCATTCTTCACAGGTTATACCTAACACCCCACCGCATCTCCAAATTTAAGAACGACCAAGACCCCAACTGCCCCAGCTGTGGCCACCCTGATGCCTCCTTTTTTCACCTACTCTGGGCCTGTCCTCCCGTCCAGGGGTTCTGGACTCAGGTGGTCCGGTTCCTACACGATCGGATGGGCTCCCCTGTGTCCCTCTGCCCCCGCCAGTGCATACTGGGACTTCTCTCCCTTCCTGAAGAAGAAAAATATCTCAACACATTTCTACAAGAAACGTTATTCCTTGCTCGTCTGCAAATTGCCAGGCACTGGATGAGGGGAGCCCCGCCCTCCCTGCAACAATGGGTCAGTGCTGTTAATGCTGCCCTCCCTTATAAAAAAATGTTGTATGCCAACAGGGGCTGCCCACAGAAATATAACAAGGTTTGGGACAGGTGGCTGGGGGACTCCTCCTCCTGCACTGATGTGGGCTAGATGCGGTTCCCACACGCTGTCTGCCAACTTATCCTATAGCGCGCCCCCCCCCCGCTTCCCATACGGTTGCTTGATGCCCCCTAGCCTGTACCACACCAGTAGTGACCCCCACTGTTACTCCTTGCTAACTCTATTCATGTTTATGTATATGCACAATGTCAAATGGATCTACCTGTACCTGTAGTGCATGTTGCACTTCTTACCCGACTGTACTCCTGTCTTTACCTTATGCTCAATAAAAGTTGTTTTGATTCAAAAAAAAAAAAAAGCCCACACACGACCATATTTTACAACCCCCAAAAAAAATAACAACATTTAAAATGTCATGAAAAAATAGAGCATGTTCGAAAAAAAATTGGCCATTTTTTAGAACCCAAAAAAATGCTCTGAAGATCACACACGATCATTTTAAATTACATTTTTAAAAAATGTTGTTTTTTACAACCTGAAAAACC